>NC_061158.1:56731121-56941121 GCF_022113875.1 Hydra vulgaris
AAAAAAGGTTCTATTATAATTTATTTGTGTGTATGAAACATTTTTTAATATCTTTTTGTTTAAAATTTTAATTAATTTTATTTCCAACATTAGGAGCACTTTTGGAGCTTAGATGTCACTAAACAGTTTTTACCCCCCACTCTTAATCTTCAAGTTTGGGATAGTGACATGTTTTCACCAAATGATTTTATTGGTTTGTTCTACTTATGAATTAAAATTTTTTTTTCTAGAAATTTTTTTTCGTATAAAGTATTTGTGTGAAATATTTGTATAAAGTATTTGTGTGAAATATTTGTATAAAGTATTTGTGTGAAATATTTGTATAAAGTATTTGTGTGAAATATTTGTATAAAATATTTGTGTGAAATATTTGTATAAAATTATTTCTTAAGGGAATCTTGAGCTTGAGCTCAGCAAACTTCCTAGACCAATGAAAAAAGCAAAGGATTGCAAAATTGAACAACTTAATGGAGATTTCATTGATTTGTTTGAGGCTAAGCAGCAAAAAGGATGGTGGATCATGATAGAAAATCAAGATGATGGTACAATTGTTGAAAAGGTATTGAGTGTACCACTTTTAATTTCATTTTTTAAATAAATGTGTAGGTATCAACTTTTAAAAGAAAATATTATGACCTAGATTCAGAACTTTACATGTATTGTTTCTTATTTTTCTTAATGTTTTTTTTTTTGTTTGTTTTGCTTTTATGATCTCATCATTGTTGTTGTAATGATTGTGTTAGTGTTTTGTAATGGTGGTGGTGGTGTTGCTGATTTAATGATGTTGGTGTTGTTGTTATTTAATAATACTTGTGGTGTTGTTATTGTTATGATGGTGTTAGTGTTGTTGTAATGATGATAGCGCCGTTCTTGTTGTAAGGATATTGCACAGTGAGAAATCACATGGCTAAAAATCAATAAAGCGACTTACTACAAAAATGTCTGATAGTAGGTTTTGTTACTGACACCCTCACTAAAAGTTTTCCAATTTATGAAATTTTTAAATGTGACAGACTTAATGGTAGGGACTTCCTGAATTTAGGTTTTTAATTTATTTTTGATAAATATTTTTAAGATGCAGGGTTTTAGTAATTATTATTTTTTCAATATATAGATCATTGAAAAATTGAAAGTATATACATCATTAGAAATGTTATAATATAGGCTGTTAAAATAATAAATTTTTTTTTTGAAAAAGTTGTACAATTTTTATGCAGTAAAAGTAAAAAATTAACAATGTATACATCATTAGAAACATTATAATATAGGTTGTTAAAATATATTTTTTTTTTTTTGAAAAAGTAATTTTTATGCATTAAAAGTAAAAAATCCATTATAAAAGTATAAAATTCATCATAAATTTTAACTTTGATTAAAAATTAAAAAATTGCTCCAATTTCTACCTTTTCCATATTTTGAAATTTTAATCTAAAGTGTTTACTAACTATCCTGAGAAGTGTGACTGCGATCATCTGCAATTTTTTTCTGCAAAAATTAATCTTTTAAAAAAATAAAAAAAAACTTGGTATAATTTTATTCATTCATTACTAAAACAAATAAATCTACTATAAGGTACAAAAAACTAGAGTGAATTTGTTTTTGTGTTGTTTTTGAAAACTCTTTTTTATTATTTTAACTTGATGTGTTTATAGTTATAAATTTTATAATTAGTTTAAGAAAAAGTTATTTTAAATTTTGAAAAAGCGCAAAAAATTTTTTTTTTTTACTTTTCAAGTATATTGTTGTGAACTAAAACAAATGGAGGAATCAATTAAAAAATTTTCAGGTTTCAAAAAGTCCTTTTGATAACATAAATAGTGGTTTTGCAAGGTATGTAGTACTATGGTATGCATCATATCGAAAAAATATATATTTAATAGTAGAAATCAGGTTTGGCTTAATTCAGTTTTTAAAACAAATGATTTAGTTAAATCACTAGCAACCCAAAATTAAATTTTTTTAACCCTGGTCAACCAACAAAAGATTTTGATGAATCATGGTTTTGCACCAAAAGGCAATTGATAGCAAATATTTTATTTGATTCAAAAAAAGAAAATCATTAAAAAAAGTTATTTGCACAATTACTGTCATTAGAGTTATATATACATCTAGTATACATCTAGTGACATCTCATTAAATTACTTAGTGTCATTAGAAAGAGGTGAAATGTTATTACTTAACACTCAGTTAGCAATGTTGCAAGAAGAAATGACACATGAAGAAGCTGTTTACTTCTTGGATAATAAACTCTCAAAAAGTGTTTATAAAAATACTAAAATTTTTTTAATAAAAACCACCATTGCAACATGCAGATTTCCATCTTATTGAGCAATTTCCAAAATAAAAACAAGTGCTCAACTTTAAAAACATCCATTGAATACACTAAAACAAAGACCAAAGTTAAACTACAGGATCTTATGGATCACACATTCAAGCAACTTGAAATTACAGGAAAAAAAAAAGACTGATGAACTAATACTAATTAGTAATTAGGATATTGGCAAAACATTCATGGCCACTCAAAATGCTATCAACCTTTTGAAAATTCCCATTAAAATAACGTTCAAAATATCTATTAGTTTCAGCAACGTCACCAACTGTATGAACATTCAGATCCAAACAATAGTATATGGAATATCACATGGCATTTTACCACAACATGCTTGGATTAGGTTTTTTGAAATTATTCTACATATTTCAAATAGAGCTGAAAAAAAACTTGCAAACAATTGCAAAAAATCATTTGATCCACAAAAAATTGATAAGTAATGCAATGATGCATATAAGAAATTGTTAGAGGTCTATGATTGGCTCTATGTCCCAGCTTCCATTCACAAAGTAGAATTCAACAGTTCCATTTGGTTTAAAAGGAGAAAACGGAACGAAATCTTGACAAAATTTATAAATTTCATCGTGAACACCATGCAAGAAAAACTTTTACAGATGAAATCAATGACTTTGTTGAATTATATTTAAATGTTGACATCGTTGACAAAAATCTAGAATTAGATATATATGTAAATGAATAATGTTCTGAATTATGTATAATGTATAGCGTTATAGTCGTTTGTCTACTATATCAGTTTATTAAATATAAATTGAAATATTAAAAATTGCAATGGTTGGGGTCCAATCATTAGCCTCAAAACAAGATCACCCCAAAAAGTTACCCCATTCTTAAATGTGAGGGTAATTGGTAAACTATTTTTTCTTTACAATTTTGTAATCAATTTTTATAATTAGTTTTTAAACTTATTTCAAATGATTATTTACAATTTTCTTTTTGTTGTTAGGGTAAAATTGAAATGACTTTAGAAATAATAACAGAGGAAGAGGTTGAATTAAAACCAGCTGGTCAAGGTAGAAACGAACCCAATCTTAATCCAAAACTTGATCCACCAAAGTATGTTATTATATTTACTTTTTTGAAATTCTAAAAATAATATTTTTTGAAAACTCTTCCTAAATAAGACATGAACACTGATAATTTACTTTATTATTTTAAATAAATGTATTTTTATAAAAAATTATTCTTGATAAATTATATTAAAGAAATAAATTTTTAGTCGCCCTGAAACATCTTTTCTGTGGATTACATCTCCGTGGAAAACGCTGAAGTTTATACTTTGGAAAAGGTACAAATGGCTTATGATTGGTATCCTTGTATTCCTCATTCTTGCATTATTCATTGGAATATTCCTATATAGCATGCCCGTAAGTAAAATTTAAGAAATTTTTGTTATTTAATGACAATAAATTAGATGTTGCGGTGTTTATTAGCCAATTAGTTAATTTTTAATTGTTACGGTACCTTACATTACAATAACTTCTCGCATCTTACGATATCTTATCTTATGAACGTTACGATAACTATTCGTATCATTTGAAATGTTTTTAAATTTAGGGTTATACAGTTAAGAAGATGTTTGGTGTTTAACGCTTCTACTTTTTGTGAGAGTTTTCTAGTGATTATTTTTTAATGGAATTTGCGTATTTGTTTTTAGAAATCATTTTAGATTAGGTTTTTTCGTGGGTTGTAGAGTTTTTTATAACATTTTTGAATCTATTTTTGATAAATTTTTTTATTTTTTGCTCGTGTTTTTGATTTTTAACTTATTTAGCTAGTATTAACAATTTGAAAATAAATATATTTCGTAAAAATTTTTTAATTTTTTTTTTTTTTTGGGTTTTGATAAAAAACTTTATACGATAGAAATAATATTTTTTTTATATATATAAAAATGACGTGACGTAAAAGGGAGCTAATTTTGAGTTAATGTTATGTTGTATTAGTTATAACTAATTTTGAAAATGCAAGTCATATACACAAAAAAACTTGCGGTTTTGTTTTTATTCGTTTCATTCATCTCTATAGCGACGGTTTCAGAAAGGATAAAATGATGATAGATCTAATTGTGGCTTCGTATTTTCCGACAATTTCTTAATGGGAAATATACTGACTAATATCGTAGGTTAATTATTTATTTATCGTCGCATTAATTATGTAAATGCGGAGAATGAGATGAAGTAAAGCGGGTTTTTTTTTTTTTTGTAAAGTTAAGAAATTAATTTATCGTACCTTATTATAAGGCGTACCAGTTGAAAAAAGTTTTTTTTTTTCGATTTAAAGATATTCAATTTAATAAATTAAAAGACTATGGAAACAAAAGACTTGGATTTCAAGAAAGGTTAGAAACAAAAAAAAACCTTTTTCTTAATAATTTTGTCTAATACAATATTGTTGCAATATTGCATATAAATATTTTTTTATAAACTTTGTTTCAATTCACATTAAGACTAATTAATTTCCATAAAGTAAATGTTTTAAAACAGATATTTTGTTAAATTGTATTAAGCGCTTTTATAAGTGCTTTATATAAAACATATTAAATACGTTTGTGAACAAAAAATAAATACAATGTTACATTTAGAGCATAAGAACATCATTGAGATATCGTTTTAGTTTATTAAAATTCACAATAACGATTATCCTTATGGGGACAGACCACAGAAAAGAAAATTCATCAAAAATTTTCAAAATAGGGCAGAAATGTTGTCGCTAAATAAAATAAAATGTTTTTACTGAAAAGCGATTTTGAAAAAATTTTCTAAAAATCCATAATGGCGTAAAAAAAATGGTAAAAAACACTTAATTTTTATATTTTCAAAACACGTTATCTTGAGTTAGACTTAGGAACCGCGAATTAAACTTTGCAGATCTGTTGATAAAATTATCTTCCTCCATTTAACAGATAGATTTTTGATAAGTCTTTTTTAAATGTAAATATAAATTTTGAAACTCAAAACAAATTAGCTTACAATTTTTTAAATTAATTTTTCATACAATAAACAATAGATGTGTTTGTGGTTGTTATGGCGTTGCTAAGATAAACAATGTTGTTAATTTAGGTTTTTCTTACATTTCCAAATATAAACTCTGCTTTTGGCGTATTAGAACATTTACAAAAAATCATGCACGTAAACTGGTATTTTTTTGTCCAATACTTTCATAATCATAAAACTGGCAATCTCCAATTTACTCACATTTTATTCTAATCTACATAAATATTTTGTAAACAAAGAATGGTATACATTAGTAATGTTATCAAAGAATAAATTAAGTTTGAGTCAGAATCACGCATGGAACAGAAAAATGCAAATTTAGTTACAAGATAAATAAACTTAATTTTAGAAAATATTAGCTTTTGCAGTATAATTTTTTTAACAATATTTTAGATATAGGTAAATATTTATAGAATGTTAAAGGATTACACTATTATCATAGAGCCACAGGAATTGCCTAAATGCAGTTCATGTATAGCCACGCACGGACTTGTGAGTATTTTATGTAAAATATTATATCTTTACAACACATATCTCTACAGCACAAACGTCTGTTTTTAAAAAAATTTCTCTATATCGAAAATTTTGTCTAAAAATAAAAACAAGGGTCTTTTAGAAAAAAAGTGGGGGGGGGGGGACACGTGCTTTCCCCCCTTCCCGGCAGTCCTTTTAATTACATTAATACTGTCGATAACATTGAGGTTTTGATTTTCTAAGATTTCTGTTAATATTTTTAACTTCTCCATGATATTCTTCATGAAGAAAAAAGTAATAATAAATTCTAAAGTTGTTACTTTTTTCAGAAGTCACATTGGCTTAGTTCTCGTGTTAGTATCGAAAATTTTATTATTTGAGATGCTCTGAAGAAGATCAATAACCTTCTCTAAACACTGATTTAGAGCCTTAACAGACTTTTTTCGTGTGGTCAATTTTGTTCTAGACAGGTTTACAAGCTGTATTGCATTTTCAATGTCTTTAAGTTTTTCCTTTAAATGACTAAATCTTTTTGTGCTTGATGCGAAGAAAACATGCAACTGTTTAAGAACATTAAACAATTCTCGTATTAAAGTATTAACAATGCAAGCATGTTCAAGAGCAGTACTTGTTCTATGGTCTTTACAAGGTATGTAGGGCACACTATGGCCTTCTTCTGTTATATACTTTTGTTATCCCTTAAATTGTCCAGACATTGAACTCGCGTAGTCATACAACTGAAAGGCATAGACAAATCTTTGATTTGTCTATGCCACCTTTATGTAAAGAAGATAAAATAAGCTCAGCCATCTCTTTTCCAATCTTATCAGTGCATTCGACTGATTTCAAACGTCTTTCCAGAATTTCACCGTTTTCCAGTGAAAACGGTGAAAATAATTTTTTCACCGTTCTCACAAATATATGGATATCTGTAGCCCGAGACAAACTGTCCCTTTCGCCCCCTCCTCTCGGCGGCACTGCTCTTATGACAATAGAATAAGACTAATAACCTTATTATATATTCTTATTCATATTATGCTTTATCCTACAAACCTAATTCTGATCCTACTTTAGCATACTAATAATAGAAAGTAATAACAGGCGTAAAGCGTTCATATCAGAGTTTATTTTCTTTTACATTTTTATAAAAAGCTTTATACAAAATTATTATATTAAAAAATGAATCGTATCACTTTAAATGATATCATATCTTACATACAAAGACAGAAATGTTAAAATCAATGCATAGAAATAAGGTTTCACATTATTTTAAAAGTAAAAAGTATGGAAAAAAAGTAATAACTGCTTTTAGTTAAACATAAAGCGTAAACTTGTTGCTCACCGTTGTACATTTTGGGTCAAAAACTCTGATGGCTTAATCTGAGAAAATGGTTAGCATTGGGTAAAAGTACATTCATGCCTGGTACCTGGGAACGAAATTTTGAAATCAAACTATTTCTTCCGCAAGAATAAATTCAATTCGAAATTTCTCTTTATTTTTTCTCAAAATGAAATGACAGATTACATGTTTTCTTTGCATTTCTACAGTATAAACATTTTTTTCTAAATAAATACAAACTAAATTAAACAAAAAATAACAACTTTCTATAATATCTTCTCAAAATTAGCAAAAAAAGTAAACACACATTCTTCAAAAATGGTAAAAAAATATTCTTGATTCACTATAGAATCTACGACATTAAACAATCACAAATGCTTGCTATTGAAATCCACTATGCAGCTTTTCAATCTGTTTGGATACTCAGATTGTGATGAAGACCTCTTATATTTTTGCCAATCGTTGCTGAAGTAATTCAAGGGCCTGTTCACTGAAAATTTTATGATTTTATTATTTTTTTCTTGCAATAAATTCCTGTACATGGTAAAACACTGCATGAACCTTGGGTGTGACACTTCCTTGAGGAAGTGAAAGATAGGCCTTTTTGAAGTTGTCAATTTTTTCAGCATAATTGGGATCAAGCTCTTGACCAAAGCAAGCCTTGACAACGTTATTGAATATCCTAAGTGTGTTGGTAATTTCCACAACTTGAAATGCAGCATTTGATTCAATAAGCTGCTGTAAAAAGTCCACATTGTTCAAAAGTTTTTTTGCAGGCATTGCCTGCAAACCGCCCTCCATGGTAAGATTCTTGGTGAGTATGCTGTTTATCAGGCTCTTCTTCTGCCTTTGGCCAAAAGTATTTCATAGCCTTGAATAAATGGTTGGTTACACTAAGAAGCAAGTGCAGCTCCATCGGGGGAAAAATGTCTATGATAGGTCTGTCATCAGATCCTGTCAGAATGGGCTCATGAACAACATTTCTATAAACCTTTACCTTCCCATGATCATTTTTCGATGATTTGAAATCATGATATTTGGCTTTGAGTGATCCAATTGTTCTGCTCCCACCACATAACTCCAAGTTCTTTGATTCCACATTGCACCATGAACAAGGATGGGAACTGGAGTGTGATTAAAGTCCAAGGAGAAGATTTGCTTCTTTCAAATCACAAGAAACAACAAGCTAAATCTGATTTGGATTTATGAGTGACCAAATTTGCTTGAGGCTTTCATATGACCCTGGTAGATTCTCAGTAATAGCAATGATTAGTTGTTGTCTAACATTGGTATCTTTGGCCTGTATTTGTGTGAGAAGTCGTTGTTTGCGGGGAGGTGAATGCAGTTCTTTAGAAGATTTATCTACAATCACACTAAGAGTGAATTTTAGGAACCCACCTCCACCATCTATACCAAGCTTAAAGAAGTGACTGCAGAAAATTTTTCTGTACATCAATACTTCGTCAATTATGTCTTGCATAGATTTGCAGTAAATGACCAGATGACCTCCTTCTGATTTTGCGTGTTATTCTCCCGTGGGTATTGTACTCTGGGTGAATAAGTCTGAGAGAGTTTTTCCAAAGCTGTCAAACTTTGACCGAAAATTTGGTTCTACCACTTTAGCCTTGGCAACTTGGTTCAAGGTGGATGCTAATTTTTAATGCCAAAGTTAGACAATCCAATATTTTGTTGGGCATAAACAAGACTTTCTGTAGTGATTGGAGAATCATCAAAAAGTTTTCTTGCACTTAAAGGATCTACAAGTAAACTGAATAAAATTGTTGAAAACTCAATAGAAAGCAGACTTGTTAAAATAATCTCAAGTTATGTGTCTTCGGAGCCATCAATGTTTAAATCAAAGCTAAATCAAACTTAAAAAACAATGCAGTCAAAATAATAAGAAATGAAACAGTACCTGGTGTAACTTGTAAGGGAGGGCCTCCTCCAGGCCTTGACATCCGTATTGTGCCGTTGAGAGATGATTTCTTTCTTGAAAATACTTGAGTAGCAATTTGTTCTGCAGTATTTGTATCTTGAGATGCCAAAAGTCTTATATTTTCTCTAAATGTGGATGGTATGCAGGAATGAGTAAGTCCACATCCAATAAGGCTTAGGTAGCCACCACACCTTTGAAGCTTTTCTTCTTCATAGTGGGGAGTTGATAGAGGGCTTTTTTGGTTGAGCTTTGAATGCCCAATTCGGCAAATAAGGCAACAGCAGTCTTCCCCACGAGTTGGTGGTTTCACTGTGATGGATGAAAAATAAAATAAGACTAGAAGTTGTGCATCTTTCCCTGCATCTCTTCTTCTTAGAATTGTCCAACAAGCTTCACGAAGTCCAAGTGAAATCCTGACATCAGATGTTTCCAAAGGCTGATTGTAAATTGTTGACAATCTTTGAATTTGAAATTGTGTCCGTTGATTTGTACATTTGTGGAAACACAGGTAACAAACAGTTTTCCTGCATTCCTCATTTTTCTTAGCCCAATTAGGCATTTTAAGTGTTTTTGTATCAAACTTCTGTTTAAAAAACTTTAACTAAATAGGCCGTTTTCCGAAAAAAATTGTTTTATTAGCAAAAGAGTTACAATATTCTAATTTCCAAGATTTTAAGGGAGGAGGTGAGAGAGAGAATTCGCCCTACTACCTCCAAAACGACACCCCTGCATTGACTTAAATATATCTTCAATAAATATATCTTACAAAAATGGTATTTTTAAATAAAGTCAAAAATAAATGTTTCTATTCATTGTGTTTCAAACAAAAATGGAACGGATTTCTAGTTAACATATTTTTCTTTATTATAACATAGAAATATCGCGCCAGATTCTTTCATGCGTAATGATATTGTTTTAACAACGCAAAAAATTGAATAGCATTTTAATTAGATGAAAACCGTTAATTACTGCATATAATTTACGCTAATTATATTGATTTCTATTAACAGCACATAAAGTCAATAAAATACAAAGTAGTTTTAATTTTACTGCCTACAATATAGAAATACCTGGGTTTTCTTATGACAAACTTAATAGAACGCTAATTAAATAAAAGCTTGTTTGAAGTGGCAGTTTTAATGTAAAGAATTGATTTTAAAAATATATACATTTTAAGGACCACGTTTCATAAAAAGTATGGTTGTAATTTTATTTTATTTTATTATAGTATTTTAATGAGTAAAAAAACTTTACATATTTTTATTCACATCTGTTTCAATGTGGTTTAGTTTTTCATAATCTGAGAACCCGTCATCTAAAGGGACACTGCCATTTTCAACGGATAAAAATTATTACAAGATAGATTCTTTATTCTTTCTGAATATTTACTAAACTTATTGAGTAATTTAATGCTTACTTACAAATTTTTTTTTTTAATGTTTTTTTCGACTAATAAACTTTTCCATCTTAAGTTTCTACTTTTATTAAATATTTTAACAATCTAATAAGACTTTTATTGCACCAATCTATCATGTAAAATTTTTATTATTGTGCAAGTGCAAATTGTATTGACCTTATTATTGACCCAGTATTGCTTTTTTATTATTATTCCCATGTATTGCTTTAAATAACTGTTTCGGGAATTTTTTCATATTTAGTCGTAAATTTATTAGAATTTTAAAATTTATTTATTATTAGACACTATTATAATAGATAGAGCAGCCGTAGCGCAGTGGTTAGCGAGCTTGTCTAAGAGGCTAGAGATCCGTGGTTCAATGTCATCCGTGGACAAGTTTTATATTATCGGTAAGGATGAAGGCGTGAACTTCCTTTCAAATGCTCTTCCGCAGTGCTCTGTGATAAGACCGTAAAGACTTCTTGGGGCGCCTAAAGTAAAAACTTTAATTAAAAAAAAAGAAAAAATATGATGAGTCTCGGTTTATCGCCTGGTATCAGTGCAATACCTTACAGTATTGATATTGAGATCACGCAGTACTGGCATCAAAAGTATCGGTTAAATTGGTATCGATTGGTACCAATACCGATAGTAACATTTGGTATCGCAGCTCGGGTCTTTACTAGAACTTGTATTTTATTTTTATAACGATTATTAATTTGAAATATTAAATTTACATGACAGCTGAGCTATATAGTAGGGAGCAATTTTCATCGCAAAACAGAATTTTTTTTTGAAAATAAATATTCCTAAGGAGCGAATCGATGTGCATTAATTATAACAGGAAAGTAAAAATATCTTTTTTGATTTAGATGAGTTCGTCAGGTCTTCGAAAAATAATTTTGAAATCATGAAATTATATTGATTTCAAAAGCTAAAGTTTTAAAAAAAGTATATATCTTTTTAGTGCTAAAAATTACAAGTTTTTAACATATTTTGCAATAAACCAACATTTTTAAGTGCATTTTTGTCATTTTTTTTGGAATCACTCTTTAGTATAATAAAAATTCTCAAAGATTGAGTAGTATCATGACATTATTTTAACTTAAATTATTATGTGGTATCGCTTCCAGATTTTTTAATTTCTCTGATTAAATTAAGATCCATTATATCAAACTTACATCTTTAAAAACACCTCATGAGTATATTTTTTTCATCCAACGTGTCAAAGTGGCTAACTCCAATTCCAATGAATTTCTTTAAAAATGAAATTATATTATTCAGTTTACATAAGTCGTATTTTACGTTAAGAAGCATTAAAAAAAAAATTGTCAAAATTTGTCTCTTTTATTCAACATATCTCTTGTTTTAGTATGTTGCTATGGGAAATGGTTTCTTTTTAGTAAAAAAATCTTTAATTTTTTTTATGGTGTATTTTGTTAGTTAAATTACTTATATGTTAACACAGATACCCTAGCTATCCATTAGAACTAACTTTGCATTTTCAACCTTATAACTTTAATATTTTTAATGATATATATTCAAAGTTATATAGGTATTTCAGTGTTTCTATACAGGCATTTTGAGCAGACTACTGTAGTTTTGCTAATCAGTTACTTTGTGAACCATTAGTGGCAGCTGGAAAAAGTGGCCAGCCGATGATTAGCCACTATTAAAATGTCGGAAAGTTTTCGGCTTGCTATTTATAGCGGTTGCCACTAATGGTCCACTTAGTAAATGATGAGCAAATCTTCAATGAACCCCTAATCCGGTTTGCTAGGTGTGCATAAATGGAAAATGATTGTAGTGTGTTTGACCACAAAGTCTTTTTTAGTAACAACCCATACCCAACCCATACCGATACCCCCATATTACATGGATTGTTAACATCTTGTCGCCCGTCGTAATAGGTTTGTTGTTGTCATCGTTGTTGGTTTGTAACTTGTTGATTGCTTTGTAATTAGACCTCTGACAGTTTACTTTTCTTACTTAGACTAGTTTAACCAAGTTCAATATCAATAAATTTTTTACCTTTAAGACTTGGGTGCAAGTTTCAAAAATGATTTACCATTTTCTATTGAACGTGACAAGCGCATTCAAGCAATTTAAAATTTATATTGTCATATGGTTTTGAGAAAACAATATTACTATATAAATTTATTGCATTAAAAAATATGACAAAAAAATGAGGTGTCACTACCCCTAATATATAAAGTTTTTTTTTAAGTTATTCTTTAACAACTAGACAACTAGTGAGAAAATGATGCAACTGCCCCACAGAATTCCATCTCTCCAGACAATTTCTCTTGGTTAGCATCACAAACATAATTTAACTTAACATAATTGAAATGAAGATACGGATATTTATCTTTATATCAAGTATGTATGGTTTTTTTTTTGAAAAAACTAGAAACTCAACATAAAATTTAACATGAAACTCTACATAAAACTTCACCTAAAACTCTACATGAAACTTAACATAAAATATTAGTTTCTAGATAGATTACTATTAATTGGAGGAGTGGGGGAGGTGAGGAGGGGGTGGGTGGGGGGTTTGGTATGTCATTACAATTTTTGTCAATCAAAAAAAAAAAAAAATTTCTTGTATTTTGATATTTGCCGACTGCCTAGTCGACATTTGCCGACTATCTTATCTAAAGGATCTACATTTTCCGACTGACTTGTTAATTTTGATAAAAGAATCAAATTTGCCGACTAAATAAACGAAAGATTTATTGATGGGGTGGGGGTGGGGGAGGTGTTACCCTCTCTCACTCTCACTTCGCGCTAGGCTTTGCATAAATTGCCTGCGTTCTCAAATGCTTGATTTGAGAACGCAGGCAATTTACTCAAACTAGGTTTATCTCCATTACAAAAATCATGTTTAGAAGCATCATACAAAGATAAATATTTTATTGACCAAGAAAAAAGCCACACACAATTACAGAGACTCTTCTAAAGCCATGTTTACGAGAAGAGTAAAGCCTTGTTAGTAAACTTGGGTGTGATAGAGATTAAAGCAAGAATGCTGAAGCGATGCTTTTTTCAAAAGATGTCATCCATTCTAGAATTGTTGAAATGTCTTTCAAGTTTTGTAGCAGGTCATTAATGAACTGAACTCTTCTCCATTTCTATTAGCATGCTACTGGACGAGAGCACAAATGTATCTCAGTGTAGCCGACACTTAGTGTTTTTACGTTATTTGTATCTAAAAATACAAAGTATAAATAAAGAGTTTCTGTTTTGTGACTTAATTTTGAATCTATGAATTTTGAATTAATGAATGAAGTTCTCTTTAAATTTAAATCATGCCAAAAGTAACAAAAAATAATAAAATCCTCCCCACCACCTAACTGTTTTAATATATCTTTTACAAATATTTGTGGTCTGCGAAGCAACCTTTCATTAGTTAAATCTTACCTCTTGCAAAGTTCACAGACTCATTTGCTCATAGTGAGACTAATATAAATTCCACTAATACTTCTTTAGATCTTAGTGTTGATGAGTACTATCCTTTGATTCGCAAAGACTTCAATAGTCAAGTGCTTAGATTATACATATGTATCAATTCGCGAAATTTATCGTGAAATCAGGTTTGAATCCTTTGACTATTCTTTTATATGCTTGCATAATAATGCTTTTGTGAACTTCTCCTCAGAATCGCGTTTATTATTATCGGGGTTTCGAACAGCCTATGCACCAATACATAGTTAATCCAATCAGATAAACATCATTGTCATTTATGTTTTACGCCTGCTCCATACTGCAGTAAAAAAAGACTTCGCCTAAACCCTAACCTCACCCAAGTTTTTGAAGCACTAATATTTTTGAAGAAATAATTTAGATAGTGAGAGATGTGAATTCAATACCAAATTCCAAATTCTATAACAAAATATATATATATATATATATATATATATATATATATATATATATATATATATATATATATATATATATATATATATATATATATATATATATATATATATATATATATATATAATTTTATTGTAAACACAACATATTGCTAAAATTTGTAATTATTGTTTAAATAAACTCAAGCCGATAAGATATAAAAATATAAATAAAATTATAAAAACAACAAAATTATACAAACTTTAACACCGTCATAGATACCTAGATCAAATATCGTTAACTAATCAAAAAAACAGGTTTTGAATAGAATTATAGCAACAACGACAAAAACAGTAAACGAAACCACTACAACGTCAAACGTCAAAAACTAGTTTGGTGGAAAAACATATATATGAACATTTTTTTAAAGAAATACGATATTTTTTAATCTTGACATGTTTCGTAGTTTTTGTACTACATTTTCAAAAGATAAAATTACGATTTCAAACTCTGGATATAAATGTAAAATCGAAATTTGAAGACATTACAGAGAAATATTAACAGACAAATAGAATTGTTACAAACCAATAAAAATTATAATACAAATTATAATACCGTAATAGCAACAACAACAACAAAAAGTTAAGTAAAAAAACAACAAAAACAAACTAGATTGACAAATTTATATTATAAAGAATAGTTTGTTTGTTTAAAGATGGGTTTCCCCATTTAATATGGAGTGTACTTTAATTTTCAATTTGTTTTTGTTAGGAGACTGGGTACTAGGTATCCAAAGTTTTTAAACAATTACTGTTAGTTAGATTTTTACAATCAACAAATGAAATTAAATGTTATAAACATTAGGTTGTTTGTCACTTGTAAGATACTCATGAATCCTTGTTGTTAAGTGTCTGGAGCTTTCTCCAATATAACTGGCATTACATCCAGCACAAGAAAGTTTGTAAACAACATTGGATTTGAGCAACTTAGGAAGTGGACCTTTTAAACATAAAGTGTTTTGCAATTTGTTGGTCGTGAAAATTAAATTAATTATAACATCTATACAATATTTTTTAATGATTTCACTAACTTTAGATTTAGTATAATTTGAGTAAAATCCTATAAATGGAAGTTTATATTATCTTATATAAGGTTTATCAATTCTATTTATTACAGATGGATTTAACTTTTTATCAGCGAATAATTTAATTTCAGTGTCAACTATTTTATGTGGCTATTTGTTATTTTTTTAAACATTAGATAGATTTTTTATGTCCTTATCAAATCCTAGCCTTGTTTTGTTGATTTTATATGTTCTATCAATTAAACAACGTATAAAATTAATTTTATAACAAAAGGGAACAAAACTGGAAAATTTTTATAAAAGACCCATGTATGTTTTTTTTGTGATAAACTAATGTGGAAAGCGAAACAGGCTTATTAATAAGAACATCTAAAAATGCAATTTGATTATCTTGTTTTTTTTCCATAGTAAATTTTAAGTTTTTATATTGTTTACTAAGAAGTGTAAAAAATCCTGAGTTTAAAACTCTGAATTAAAAATAGCGATAATATCATCTACATCCAACGTTTATAAAAAATTGGTATGGAGAAAGAGCAATTACCAACCCATTTTTGTTTGTGAAACCCAATAAAAATATTAGCTAAAATTGGCACTAAAGGATAACCCATGGCAACGCCATCCAATTGATCATAATATTTCCCTTTAAATAAGAAATGAGAACAGGATGTTGAGATTTGAAGTAATTTTTTGAACAGAGCTTTAGAAAAATATTTTAAACACGTTTTATCTCTAAAGTATAAATCAGTAGCTATATTTATAGTTTCATTTAGTTGAATATTAGTAAATAAGCTTTCAATATTGTAGGAAACTATATATTTTTTAGTTTTATCAACTTGTTTTTATTCATCAACAACAAAAAAAAAGAGTCACAGGAATAAAATTTAGGTATACAAAGAGACAATAAATCAGAAATATATTTAAGTTTATATTTATATGTCCCGATTGTTGAAATAATTGGTATAAAAGGTAGAAGAGAAGAATTTTTACTGAGTTTGTGCATCTTAAGTAAAGCATAAATTCTTGCTGTTTGTGAATCAACAGGATAAATTTTATTGTAAACCTCATTTTCAAAGCAATTATGTTTTTTAAATTTCCTAAGATTTTTCCTTGAAAAATTGTTTTCTTTTAATAGTTGGATCGTCTTTTAACTCCTTAAATTTAGTTTTATCACTTATAATATTAGTTAAAGATTTAATTTAGTCAACATTATTAATAAGGTTGACTATATTAAATCGCAATACTGTCGACATTCTTGTATTAGTAAATGGCAACCCTATCGTCTAGTCTTCTTTTTGGATTATCTTTTACAACTGACCTCTCATAGAAACTATATATACAATGAATCGCTAAATTAGCATCTGCTAAAGTTGCTTCTCTTTATCGTCCTTGCTATTTTTTTATTCCTGATTCCATTATCTACCTCAACAAATCTCTTATTCGTCTCTGTATGGAATGCTGTTGTCATATTTGGGCTGGTTCTTTTAATGATGCAATTTTTATCAACTAAAATTCATTCTCTTTTGACTCGTCATTCAGCAAAGTCTCATTTTTTCACTGTATCCGCTCCTGCATGCTATAAAAACTTTTAGAGTATGCATTTGTTTAGTTTTTTTCCTTGTATTTCAACCTATTGAAACTCTCTCCCATCTTTATGTTTTTCTTAATCATACAACCGATAACTTTTCAAGTCTTCTGGTATCCAACGTTATTATTTGTGCCTTAACTTGACTTGCACAAATCAGTACAGACAAGTTCATTTTACAAACATTTACACTTTTTATTGCTTAAGTTTCCTATACAACAACAAATGTTAAACTCTATAAGTGCTATTGGCGCTTATAGGTTGTTGTTCACAATGGGTTTAAAATCTGTTGTTTAATTTACAACCAAAGTCCTCAGGCGGTGGAAACTTTTAAGGGCGTTGTTTGTGTAACTTATGCTACAGCATATTTAGAAAAAATAAACCAAAGAATTTGTGTAAGGGTGCTAATATCTTTTGTTACTTATTGACGTATCTTTTGTTACTTATTAACGTACAATTACTATTATCACATGTTTCTTATCACCATTTTATTTATATTATCACTCTTTTCTTACCACTGTTCTATTTCTCTTATAACACGTTTCTCATCACCGTTCTATCTCTATTTTCACACGCTTCTCATTACCGTTCTATCTATATTACCATTTATTATCACTGTTCTACTTCTCTTATCACACGTTTCTAATCTTTTTTTCTATCTCTCTTATCTCATGTTTCTTATAACCGTTCTATCACACGTTTCCTACCTTCGTATACTCCAACGTGTGATATTTGTTATTGTAAATATATCAGCTAAAAATACAAAATAATGAACAATAAAAAAAACACGAGTAATATTGCTGCGTAATATATAAGGTAAAGTGTAACATTGACACATCTTTATAAAATAATTTTTTTTAGCTGTGACAAACTGATGGTGGTATGCAATATTTCTATGTGTTTACTAATGATATTGCTGTTATAAACTGTTGAAGAATTTAATTAGTTGTCTAATACCATTGATAGATGATAAATTTTGTTGTTAGGGTTTAACAATCAATATTACACCCTATATGGGGTAACATTGACATTGGTATGTTTTATGCAATAAATGTTACAGTTACATGATTAGGGGTAACATCATTGGAATTTAAAAAAATTATAAAGAAAACAAACTTTTTAAATATATATTTGCACCAACTAACACTTTGGTTTTAAAAATTAGCTGTAGACCTATATATAAAAAAAATTATAAAAACATAATGAAAAATTGTTATTAGACAAATATCAATTAGATTCAGTTCTTATAGTGTCTACTTGAAGATATAATAATTTAAGCTAGTTCATGATTAAAAACAGTTTTTACTTAACAATGTCTAAGAATTACCAAGCTCTACAACACATCAATCTGTCACGCCGCCTGAGACAGCAACCCAAATTGGCACCCTTATTTATCAAAATTTCCCTATATTATAGATGAAGAACCTTTTTTTTTAGATACCTTCTTTTTATTTGGCGCCTTTTGGATATCTTCTGCCCGGGATAAACTGTTTTTTTCGTCCCCCTCTTCACACAAACATTTTTTTTTATTAAATCTTTTAATTTAGAATTTGCTTTGTTTGATTTCATTACATGTAACCATGAAAAATTCATTAGATATAAGATATTCCACCACCTTTTGCTTAATTCTCGGCCCGTTGGATGACTTAGGCCTTGCTGTCAATGTTACCCCAAAATTGACTTATACTTATAGAAAAAAAAACTACAAAAAAAATCTTTAATGCTTAGTATTTAGAAACAACATCATAAAAACACATGTAAAATAATAATATAGTATGGTTTTACTTTTTTTTAACTAAAGTTTTTCAGCGACAAAAAAACTTAAAATTAGTTTAATTTATAACCACTGTATTGTGTTCTTATTTATGCTTACGATTATCGGGACAAAAATATAAATATTTGTTCATTTAACATCTGGCTACAATATCTGTTAAAATAATTTAAACAATAGAGTAATGAGTAATGATTCATTTTTTAATGATTCAATTTGAGTGAACATCAATTATGTAGGAAACAAGATAATAAGAGAGAAAAGAGGGGGGAACTTGTCTTTCAGTTAGTTGATTTTATTCTCAATATTTTTGCAACTTTAAGTTGACTTTAGATTTTTTTTAGGTTACGCTTCTCCATCGGCAACCATAAAAATATGTCTCCTTTTAAGTCTTCAGTAAAAAAAAAATGTAGAACTCTTCTCAATTTTGTTCGTGATGAATTAACTTATCTGCTATTTCCGCTGGTTGGTTTAGGCACAAGATTAAAAAACTGGTTCATTATTGTTAAAGTTGACGTCAAGTCTATTGAATAAATTAATAAAATTGTTTACATTAGATAAATTTATTAATTTTTAAATTTTATCATTTTGTAGTGTTGCTGATGATATTGCGGTCCTATATTATTTTCTTTTGAATGATTTTTGGGAGGGCATTTAAGGGAGGGCAGTAAGTTATTGATTTTCAATCAACAAGTCTGACTTGTTGATTGAAAAAAAATATCTTAAGATATTGCTAAGAACTTTTTCTTTTTTTCAGATTTTGTGGCAAATTAAGGTACTGCAGTGAAAAATGTGCATAACTGTATTAGTCATGGGCAAGGAAGTGATAATTGCATCAAACAACAAAAGATTAGGTTTCCAGTTTCTTTGCGGGTCGCTAAAACATATCAAAGCCTTGTTACGTGCATTTAAATTTAAGTAAAAATAAATCTAACCAAAATTCTGACAAATATCTCACACTTTTCTAGAATGGCATTAGGAAGTGTAACAACTGCTTAAAGTATTTTTGAGCAGACTGTTGATTATTGTGGGAAATCTTGTGAACGTTTTTCATTACACCACAAATCTCTGGGTATCCAAAAACTGGGAATCAAGGAGCTAAAAAAGTATACTTGTTTAAAGATAGATTTAAAATATGAAATGCTTCTATACCAGATTTTTTGAAGAAAACATATTTCTTCAAGAACCTGCTCAAGGGTGGTTGGGCAGTTAATACTATCTTTTAGTAATATTTGATTAAGTCTGCCTATATTATTGTACTGCCCAATATCCTTTAAAGAGATAAACACTATATTTAGCTCCTTAAGTCAAAAATTAATTTTTTTTTGTTTTGATTAGTTTTTCATAGCTGCATGCATTTTTAATAAAGCTGAAAATTAATGGTGGTAATCATTATTTAAATTCGTGTAACTGTAACGTTAACTCCCTGAATAAACTTTAAGGCAGTAAAAAGATTGTTGCAAATCTGAATGTAAGAAATTTAAAAAAATCAAATTTAGTAATTTAAATTCTAGTTTAATCTTTGATTACATAACAACAAGTCAATTACATTTAAAAAGTTGATTAATGGCGCAAAGTGAAAAATGAATCAACTAATTTTATGATTTTGCGTTTTGTGAGGACTTCAGTATCTTTGCTTTAGCATACAAATTATTTTGAAATACAACCCATTTGGTGTCATGATTTCCTATTATATATTTATTCTTATTTATATTTCAGATTTCCTTTTAGCAATGTTGCTTCTAAAATCAACAATTTCAAAGTGCAGTAGGAGTACTACAAACGCACAGAGGTTTTATTTATATGTTTTCAATAACATCGCTTTCTAAATTATTTTCAAC
Organism: Hydra vulgaris; assembly: GCF_022113875.1. NCBI lineage: Eukaryota > Metazoa > Cnidaria > Hydrozoa > Anthoathecata > Hydridae > Hydra > Hydra vulgaris. The sequence continues at coordinate 56,751,746 of NC_061158.1, forward strand.
ATTCATAACAATATCACAGAAAATTCAAAGTCTAAAATTTTTCCAAGCAATCCACAAACTTTTTATTACAAATTTTTTGAATGCCCATGTAAAATCTCTAAAATCGCTGTTTTTACAATAATTTTCAACATGTTGTCAACTTAATTAACTATGGATTTTTATTAGCATAACTAAAGTCTATAATTTATTTGGGAAAAGTAACTTCGACTAAAAAATTTAAGTTTTCTCTGCTGCAGGACCTCTTTATAATCTAATTTTTCTACCTCGAAAGTTAATTTACAATTATTTGGATTGTAATGTCTACAATATTTGCCTTGTGTTTACAAAACTTTTCAGATATTCTACGACACGGAGGTCTTAAGGTAATGAATCCTCAAACATTATCTTTTCGAAGCTTAAAGTTTAGAATACCTCTATTTAATCTTTATTCTCAATTAAGTTACCAAACGCCTAAGTGATACTGTTCATACACGCAACAAAACCACCTTTTTTTTAGTTTAAACGAACATAAACTAATTTGAACAGCTGCGCAGATCTACAAGATACAATTCTCAGAGCCTGATTAAGACACTTTTAGGTCTGATGCTGTAAATATAGAAGGACCTGATTTGGTGATCACCAAAAAATTTTAAACGGGAACAAGGCTATGCCAGGGGATTAGAGCCATCTACATTTTTGTTGACTTTAAAACTGTTGCCTGTTTTAGTCTTCTTGGAAAGGTTAGTTTTTTTTAACCATTCCACATTCAGAGTTCTACTTTCAAAAACCGTGAAATTCAATATTTTTTATATAGCCATTGATATTTTATTTACAATTTATCTCTGTTTTTTTACTTTTTTTGAATAACTTATCTGGATACCTGGAGCTACTTTTACAACCAGCAACAAAGCATCGGTAGTTTGGTATTTTGGTAGTGATTTATTTGCTTTACACCAACTGGCGCAAAGCGATAAATCATCTCTAAACTGGGAGAAAAATTTAAATCTTTTTAAAAACATAATAATACAATAAGTACATAATACATAATAATAATACATAATAATTCAACAAAGCTGCTAAGTTCATCAATAAAAAAGAAATCAAATATGAAAAGTATACAAAGTTTTAAGAAGTTTTTCTTATTAAATTTTTTTTTTTCTTTTTTCTATTAAGTATATATTTGCTGTTTATATAATAAGAAATATAATTACAAAGAAACGTTTACATACAAAAAAAAAGTGAATTTATAATAAACAGGCAGGGGCTCAAAGAAGATACGGATGACTAAAGTCACCACAATCTTTTCATAGAGCCCCTAGGTGGGCTTTACAAGTTAAAAAAAATAGTATCTCCAATATAATAAAAAGGTTAAAGCTTGCATAAATATTTCCATTAAATCAAGAAAGTAAATAACATCATATAGTTTTATAAATATTCATTAAAATATATTGGCAACTCAGTTAAATATCAAAATAAGAGCCAATTAACAAGTAAAAAAACTAAGAACAATGGAACTCGTTTTTCATTTCGAAAAATCAAGAAAACTATTTATCTAATTTAAAAATTTCATTTTTTATTATAAACTTAAAGGAATTTAATGATTTTACAGTATTTAAATTTTTTGTTTTTTGAAAAGTGTTCCATAGTTTTGGTCCACCGTATGATATTCCATATTCAGAATACTTACTATTAATACTTGCTAATTTATAAGTATTCCATTGGTTTATTCTAAGAGAACATTTTTTGTTTACATTTATTGTAAATTTATCATTAAAGTTTTTTGGCTGTTGTTACATTTATACATAAAAATTAGTTTAATTAGTTATAATCTATTACAGAAAAATTATATTGGTCCTATTGGTCCTATTGAAGTAAAAAAATCTTTTGAAATAAGGGTATATGATATATCAAGATATTTTTTTGATATTAAAACATGAAAATTATTTAATTTGCAAATTTTACTGAGATATGATAAATGCAAATCATATTTCAGTCTAATCGTGTACCTGCATTAACTTAATAGATGTGACAGTTCTGATTTTAAACATCATTAAAGAAAATTGAGAAATGCTACTGCTTATTTTGATTGGTCAACAATTGCTTGCCAAAACTCGAAAACAAATCCGATATTATAAATAAGTTCAAGACTACTCAAAGCTTCGAAAGAAAACTTGGAAGTGGAAGAAAGAAAACTTTCCATAAATACAAAAAGCTAAAGTGGTTTTACGTTCAATAGCAAGAAATTTAAACCAGTCGTAGCAAGATCTAGCAAGAAAATTAAAGATTTCACGTTCTTATATAAAAAAATTACTTAAAAATGCTGGAATTAAAGCATTTCACAAGAAAAATACACATAAGAAAAGCTTAAATGGTGAAATTAAAGAAACTCGACGCGCAAAGAAGTTGGTTTAAATGATGGCGGATAAAAGTATGTGCATAATTGAAGACGACGAAACATATTGCAAGGTGGATTTTTCACAACTTCCTGGTCAAAACTTTAACTATAAGAACAAAGATAAACCTGTCAATGATCAACTTAAATGTATTTGACAAGAAAAATTTGCATTAAAGTTCCTTGTGTGGTAAGCAATTTGTAGCTGTGGTATGCAGTCCTCTTGTTTTGTTACTAAGAAGACCTTAAATGCCGATCTCTACATCAAAGAATGCTTCAAAAAAAGACTTTTGCCATTAATGAAAAAATACAAATACCGATGCCTCTTTTCAACAAATTTTGTTGCTTCTCAATATTCTTAAAATATTCTACAGTGTTTCAGCAAAGATTGTAATGTGAAAATTGTTCCTAAAGATGCAAATCTTCCAATTCGCCCTAAAGAGCGCAAGATTGAAGATTTTTTGGCAATAGTTAAACGAGTTCTTCGTAAGACAGGTAGAGTAACAAAAAATAAAAAGGATTTCTGAAAAAAGTGGATTAATGCCATCAATAAGGTAAAATATGAAAAAATTTGCGAAATGATGGCATCAAACCGCTATAAAATTCGATTTCTTGCCAAACAGCCCATTAAGTCCCTTAAAATTTTATTGAAACTTTAATTGATGAAAATCAAACAAATGTAACAATTTAATTTACCAGGAACAAACACAAATGATGTACAACTTAAAACTAAATTATGGAAAAATTATCCGGTGGCATGTAGGAATCATTACGGACATATTTTTCAGAAACAATGTCAACATGTGTGGAACTACTTAGTTGCAAGTTTTCGAAGAACAGCAGGTGTTGTAAAGAAACTAGCAATAGCATTACCAAATGCAACAATACTAGAAAATTTAGAAATATACTACCGTTCTCACCAATAATGTGATTTGACAAAATGATTAAAATATTATTTTTTCCATTACTTTTAATATTTCTGTTTCAGCAAGAAAATTAAATTTGATTCAAGTTTAATTTTCTTGCTAAAACAGAAATATTAAAAGTAATGGAAAAAATATTCAAATTTTTCAAAATTTATTCAAATTTAGAAAATTTATTCAAATTTAGAATAATTTTAAACTGCTAAATACGAAGTAAAGCATTACTTTGCTGTAGTTCATTTAAAACTTATGCACAAAAAAAAAAAAAAAATTTCATCTTCTTAATTTCTGACATACATTTAATAGTTAAAAGGAAAAATCAAAAATAGAAAAAATACTTTCTTTTTTTGTCTGATTTACTTACTAAAATTGAAAACTATTATATACAAATATTATAATACACGTTGTGTTATATATATTTTTTTGTTATATTCTGTTGTGTTGTATTTTTTTGTGTTATACTTTGTTTAACTTTGACAAAAATGCATGAAGAGCCTCAAAAAAATAGAAAGATTTTAAATATATGTTCGTTATCATTATTTTTATGAACTCCGCTTGCAAATGTTCATGTAAAATTTTTACATAACTATACAAGACTTTTTTGTTTAGATCACATCAAAGTTTTTGTTCGTTTAAAATCTTCATCTTGGAACGAAAATCAAATATACAACGTTACAGATCGCAAGGTGAAAATAATTAATTTTTTGTAGATCATAAAAGCGAAAACTAAATAATGCTAAAGTATGTTGGAAGAGCTTTTTACTCTCTTGAATTTTGTAATTTGTAAGTTTTATCACATAGAGACATAAACCATGGAAACTACAAATAATACTTACATTAGTTGTCGATTTTTAATTCTCGATAGCCTCTTTTTTTTTTTTTGACAAAGAATAATGCCATATTCAAATACTTCAATATTAAAAACTTCATTTTTCAAAAGAAATACATTTTTAAATCTAACTTTAAAGCTAGTACACACGTTCTAATAAAAATATCCACGCAGATAAATTTTGCTCAATTTATTTTTCTGCATTGTTTCATAGTTTTTTCGGAATTATATCAAAGTGTTAATCTTAGAAAACTAATCACTTGTCCCGATAAACTCTCACTTCGATAATGGAAATAAGTAATTTTTTGTGCCTCGACATCCAACTCTAACTTAATATAACTTTGTCAAGCTTAACAAGTATTTTTAACCCATACATTATAGCAAATACCTAACCTAATTTAGTTTTTGATTAACTTTTCCATTTGATTGCTTTGTTGATGGATTTAACATCTAGACATAATTGCACAGTTTAATTTGCATTTAGTACAATTAAAACGTTATCTTTTTAATGAGTATAAGAATAAAAATTATATAAAGAAATATATGTAAAAATAATAAAATAAAAAGTATAAAAAAAAAGACTTGGTTATTTTAATAAAAACGACTTATTAATTTTCAATTAACATTGATAAATATAACTATGGCAGTACAAATTGTATTAAAAACACTGAATTGAATCATCAAAAATTTTGTCAAATTTTATTTTATTTTTTTATTCTGATTCACTCCCAACAAGGCTGCAAGCAACCACTATTAAGTTGGGAATTACTACAGAAAAATAATAGAGTTATAAAGCAAGGAAACGGTTGACAGAAAACTTAAAAAGTTGATGGTTGTATGAGTCAGGAAAACATAAAGGTGGGAGAGAGTTCCGAAGGGTTGAAGTGCGGAGAAAAAAGCTAGACGATTAAAAGTTATTAAAGCATGCAGGAACAGGTACAGCGTAAGAATCAGACTTTGATGAATGACGAGTCAAGCGAGAATGAGTTTTAGTTGACGGAACTAAAGATAAAATTTCCTTTGAGCAGCGGCCATGATATTATTTGTAGAAAAGAGAAAGAGATACAAATTTACCACGATGGGAAAGAGGCTCAAACTTAGCAGGTAGACAGGGTCCAACTACATTTACAACGCGTTTTTGGACATTGTATAGAAGAGAAAGAGCATCATTAGAAAAAATAGTCCAAATATGACAACAGTATTCCATACAGGGAAGAATAAAAGATTTGTAAAGATAGAGAATAAAATCAGAAGAGAGAAAAGGCAAGCACGATAAAGTGAAGCACCTTTAGCAGATGCTAATTTAGCAATTGATTGTATATATGGTTTCCATGAAAGGTCAGTAGTAAGCGATAATCCAAGAAGACGTAAAGAGGACGACTCAGTGAGAGGGTTGCCATTCATCAATAAAGGAGTGTTGACAATACTTGGCCTTCGAGAATGACTTTAATAAGGCGGTTAGAAAGAAACAAATTGATAATCTCAAAAACTTTCCCAGATACACCATATGAAAAATATGGTGTATTGGGGTTTATATATACATTTTAGCATTTGACAGCATCTTTTTACATCAATTTCTTGAAATAATAAATAGCTGTTTGTTCTCAAGAGAATTGTTTTTTTAAAAAAGATGAAAAAAATGATTACAATTAGATGACACAGCTGCACAAGAGGATGAAAATTACGGAGTAAAATGTGGGTTGTCATGAAACCAATAAGAAGCAATAAAAGCCTCCATTCCTGCCTGAATCCAGAAGGTTACGTAGGAGGCGCATTTTTTAGCTGAGAGGGAAAAAACATCAGGCTAAGGACCATCACAAAGAAAGTTGCGAAAAGAATCCCAATTAGTTTTAGGGTATTAGTAAGTAAGTTGATGATTGTTGTAGACCAAATACGAAGTACGAGATGAAATAGAAATTATTGCATGATCAGAAACACCTAAGGGAGAAAATGGAGAAACTGAACATAAGCTAGGATTAGAGACCAGACATAAATCAAGGAGTGAATGTAAATGATTAGGGTTGTCAGGAAAACAAGTCACAATGTTAACTATCTGAGTAGGAGATTGAGAAATGCAGAAGTTTTAGGCTCTAGTGCCAGTAGGGTCAGTAAAGTTAGAGCCAAGCCATTCAGTGTGTTGAGCATTAGAGTCACCAATAACAACAATATTGACACAGGGGTAAAGAAAGAGAGAGCATGGTCAATTTGATTAAAAATTATATCTAAAAGAGTGAAGTCTTGGGAAGAAGGAGAACAATAAAAAACAAAGAGAAAGGTAATAGAGTGAAGAGATGCTAAGCGGAAACACATAAAAGAATGATCAAAAGATTCGAATCTGATTTCACAACAAATAGGTGATTTGATGCGTATGTATACCCCTAAGCTAAGCATTCAACAGTTGGAGTCTTTGCTAATCAAAGGATAGAAACCATCAATATTGAGATTAGAACAAGGAATAGCGTAATTTAAATTAGTCTTACTAAGAGTAAGCATGTCTGGTGAATTTTGCGAGAGGTAAGATTCAACGGATGGAAGGTTGCTTCCTAGGCCAAAAATATATTAAAACAGTTGAACAGGTGATGGGGATAGTTTTTTTGTTTAATATTTTAATTTACTTTGGCATACTTAAGTTTAAAGAGAACTTGACTCATTCACAGATTGAGCACGGCCTCCCATGCAATAAGCTATGCAATTTTCTCAGTGCTGTTAATTAACCCTAAATCGTAACATACAGCTCCTTATGTGACCTCAACAATGCGCACCAAAAGCATTAACAGGGACACCATCCATACGCAACATGGCACTGTTAATGCACTCATATTTTGCAGCTTTAGATGGAATAAGTCTCTCAGAGAGCTACCACAGAGTTTGGGAAACTTTACTACCAGCCGGCATCAGAACTATTTAACTGAGTTTTAGAGCTGTACCCTCATTAGGTGAAAACTAGAAAAGTTGCATAGCCACTATCAAGGAGGCACAACCAAAAATCTATGATTTAAAAGACAAATTATCTAAATACAAATTTTATATTAGCAAATCCAGGTAAATGTGAGCATATTATAAGTACAAACTTGCATAATTATAAATGATAGCTTCCACTCAAGCGGTTTTGCAAAGTCAAGTTTTTGCCTTTTTTACCAATATAAGATCTTAATCACGCCAGTTTTCACAACTTTGTTAGGTGCATTTAAAAGTATCAGAAAGAGTTGACTGGACTGCATGTGTATTATTTACTTTGAGTGACCAAACCTAATAAACTTCAACTGTACTTTAGGGGCCATCCATAAAGGACGTCACCATTTTTTAGCTAATTTTTGACCCCCTCCCCCCCCTCTTTTGTCACCGGTTGTCCTTTTTCCCTATACCCCCCTTGAAAAGGACGTCATAAAATCCTAGACCCCCCCCCCCCTATTTTTAACTCCAAAAGAATTTATTTCATCTTGCAATGATGTTTGAATCTGCTGCTACACCTTTGAAAAATAAAATTAAAAATATTCTCATACATTATCTTCTTAAAAACACATGTTTACGTAGTTTTCCATGTTAATTAAACTAAAATAAAAAATCTATAAAGTGACGTCCTTTTCTGACAACCTCCCCCCCTCCCCTTGTCTTTTTTTGTCCTTTTTAACTCGACCACCTCCCCAGTATTTGGATGACGTCCTTTATGGATGGCCCCTTAACACAATTTCTGTTCGAGATGACGATCCTTATAACAATGATGATCAATAGTTAATTCGTTAATCTGCATCATATAAGTACATTTTTAAGGAAAGAGTTAGTAGTTTATTTTTAGCAACATATTAACTTTAGTAACTTTATTAAAAACAAAGTAATATGGCAAAGTAGCATCTTTAGGAACGTACTTTTATAGACTTAAGGTAAATAATTTTATCGTTGTATTAACTTTAATAACGAACTTTATAAAGACCAAGGTAAACGATTGTAAACGATAATAATTCTGTTGTATACTTTATTAAAGTAAACAATTTTAGTAACGTAAAAACTTTAGTAACGTACTTTATTTAAGGTAAACAATTTTATCAGAGCATTAACTTTGGTAACATATATTTAAAAACTTAGGTAAAAAATATTAGCAAAGAAGTAACTTTAATAACTTTGTTAAATTTAAAATGAACAATTGTAGGAATGTAGTAACTTTACAAACTTACTTTAATAAAATTAAAGTACACAGTTTTAGCAACCTCGTAACCTTAGTAACGTACTTTATTAAACTCATGGTAAACAATTTAAACAAAGTATCGTTTTTATAGAAGAAAGCTGAAACCACTCTCATCTTTAAAAAGGCTTGAAGTCAAACCCTTCAAACTACCAACCTTTTGCACGCACTTCTGTCTCTTGCAAGGTAATGGAAAATCTTACTTTCTACGGACATATTGCTAATCACCTGACCACAAATAAACTCATCAATCCTGGTCAACACGGATTCCGAAAAGAAAAATGTTGATTCACTAACCTAATTGAAACTTGCATCATCCTTACAAAAGCTGCCCACAATTGTCACCCAACTGTCGTCATGTTTACAGACTTTGCAAAAGCAACGTTAAGACGTTATTGACTCATTGACGTTAAGTCTTTGAGCTCGCAGACACATCAAATAACTCACATCGAAAGAAAGAACTTTTTTACAACCGCGTGGTCAAACCATAGAACACTTTAAACCAAAACTCAGTGAATTCAAAAAAATATCAATACCTTTAAACATAAACTTTACTATAACATTTAATTTTACTTTGAAAGGTGTAGGCTATTTTCATTTAAAAGCTTAAGACTGTATTTTCAACACAGAGCGGCCTGGCATGCCACTCTTTATCAATAATTGATTTTGAATAAATTAAATTAATATTAAAGCCAAGGTAAATAATTTATCAATAATTGATTGTAAATAAATTAAATTAATGTTAAAGGTAAATAATTTAGAAACACTTTTTTTAACGCATTTTATTAAAGTTAAATGTTTTTAGAATTGAAATATGCTGTATACTCAATTTCTTGTGTTGATTCCAAACTACGCAGAATTCGAGACTGTAACAGCTGTAACAAAACAAAACAGCTTTAAAAAATAATTGCTAATATTTAAAATGTTTGTCTATTCTGTTTTTAAATTGATTGGTGGTACTTGCATCTATTGCATTTTGATCGAGATTGTTCCAATCATTCACCACTCTATTTGTAAAGAAGTTATATCTTTTCATGTTGCTTGTTAATTGCCTTCTTAATTTCAAATTGTGACCCCTTGTTTTTCTTTTATTATCAATAATTTCTGGTGGACGGTGAAAATTAGTTATGTCATATTCTTTAAAATATTTGAACATTTGAATTACTCTACTTCTTCTATTTCCGAGCGATAATAGATCTAGTTTTTTAAGTCTCTCTTCATAGCTATACACTTTAATAACTTTAGTAATTCTATTACTAAAGTTATTAAAGGGTAATTAATTTTAAGAACGAACTAACTTTAACATTAGCAACGTACTAACTTTAGTTTCATACTTTGCTAAAGTTTAAGTAAAAAAATTTAGCAACGTACTAACTTTAGTTTTATACTGGCAAACAATTTGAGCAACGTACTAACTTTAGTTTTGTACTTTGCTAAAGTTTAGGTAAAGAAATTTATGAACGTACAAACTTTAGTAAAGTACTTTATAAAAGTCGTAGTAAACATATTTTGAAATATAACAACTTTAACTAAAACTTCCTAAAACGCTTTTAAGAGCCTTATAACAACTTTTTTTTTGGAATGTTTGATATTTGAGCATTTTTTTAACTTCATAATAATAGCTTTATAATTTTTTGGAATATTTGATAATAGCTTTATAATTTTTTGGAATATTTGATAATAGCTTTATAATTTTTTAATAGCAATATAATTTTTAAAGAGCATTCCGCATTGGGCACATGATGCATTAATAGCAATTTATTATCTACAAAATATAACCAGTTTTAAAGACATTTTTCAAAAATTTATTTTGATACTTCTAAAAAACTTTCAATAAAATGTTTTCAGTACATATGACTGAGCTTTAATTGACTCTTTAAAGACAAAATTATTTGTAAAGCAAATTCAATTTTTTTTTGAAAAAAATGTAAAAGAATCGTCAATACTTATATACTTACTTTGTTATTTTCTTAATTTTTCTATATTTGTTCTTATTTAACCTATATATTAAAGGCGATTCTCATATAAAGTATAACAAATTAATATATAACACATGGAACTTCTTTAAATTTAGCTTCAGATCATTCAACCAAATGAAAAAAATTCGAAAAAGTACAAGTTCGACAAGATATTACCAATTGATTCATCCAATAAAGAGGTATTTTTGTTTATTAGTATCATTTAAATTTTAAACAGCAGTTTTATATAACTTTCTGAGTTATTAAGACATGTACAAGAAAAAATCTGTGCGTGTTCTGATGTGGTGTTTACGGAAATCATGCATTACTTTAATCAGCTAATTGCATTGAGATGTCATTGTATTAGTGGTATTCAACATTTAAACAACTTGTTATCAAAACAACAGATTTAAATAAAATGTCATCAAATCAAGATAAGAAGCGAGAGAAATTTTTTCATTTTCTGGTCGAAAATGCTGGTGTATCAAACAAAACAATCTCTGAAAAGTTGCAGATTGGTTTGAGAACTGTGCAGAATCAGCTAATTGCATTGAGATGTCATTGTATTAGTGGTATTCAACATTTAAACAACTTGTTATCAAAACAACAGATTTAAATAAAATGTCATCAAATCAAGATAAGAAGTGAGAGAAATTTTTTCATTTTCTGGTCGAAAATGCTGGTGTATCAAACAAAACAATCTCTGAAAAGTTGCAGATTGGTTTGAGAACTGTGCAGAACGTTGCGAAACAATTTAAGAAGACTCCCAGTGGAAATGCGTTGTCCAGAGGAGGAACGTCGGACTTCTCACGGACGTCCAAACGTCCAACGGACGCTCTCCGGACGAAGCTTGCCCACTAACTGGTATAATCAAAGCAAATCTGAAAGTTTTTGTTCAACAAGATCTTGCTAAGATGATAGATGCTTTAGACAGAAATCCGGAGAATCAAACTTTAGCAAATAAATTTTAGTCAAGTTCTTCCACTATACAAAGATTGTAGAGAAATTGTGGCAATAAATCTGGCAATAGGCCAGATTTATTGACAATAAATGAGCCATTAAAAAAAAGAAAAAAGAAAAAAGTTTCTTATCGTAATCGTATCGTATCGAAAAGCAAAAAAATGATAACCTTACCAAAAACCGTACCGAAAACCGTATCGAAAAGCAAAAAAAATGTTGTTTTCAATGCTGCTCTATAAAAAATTATTTTCTAAAAAATCTTGTTTGATTATTGAAGATAAAACATATTGTGCTGCATTTTTCTAATCTCTTCCAAGACACCAACTTTATTCAGCATGTAATCTCAAGAAACTGATTTTCAAATATATATATAGGTTGAAATTACTAAAAAATTTCTTAGTACGAAGAAATAAATTGCTTGACAAACTATAGTTTGACAAGCAATTTATGAATAAGATGAAAGAAGCTCTTGTTTTGTAACTACGGGAACATTTAACACCAAAACATTGAAGAATGTTTCGGTGTTGAATGTTCCCGTAAAAAAAAGCATCTTATGCCATTTTTAAGATATCATAGGGAAAATACCTATATAGCATCATGTCACTACTCTGGAACAACTTAAAATGGCTTAGAGAATTTAAAGTAGATTTCGTTGAATAACACTGCAATCCACCAAATTGTCCTGAATCACATTCTATCATAAGATAATGGACAATCAAAGGAAAACTAAGATTCAACGTAAAGAAGCTTAAAACATCAACAACAGACTTCAAAAATAAATAGATTAGAGCTACCAGTCGAAGATTGTGCAAAAGCTGATATCGAGTGGAAAACGCAAAACGCATCCGTTCTTGCGTACACAATTTCATAAACTTACTAAAATGAAATTTAAGAATAATAATATTAATATGTACACGCATATTTTATTTGATACAGTTCAGAATAAAATTTAATTAGGTTTAACACTATAATAAATAGACATCGCAATCACAAATTAAATACTTTTTTAAATTAAAGGCTATAATAAAAAGTTAACAATTAGAAGCTACTGTAAAAAATAAATTATTACATGCTTCACTAAGAAATTATTTATCAGACGCCACAATAAGAAGCTAAATATTCTAGATTAGTGTTTAAGAGTTGTTTTTTCTAAAAATGAGGCTAAATCAGCAACTTGAAATAGTTGAGCTAGCTGATTTTCTTCAAAATTACAAGGATATCTTCATTTCATAAGAAAAACCTGAAAATTTGAGACCATAATTCAAAGCGATTCAAAAGCTGCTGCAATTTAAAGTTTCATAAAACGTTGAATCATTTTTTAAAGTTTTCCATGTTTCGGTGTAACATTTTTATGCAGTGCACATGTTTATATGCCTACCAGTAATCACGTCTTGCTTACGTTATACTCTCGAGTTCCTAATAAACGTCCCCCCCACCCCCCTCGTTTATTAATTTTTGGATATTTTTCCCCTAAGCTTATCAAGACCCCCCCGTTTATTAATTTTTACTTATTATCAATAAAAAAACTATATATTATCTCAAAAGTAAAATAATTTTCAGTCACCGATAAAAACAAAAACTTTCAGTGTAAACAGGTTTTACAAACTGTCGACCTATTAAATCTTGATTTGCTAAAAATGAACTTTTAGTTTATTTCTCAACAAAACTTTGGTTTTAATTATAGGATTTAATATGCTGAATATAAGTTTTATACTTTGCAAAGTATAAAACTTATATCAGTATATTAAATCCTATTCAATTATGATAAAACCTAACCCTACCCTAACAGCTGTTAGAAAATGCGCTTTTGACCGCAAGTCAAACGCGCATTTGACTTGAACATGCATAGTTTGCATGCCGAATAAACGAGGGGGGGAGGGGCATTAAACATACCCCCCGTTTATTATTTTTCAAAATAAATCCCCCCCCCCTATTTATTAAAATCCCCCCGTTTATTATATTTTGACTAAAATTCCCACTCACCTATTTATTCCCACCCCCGTTGTATTCGGCACTCGAGAGTACCTATTTAAACAACTTTCAACCTATTTTGTACTAGTAACTCATACTAATAAGACATGCTACTACAGAATGCGTACACTACATCAACTATTTATATTATATGTTTAGCTATAAGAACTTAAAACAGTTCACAACTCTCACTGACCTTCGTTATACTCCGACAAACTACTGCATTTACTGACACTCAATGTCAAAAAATTAATTACAATTGTATAGAAGTTGTACTGAATCCCTTTAAGTGTCCTCTTAGTGTCAATACAGAAGTCTGTGGCAATTGTCCTGATGGGATACCCTGAAAATAGTCCTTTTGGGATAACACAAAAAGGTACTCTAACAAAAAGATGCCCTGGTGTACACACAGAATGGAACTTTTTATGGGATACCAGTCTCGGATGAAAGCTGGAGGTCTTCTTGTGTTGATACTGATGTCCATGAAACACATATACCTATAATGTATGTTTGTTACCCTAATAATACTGAAAACACGGTAGCTACTTATAAAACGAATAGTTCTTCTCCATCACTGATACTGTCTATACATCACATTTACACTCGATACTAACAACATTTTCGTGGCACAACAACTAATGACTCTCACTTTCCTCGATTATTGTTTATTGTTCCTGTTTATATCTACTACTTTTTACTTGGACCAATTTTTCGTATTTTTCTACTTAGAGGTTCTTTGTTTTCCACTGGACATCTGTCCTTTTGTACTTTTATCTCACTCTGCCACACTTTTTTTTTTACTTATTATGCATATCTAAGGCGTTCAATGCTCGGTGCAACTTTACTAAGATGCATTGAATTTACAAAAAATTGAGTTTTTAAAACATCTTCAACATACTTTTTCTCGTTACCCAAAACTACTTCAGGGGCGTTCAATTACGCAAATTCTGTACTTTTGAGCACCAGGTCTCTGGTTAATGAAGGTTTATAATAAGTTTTTAAGAAAGAAAAAACTGTTTGTTTTTTTTACTGCAAATACAGTCGAACATATTTTAAAAATCAATATCAGCCTAAAAAACCTCACTTGCTTTAAAAGCGATAAAATTTATGCTAACTTTGAGAAGCAAAAGATCAATGTGCTAACAAGCTATTAACTTATAGTTTTTTGAAAATTATTTATGCACCTATATACTTTCAATATATTAAGTTTTCAATATATTAAGCTTTCAATAAATTGAGTTTTCAATAAATTGACTTCAATTGGTTTTTTGGCCTAAATGAAGATATCTTCAATTTAAAAAAATTTTTAACAGTAAAAAAAACAACTTCAAAACACTATGAAATCTACAAATGAATCTATCATTAAAATTTTTAATTCATTCTCTACAGCATTTCTTTATCACTTCCACGTCATCTATGCTGAAAACAAAATGCTACATAAGTCCTTGCTCAGGAATATTTAATCTTGTGGATGTTAACTGTCTTCAATAAATTCTTGTTTAGGATATGGTGAATAAAAGGTTTTATCCGATATAACTATGAGAATAATAAGCAGATTATCAACGCGAGACCAATTTTCGTACAAAATTAGGATTCGCTTGAGATTCACATTTTTCTTGAGGACATATAAGACCTCTTACAAAACCATCTCTTATTTTAAAGCTAAAATGTTGTTTTAAACATTCCCTACAATAAATATGTTTACACTTTGAGAAAGATACACATTTTGAACCAGGTTTTTCTGAGAATGTAAAAAAGCGCAGCAGAAATTTAATAACGCCTTTTTTGAATACGCATAATGCGTATTCAAAAAAGGCGTTATTAAATTTCTGCTGCGCTTCTTTAGAATTATATTCTATTAAATAAGTATATCTTTCCTTATTTTAAGACTATAACAATCAAACTATTGACAAGGAAAAGTCTTGCATGTGACTGCCTCATTTGCAGCATTGGATGACTCCAACTGAATTAGCCTCATCCATTGTAAGCTGCCAGCCAACCCAGCACTTCCACATGTCCATCCACACCAACTGTATCTGCCGTGAAACAGTGTGTAAAATGCCTCATAGTTCTTCATTGTGGATACCCACACAACTGTAGGCCTGGAACCAGATATGCAAATTTGCAAAAACATTTTTTAGTCTGATGCTCTTGGAGCTCAACAAATTGCTTTTTCAGTAATCAAAAACACACCGTCCTCCCCGGTGGAAACATCCAACTCAGTCAAGACCAAAAAGGAAAATGTCTGCCTGTACAACAAGGTAAAAATTTTGGATTTTTATGAAGAAAAATAGGTATAAAGGTTTTTTTTGATTTTCACAACTCCTTGCTACCTAAAAAAAGTGTCCAATGTTAACATATTTAGTTCTTAACATCTAAAATCTCGTAAACTAAATTAACTAAAGAGTCATTTGCAAATATGTTTTCTGTTATTTCTTATGTAAAGTCCTCCTTCAAATTGTTTAGGTTTTTTAAGCAAACCTTGCGGGTACTTTTTGGACATTCTGCTGAATGAAGAGAGAGTTTGCTGTCGACTAAGGTATGGAGTAGGACTAAATGATTTAACACTTTTTTTATCTTTCATTGTCCTCATTTTAAATAATAATTTTTTTGGTGTTTTTTTATGTCCTGTTACTTTTCCAGCTATGAACTCTTTATATAAGAAATCTTTCTGCTTGGTTGTAAATGTTGTTTGTTTACGTACAGGTATAGCCCATCCTGTAACATTGGTATTGCGCTCAAATTTAAATTTACTTTCCGTAACTATCGCTTCGACATCAACTTTTTTAGTAGGATGAACAAATAAACAAATCAACATGATGTGATAAAATTAAATCCATTAATGTATGTTTGTTTTGGGTGCTGTGAGCATTTTCGTTCTGATGGTTTCGAAGGTCAGCTTCAGTATCAAAAAATATAAGACATAAAAACTCACCGCAGTAGGCACCAGTGTTATCTTTTCAATTCTTTTGACTTCTATTTGCTCCAAAAACTTTTCCACCATCAAAAAGTTCTATCTCTGTTAAAACAGAAACGAATTCTAATCCTATAAACTAAACATTTTTACCTTTACCGCAATTAAAGTATTGCCATGGAGTCATTCCATTATCGTTCTATGAAATTGAATGGATTGAACTAATATTCGTTATTTTGCTACCAATGTAACTTGTCAATTTTAACCACTGATACTTTAGAATTTTTTGAACCTCCAAAAAAATATTATTTTTGATATCCAGGGCTGACGTACAATTATTACCAACTTTGATATGTTCATTAATGTATCTCTTAGCAACAGCACTTTTGCGATCACATTGGTCTTTACCTTTTTGTGGCTCTTTGTAATAATATCTTAAGCGGCGTACGCCTTTCGCCTTGCAAATATATAAAAACGTTTTAGCGACTGAGTTAGCTGAATATCACCCTAAAATAAAAATTGATAATGATTTATAAAATGTAGTTGTGGATGAAAAAGAAAACTATATTATCATACAAGAGCCTAATTTAATACCCCCTCCTCCCTCCACCGAAAATGCAGTTAAATTACAAGGCTTTTATTTCTTAGCAATTATTATAATAATTATATTTTACCAGCACTTTTTTGGTAGATCTGTTTCAAAATTGGAACGTCTTGAGTAAACTGGTCAACTACATGGTAAGCCACACATAAAGTGTCTGTTGCATCCTGATCGTTTAATCAAGTATTGTGTGATATACTCTTTTCTTTAATTCACTAGCATTGTTTTTGTAAAATTCCCCCGAGAAAAAATCCCCCCGAAAAAAATCCCTCAAAAAAAAAATTTTTTTTTTAATTAAAAATTATCAATAAAATAGTTATATTTTATAAAAAATAAGTAACGAAGTAAGAAACTTAAAATATTCCGTTACAAATACAAGATACAATATTATATATTACAGTTGTTAATGATGCATATATAACTTTTATAAATTCATGTTTAAATAGAGGGTAAAAAGAAAAATTACTAAAAAAATATCAAAAGTAAATTGTTAAATCTTTGATTGTAAAAATGAGTTCTTTAAGCTTTTATTTAATAGAAAAATAACTTTGATTAATAAGATCCTCAGTAAAATTTTTTAAAACAATTTTGTCCCATAAGAATGGTCCGCTTAATAAAATTATCATTGCGTAAAATGTATTTTTTTTTTATCTTTTGATGAATACAAATTATGGAAAGAGATCGCGGATGAATTGGTTTTACATTAAAACATAAAACAAAGAATATTAAAAATATTAAGCTCATATATATTAAAAACTTTCATTTCAAATAATAAAGGCTTGGCATGAGTATAACGGTCTTTAAAATATATAAGACGTGCTACATGCTTCTGCTGACAATAAAGAAGTTTAAGTTTATTTTTATTTGTACTACCCCAAGCAATGTTTGCATATATTTATGTGACAACGAATAAATGAGTGATATAATTGTACTAAAGTATGTTTGTTTAAAACTTTTCTTGCTTTGTACAATATTCCTATACTTTTTGAAATTTTACTTGGCAAGTTTTTAATGTGATTTTTCCATGTAAGATTTTCATCTATACAAACACCTAAAAAGTTGGTTACTGTTACTTGTTTAATTTTTATACTGTCAATAACATGATGAGGCATATTAATTGGCAGTTTAGGTTTTTTTGTGAGAGTGTGAAAAAGAATCCATTTAGTTTTACCAATGTAGGTAATTTGTTGATCTTAAACCAGTCAGATATTTTGATTATCTCGATGTTCATGTAATGAAATAAATAAAGTATTACATCATTAACAACCAATACGACGATGGTTGACAAAAAAGTTCACATTTGACGAGTTCGAAGTTCGTCAGGGTTAGGGTCAGGGTCACATTCGCTACCTTCAATAAATAGGGCATAACTTGACATTTTGATAAAAAATGAAGTAATGTATATAAATATTTAAAACAAATAAAGAAATAAACATAACTACGTATTGATAATTTTTGAGTAAAAAAAAAAAAATTTTTTCTGGGAGGATTTTTTCCGGGGGGATTTTTTCCTAGAACTGAAGTTGCTACATCGAAACATGGAAAACGTTGAAAAATGGAAACGTTTTACTAAACTTCAAACCAAAATAACTTTTGAACTAATTTAAGCTATGGTCTCAAAATTTCAGGTTTTTCTTATGAAATGATTTAAAGATATCCCTGAAATTTTCAAGAAAATTTAAAGCAAGCAAAAAATGTTTTGAATGTTTTTTTAACAGTATTAGTCAAATTTAACTAAATTTGAGCTGAGAAAAACGACGCACAGCATTCTGCAATTACCTTGGTTCTCTGCAACCTGGTTGCTGCATCCTGCGTGCCATTTTTTCGGAAACTTCTGAAAATTTCAAAGACGATTCCAAAGACCTCAAATTTCAAATCTTTTTCATACTAGATTTTATACCCGGTTAGTTATTAGATTTTTCACGCAAAGAAATACATCAATGATAACTCTCCTAGGTTAAATCTAAACTGGTCATTAACGATTTTTTTTTTTTTAATTTATGCAATATTGTAATCCACAAATATTTATATTAAAGACCATTTAAACATATTGAAAACTTTAAAGTTAAAAGCTGTTAAAAAAATATAAAAAATTCGAATCTTTTTCATAGATGATTCTAAGACCGGTTAGTTAATAAATTTTTCACGCAAGAAATACATCAATGAATTGATAAATCACTTAAAAAAAACTTCAAAATATACTTGCGTCTTTACTAGTTCTCAAAAATAAACATCTATTGGATTCAAAAGAGGTTTGTAAATTAAACTTTTATTTAGAAAAAGTTAAAACTTTTTGCAGATCAAATGTGATGTTATATCCATACTGCATACTTAAAAATAAAATGACTTTGAGATCACCAATTATTTTTTGTGTTCAAGATATTCAATTGATTTAAGAAAAAGTGTCACATTTTCATATGCTTTTTCATGTGAACTGCATCACTAACTAAAGTTAAACAAAAATGATTGTAAATAACTCAACTTTTTAACGAAGCTTTAAATTGTCTCCATTTTTATGATTTTTTATTCAAATTCGAACATTTGATCAAGCATTAACATCGCAAAATTGATTTTATTTAAAAAAAAAATATATATATATCAAATATCTCTGACCTGCTTGTTATGTAAGACTCTTACGTCACATTTGAAAAGATTATCTTTTCGTTTTTTTGAACCTAGGCGGTTTTTTCATTTATTTTGACAAGTCAAGTTATCGAATGAGACCACTTTTTTTAACTTAAATCCAAAAGGTCAAAAAAAAATTTATATTTCAGAGCACCCTATAACCAGAAATTCTGATAAAATAAAAAAAAAAAAAAAAAACATTATGCAAGAGCTAATCCATCATTTTTATGATGACATATAAGCTTCTTTCATGATGACATTTAGGCATCTTTTGAAACACATATTATAGACTTTCACTCAACAGCATGATTCAAAATATCACAAATTAAATGTATTTTAGTATTAAATAAGTTTTTTTATGTAAGAGTATTATGTTACTTATAGGGATGGCAAAAATCTCGGATATTTTCAATACCGGGAATTCGGGATTGAGAAATTTGTCCCCGGGATTGAATAGAAAAAAACGCAAACACAATTGAATACTTTTTAAGCACTCATCAAATACTTAAAAACGATTAATTTAATGATAATATAACTAAAATATTTTTTACAATAATGAAGCTCTAAAATTAAGTTGAATCATGTTTTAACTTTTGCATTAAAACTTATCTAAGACTTTTAAAAATTAATAAACCTAAGTATAATGAATTATAAAACAATACCTTAAAATGGCAACACAATATAAATAATAATAAAAATTAAAAAATAATATAAATATGCATGACGTTAAAAAAAACATTCGAAATTAAAATGAATAGATATAAAAATGAAATTAAAATCGTGCATACTTTTAGAAGCAGAAAACTCAAAATTAAATTAATGTATACCTTCTATTAAAAAGTCTTGCTCTTTTTACCAGCAACCACTTAAATTTTATTTGTTTTTATAATATACTAGTTTTAATATTATAATATAAATTATATATAGTATAATATCAAAACTAGTATATTATAAATAATAACAAAAATACAAGCGCTTGCTGGTAGAAAGAGCAAGAGTTTTTAATAAAAGTTATACATTAATTTTATTTTCTTATATATTTTTAATTATAAGTGTATATATATATATATATATATATATATATATATATATATATATATATATATATATATATATATATATATATATATATATATATATATAAACTTGAAATATGATTTTTAACCAATATAAAGCAAAAGATAGTCAAGCCAGAAAACAAAAGTAAATCTTTTTTTCTCAAAATATTTATTACTAAAGATATTTTTTTTTATATTTTTCCAAAAAATACACTAATACAAAGTATTTTTATATAATTGATTAAATAAACTTTAAGCACTAGAGGCCTTTCAAAAAATCATCAGTAGTGCTGTTATGGTATTATAGCAAAAATTTTGTATACAAAATAAATTTAATTGCATATTGTTGCTATGAGTAACTATTTTGATAAATTCAGTTCTAATAAGCCCTAAAGTTCTGGATATTTAAATATAAAGAATTGATTGATAAAAGATTTACACCTGAATTCATAATTGAATCAGCATCTTCGCAGACTAGCAATAAGGTTTTGAGTTTTTTTTTAGTAAAATACAGAAAAAAAGAGTTTTAAAAGGAAAACATTTCACAGAGAATAATTACACAACCAAACAGCTACTTTACAAAAGACAATATAAAAATAACTAAACTACATGTATATGCATAAGCTTTTCCTTTTTTTGACAATCCCGAAATACCGGGAATTTCGTAGACTAACCCCGGGATGAACAATTTATACGAAATCCCGGGATTTCGGGATTGCCATCCCTATATGTAACAAAGTGCCATAATATTGTTAAAAAAACACCTTCTCAGTACTGGAATATTGTTAAAAAAAACACCTATGAACCTATGTACCGTAATATTGTTCAATTTAGAAGCGGTTTTAAAACTTCTTTATACTAGTGTTATGATTAAAAAAAACTTATCAACTTAAAAAAAAAGGTAATCCTAAAATAAATTTTTTAAAACCATACTTAAAACCCACTTTCAAGTTACTCAATCCCCCTTGCTAGCATCTATTATCTTGAAGTATAATTTATTGCTAGATAGAAAATTTGATAAAATTATTTATAGTTTTTTGAAATAGATTATGATTGGTTTACGTCCTGGATATCAAGCAACACTAAATTACGGAAACAATTTATAATTACTTAACTTTTACAATACATGGTAACTGTTACAACCATTTGTTATGTCTTCTTTTAACGCCCTTCTCCTATTTCCGTTAAATTCATTTACATGTTACAAAATTTTACTTCAAAAGATTATCCCTGTCAATCTAGATTTTTAGAATTGTTTCTATAAATTTAGTTTAAATTTATTTATTATTTAGAATACCAATTTAAAAACCAACATAAGTGATCATTTTCCAATATTTTTTATTTTTTTTTGTATGTATTTAGGTGCTCCCAGAAGTCCTTACGGTCTTATCATTTAACAGGAAGTTCACGCCTCCTTCCGTACCAATGTCGCTTGTTGGGCTAGAGCTGGCGTCGAACCTCGGACCTCTGGGTTCTGAGCCAGAACTCTAACCAACCTAAATATAGATAAAATTAGCAACAATGTATTTAAATGAGTCTTTAACATTATTTAACTCTCAACAACCATAATAATCTTTTATTAAGTTTATTTATAAATTAATCTTTAAAGTAAGTTAACTTAAAGTTACTAAAATCACACAAGTTTTGAAAACTTGTGATAGAACAAATATCTTATATTAAAGATCTAAATCTGTTTCACCTCCTCTAAGTTGATAGAACGCATTATTTACAACAGGCAACATTTAGAGCATGCTAATTGTTTAACATCAAACGAAATGCTAAACATTAAACAATTTGGATTTCAAATCAGTGTTGATAAACGAGGTAAATCTTCTTGCCTCCACTTTGGAGTTGGCGGCTTTCTCTCAATAAATATTTAGCGGCAAAATGTTCTGTCTTTCACATCCTGTTGCTTCCGCATTTCTATTGGTGGCCGCAGCCAGAGTTTTTTTTGGAGGAAAAATGTTTTGGACACCAATAGGAAGGCGGAAACCACTTAGTAGCCGCCTTCAAAATAAATTTTAAAGGCAAAATGATTTGGAGATTGCCTCATGTGGCTTCTGACTCCTTAATGGCTGCGGCCGTCAAATTGGTGGCGGAAATTTTTGCTTCCCGCCAGCATAAGTAATGAAAAACATTTTCATGTTTGTTTTAAAATTAAACAGCAATTTAAATATTAATTAAAACATTAATTAGGAACAAATTGCGAGGTTAGAACTGTTTTGTTCTATATCCACTTTTTGAAAAAATCGAGTTATTTATTGTGTCATGTACCTCAAAATAATGTTTTTCTACTATATTAAAACCTAAGTTAAAATCAAAAGAATTTCAGAGAAAACTTAAGTAATAAAAATCATTTTATATGCCGTCTCCTAAAGTTTTTTTTTTCAAATTTTTTTATAAATTAGTTTCATATTCAAAACGAATGTTAAAGATTAGAAACTTTCGGCGACAAAATCATTTTGAAAAAAAGTTTATAATAAATAATTAAGTTGTCAGTTCATCATTAAAATTTGATATTTTATTGCCCACTCATTATGTTAAAATTTTAATTTTACAACCATTTTATTAAATTCTTAACTGTATTTATAAAAAAACTCTGGCTGCGGCCGCCAATAGTAAGACGGAAGCCATTGGAAATGGAATACAGAACATTTTACCGCTAAAAATTAATAGGGAAGTAGCCGCCAATGGCTTCCGCCTCCCTAAATAGTCTGCCTTTCGGTATAAAGTTGTTTTAATTTACCTGACCTGCATTAAAACTCTGCTTTTAATTAAAACATTTCACAGATCATGCGGTAATTAAGTTAGCTAATCGGATATCAGACAATTTTAATAAGTTTTTTTTTTTAATTTATTTTATTTTGTTTTTTATATAAACTACAATTCCCTTTCACAAAAAATAAAGTATAATTACAAATGTATAAATAATAAACAGGCAGGGGCTCAAAGAAGATATGGATGGCAAAATACCAACCTAATCTTTTCATAGAGCCCCTATAGATTATAACAATAATAATAAAACATGGTTAATAAATCGAGTAGAAAATTTAAGAAAAAATAGTAAATAAAAAAGAAGATATAATAATTAAAAATAGATAAAGAGAAAAAAAGAAAGTATATCAATTGAAAGTACAAAGCATATTAGTCAAAAAAAAAAAGATTTAGTATTTATTATTATTATTATTATATTTTCTTTGCCGTATAATTAAATTTACAATGAGAAAAAACCATTCATGTATAAAAATTGGCCGGAGCAAGAAGAAGACATAAACTGTCTTATCGCCAAGCCCCGTTTACATTAACGTCACAAAGTTACAAGTTAAAAACTAAAAGGTTAAAAATTGAAGTACAATACAATATTAGTTCGACAAATATAAGACACAAGTAATAAATCGAATAAATGTTATTTGTCTGTTCAAAATTAATAGTATATATATTTTTTATTTTAATAAGAAATAAATAAGATACACAAGACAATAGTAAATGAGTAGTGATGACTTTTTCAGGTTTAAGTATTTTAGGTGATTTTAGAAGAAATCTTTAAAATCGAAAGTTTTTTCTAATAGAAAACGTTTAGATTCTCTTTTGAATTGTTCTAAGGAGATGCCTCGAAGAATTTTATTTTTAATTATACTTTTTAAAAAACCTTTCCATATAAATGGTCCCCGGTATTGAATTTGAAATGAATTGAGTTTTAAATAAGATCTTGGAATAACAAAATTATCAGGTGAAAATTTAGTGGGATATTTATGAGGTATTTCGGTAAAGTAAGACTGAAATATATTAGGAGATAACGCATGTTTTGTTTTAAACGTAAATAGCATAACTTGGCATATATTAATTTTGTAAATATTAAGCACATTAAGTTTCTTTAAATGAGATTCACCATTAACAGTTCTGTTAACGCCAAAAATAATCCTACAAGCATGTTTTTGTTTGCTATAAATTTTTTTGAGCTTCCCATAATTGGTACTTGCCCATGCAAGATTACAATAGGAAAGATAACTATGAATAAATGAGAAATATATAATTTTTAAAGATTCCGTATTAAGAAAAGGTTCAACTTTAAATA
Source organism: Hydra vulgaris (assembly GCF_022113875.1). Lineage (NCBI taxonomy): Eukaryota > Metazoa > Cnidaria > Hydrozoa > Anthoathecata > Hydridae > Hydra > Hydra vulgaris. Next base: position 56,776,211 of record NC_061158.1, read on the forward strand.
GCATTGAAATATTTTTGGAGATTTTATTTTCAATAGATCTAATATGATATTTCCATGATATATTTTCATCTTTAATATATATATATATATATATATATATATATATATATATATATATATATATATATATATATATATATATATATATATATATATATATATATATACTTAAAAATATAAATATATACAAAAATATATACAAATATATATATATATATATATATATATATATATATATATGTATATATATATATATATATATATATATATATATATATTTATTTATTTAAAAATACATATAGTGAATAAAGAATATATAGTATAAAAAAAAATAAAAATAGTCGCCAATAGTCAAAAAAAGAAAATATTTAATAATACAAATCTATCAGAAAAAAGATTATATATATATATATGTATATATATATATATATATATATATATATATATATATATATATATATATATATATATATATATATATATATATATATATATATATATATATATATATATATATATATATATATATATATATATAAATTAGTAGAAAATCACTTAGCAAAATTTTATCTCATTTAACACTGTGTTTCATCAATAAAGACTCATCAGAAAATTTTTTTCTGATGAGTCTTTATCAGTGTTAAAAGAGAAAAAATTTTGTTAAGTGATTTTCTACTAATTTGTAATTGCTCTGTTCTTTTAAGAACATTGAGCACTCTTTTTGTAGAATACATTTTAAATTGTTTAAATATATATATATATATATATATATATATATATATATATATATATATATATATATATATATATATATATATATATATATATATATATATATATATATATATATACATATATATATTTCATATATATATATATATAAAATTTAATCCATAAAAATAAAAATTAATCCGTATGATTTTAAAATGTAAATTTTTGTTTGACACTGAAATGAATTTAATGATTTTGCCATATTCAAGTTGCCTTTCAGAAAAGAGTTCCATAGCTTAGGTCCTCTATAAGCTATACTATATTCTGTGTATTTGTTTACTTTGTTAGGTAATTTATATGTGTTACTTTGATTTATTTTTAAGAAATACTTCTCATTTAGATTTTTATTAAATTTACTTATAAAGATTTCAGGAGTTACATTATTGGTATATTAATACATAAAGTTTTGGAGTTAGTAAATATTTATCTGTTATATGTTCATCATTTTCATGTCATTAAAGTTTTAGTGTGGTCACTCTTTTGTTGTTGTATATAATTCTACTAGCATGTTTTTGTAAGCAAAAAAAATTTTTAAGTTTTATTGGTTGACAACTTGTCCACGTAATATTTGCATAAGTAATGTAACAATGAATTAAGCTGAAGTACTTAAGACTATAAGAACTTATGTATGGGCAAATTCGATACATAATACACATTTACTAAGGACTTGTGGATGTAAACAATCGTAGTTGGTTGACTTTTTTTTTCATAAAGATGGTTGAGGCACTTTTGTACTATATTGATAGAAAAACTGATTGAAAATAGTTATTCAACAGTGAGCATATATTGTCTATACTGGTAGTAGTGTTGCTATTAGCTGTTTTTAACTATGTAATTGTGTCCCTGACGTTCTGTTTGCTTTAAACATGCCCATATAAGCGTTTAGGGCTGCTTTTGGACTTTCTAGCGAGTTTTATTTTGTAATTTATGCGTATCGCAACATGCATTAATGTACTTGTCTCAAGAGGCGCGTTTAGCCTAGACCGCCTTAATAAGATCTGGTGTAACCCATTGCTTCTGTTCTCAGTGAAAAAAGTTGTTGTTGATGGGATGTATAGTTTGATGGCTTTATTATACATGTATACTAGAAGCTAGTAGTTATTGTTTGCATGTAGATCAGTGAATTCTGTTTCTCAATCAACAGCTGCAATGTGTGAGAATATTGCTGCGTAGTTTGCTTGGCTTTAAATAAAGCGAGGTCGTAGCGGCGAAGTAGGCAAGTTGTCTACAAGGTCTACAACAGTGAGTTAACCTTTTGTCAAAAGAATTATTTTGTTTAATGAAAAGAGCACAGTCTGGCTCATTGTTTATGATCAGATCAAGTGCGTTACTTTGCTGACGTGTCTACTATTACGGTACGTTGAGAATGTGACAAGCTTAGTTAGGTGATGTTTAATGTTTATAAAGGCACTTTTGGAACCTGATATTGCCTTGACGCTCATTTCTTACATGAGCAACTGTTGCAATGTCACCGTTAACTTCGATAGAATCATAAGATCGATCGATGGGATCACTGAGTAAAAACCTAATTATCAAAGTCGTAAGGACGATATAAGCAGCTGAGGAGAAGAGATTCTTCACCGATTTTTATTTTTCGCCCGATTTGTTTAATTGATGTTGAGTTTAGCTGAATAGAATTATCTTCGTTGACTTTGATATCGTTTTTTGTATTAATTGCAACTCCGCCGCCCCTCATTGTCTCTGTCTTTATTTAATAATTTAATAACTTAATAGAATTAATAATTTATTACAAAATTCAAAAAAATTTTCAGAGGAAAACTTTGTTGTTTCAAAAAGTAATTAAAAAGAGTTTTCATCAAATTTAGTATCGTCGACATTTAAATGGAAAATTTTTATAAAAAAGTTCAATAATGATAACGACCACTAGCCCCTGGAAAAATATATTCCGAACCTAAAGGGTTTTTCATATGAATAAAAATCATCCTACTTAACCGGGGTAGAAAAACTTCCGTGATCTTGCCTCTCCTTTAAAACTCAAACAATTTTAACATTGCGTTCATATGTAAAATTATTCACCCCGCCTAGGCAAGATCTCACCTATGAACTACCGGGGTGCAGGTTAGGCTGGGTGAAAATTCTTCACATGTACTCAATCCGAAAACCATCCGAAAAACCATGGCTTTGTAATAGTATTTGCTTGATTTTTAAATTACAGTTGTTTGACCATGTAAGCTTATAAAAATTCAAAATTAAATATCATATATATCATAAATAATGTATAATATTTAAATAAATATAAATAATTTATAATATATAAAATAAATATAAATAATTTATAATTAACTAACAAAAAAAAAACTTTTGACTTCAAAACGTCATAGACATATTTTGTATTGAAGTTTTTCAAGATATTTGTTTTGTAAAATACTAAATATTGTTAAACTTTTATTATGCATATAGCAAAAGTGAAAAGCTATAAAATAGTTTGTTATAAATCGTAATTATAGCTTTTATTGAACTTTCGTTTTTAGTTTTTAATTTAAAAATTGAAATGAATGGTTCTTTGTATACGTAATCACGTGGTCTTAAAAACGTCCAGGTGTTTTTTTCGTTAAGAATCTGAACTGAAACTTATCCCGCCTATCCGAGTACCTCGGTTAGGCGGGATGTTTTTTCTTTATATGATCAGCTCTTTAAAGATTCATTGTAAACTATTCATGACTTCAAATTAGTAATTCCAATATAACGGTTTTTCTTCTTTTTATAAAGTATAACTTTTGAAACAACTCAGTAAATTAATATTTATTGATATTTTATTCATTGATATACAAGATGCAGAAATATCTTGTATATCAATGAATAAAAATCATAAATATATTTATGATCTTTATATATTATTGTAATTATATAGAGAATATAGAGATATATATTTATCGGAGTAATTATATGTTTATATTCTATTGTTGAACTCCAATCAAGTTGGGTATTTATATCTTATTTTTTGGATTTTATGCTTATGATGTTTATTTTGTATACATCTATACAGTCAATCCGTTAATTTCAATTGGTTACTTTTACCATTATTGTTTTGTTTCGGAATGGTTACTTTTACCATCAATCTGTCATTTTGTATTGCTTGCCTGTAATTATATTGTAGTTGTGAGATATACTTCAAAACATAAAAAATAACTTAAAAAAATCATACTTCATTAGAACAAATTTTTAATATGTTATAAATAAACCCCTTAAAATAGAAGAAAACAAAAATGGTCATGGTAACTATCTCTAAATGTATCTTATACAGCGTTTATTTATTTATAAGTGTGTATGTGTGTGTATATGAAAAATATCTTTTTCTTGCTGCGACAAATTTTTTTTCTGTATTCTTATAGTAAAAAAAAAAGCAACATTGATTGAAAGAATATTTTGATTTATCCTTTTTATAACGTTGTTGATATTTTTAGGTTTATGACTCAATTGGTCGCCCTTTACTTGAAGGTGTTATAATGGGTTACAACGCTGCATTGTTTGCATATGGTCAAACTGGGAGCGGTTAGATTTATTAAATAGTTATAATTTTTAATAAATTCTCTTAAACCTTTATTGTATCTGTAATGAAATGTTGTCATTTGTTTATTCTGACAGGTTAGATAATGCAAATAACAATAAAGACATAATTAAAAAATCATCTCCCATATCCTTTTTAAAAGAGTTTTTCAATAAACAAGTTTATGATTTGGCAAGCAATTTATTTACATTAGTAAGTGAGGCTTCTCCATTGCGATATGAAACAGCAAACTTCCTCGTTATATTTTATTTCACATTCCTTGATACCCATTTATAAAAAAGTAATCGAGCTGATTTTTCTGTGTTTTGCTTCCAACAACCAACGCAAAAACCCACACTACACTAATAAAAACAGCAATGCACAAAATTTTTAAAATTATTCATAAACTTTATTCACGCATAATGTGTACGCATATAACATATCACATATAACGCAGCACACAAAAGGTATCATATATAAAACATAGCATATTACATATTACAAATAATATACCACACATGACATATCACATACAACACATAACATATGACATATAACATATCACACATAACACAACACATAAAAATCAACACAAATAACACTGCTCCAATTTTTCTGAAAAGTTATTTATGTGCTTTTTAGGAAAAACTTATACCCTAATGTCTAAGGATGGATTTATAGCTCACATGGTTTGTGGTTTATTCAATAAAATTAAAAGTGACACATTCAATGAGTACAAGGTTATTTTTGATTTTAATGTTTGCAGTGTTTGAAACTTTTTTCAATTATTACAACTTGCAAAACGCTTTAAATTGCTTTTTACGTATTTCAAGAAAAATCTTATAATAAAAAAAAGCAGAAACTCTTGGTGAAACGTTTTTAAAACTAATTATTTTAATTTTATAATTAATGATACTTTCTTCGTGATATTTAAAAAATATTTGTTTAATAATGTTTATAGGCATCTAGGCTAAGCTTATTTTGTAAAAAACTCAACTTGTGAATTTTTTTAATTTAAGGCATTTTGAAATAAATATTTAACATTTTATTCAAACAGTAAATTAATAGTTTTTTATAATTTCGTCTTTACGTGAAACTTTTTTTTTTTAGGTGACATTTTCATATTTTCAACTTTATAAGGAACGCTTTTATGATTTGCTTAATCCTGAACAGAAAACTCATTCAATTAGAGAAAACCCTCAAGAAGGTTCTTTTTTGTTGATTTATTTCAAAGTTATCATTTTTTGATAGACAAACATATATTTGAAATAAACAAATAATTCTTTGAAGTTCTTTTTATTAAAAAAGAATTTTACATTTATACTAAACAATTAATTAAATAAAATTTTGTTTTAAAAGTGTATAAGTATATTCTTTGTTAAAAAAAAATAAAAAAAATTTTAAATTATATAATAACATAAATTAGTAAAGAAATTACAGTATATATACTAATAATAATAATAATAATAATAATAATAATAATAATAATAATAATAATAATAATAATAATAATAATAATAATAATAATAATAATAATAATAATAACAATAATAATAATAATAATAATAATAATAATAATAATATAATAATATATATATATATATATATATATATATATATATATATATATATATATATATATATATATATATATATATATATATATATATTAGTATATTTACTATGGATTTTAGTTATCCACTAATATATGTCTTGTTTGATAAAAATTTGCTTGGTAAATTTGTATCAAATAAAACAAACAGTTGTGGACCAAGAACCAAGTTCAAGCAAAAAACAATTCAATCAGATATCACACCTACTTTGAAGGTATCTTGTCTAATTCTCATTGTAATCGTCTAGTCAACTACTTCTGCATTTATTGATATGGCATAAGCTAGTGAGATTTTTTAAATGATTTTTCAAAGTCTGTATATATCATACTGGCGGGAAACTCTAGGTACATGTATTATGTTAATATTCGAACGTACTGCTGTTACTAACACTCTGTTAAACTGCCACTTTTTAATCTTTTGCCTACTGCATAATTATCTACTAACTGCAGTTTGTAGATAATTATGCAGATTTTTGCTCTTTGAATTTCAAGTCTGCGATAAAATCCGTGCATATTATAAATGGAAATTGATAGTTTGTAGAATTGTGGGTTCAGTTTGATCGGTTGAATCAAAGGCTCTAAAACTCTTCTTTCTTTAAGCATTCTTACCCCAAGTTATTAAAGTCTTTCTTATTCTTCTCTGATTTTGTAACACTTTGTTTACCTTAGCCACATTTTTTTCATAACAAAAGTTTTTTCTAATGTCAGTGTTTTGAGCAGATTATGACCTAACCAATTAAGCACTTTTTGCCTGATAGGACTTTTACAGGAATCAGTAATAGCGTATGTTTAGCTCATTAAGCATAATCCTTTTATTATCTAATTAACTGGATCTTGTTTAAACGATACAACTTTTGAACGATACAAATCACTTTCCTTAGCGCTCATACTTTCTTTTTTCTTGGTGTATAACAATAGAGAGATATTATCTGGTTTAAGATGACGACATATTAAATTGGTTTTTTAAAGTAAAATTTTATAAAGTGTAAAATTATCATTTTAAATTCATTTAAGAATTTGCTGTACAGATCTTCAGTCTTAAACAAATAGTTTTAAATTTTTGTATTATCTTCAACATTAGCACACCATGCTAAGTTCACTAAAAAATCATTTTATGGAAGAATTATTTAGTCCTTATGAGTACATTTAAAGGTGTTTTAGAAATCGTTCAATTTTTTCCAAGCCAGATTTTTGCGTATTAATAGGTGGATTTTGGATTTTTAGCATTCGAAATTAACTTCTGAGCACGGTATAAACTCAAAACTTTTATATCTTCATGATGAAATAAAATGACAAAAATTACGTCAATTGGAACTCGGGGGAAAATACCTCAATATTTTTTCCCTTTTTTAATTTTAATTTTTGAACGCTAAGAGATTGTTGTATGAAACTTAAATGTAATGATACCTAGGTGTAGAATATTAGAGACAATAAATTTTCTACAGATTTAAGTTAAAAATTCTATATAAGTTTGTAGAAATCTTATCTTAGCATTTTGAGTACTTTAGAAGAGATGTTTTTTGACACTTTTACAAAAATATCCCAATACATTTGCCCTCTTGAAATCCATTTACAAAAAAAACTTTTTTAGAAAAAAAAAAATTATACAATCCTAAAGTAAATCAATATTCGTTAAAAGAAAATTAAATTTCGTTAGTTTTTTTTTGTGTGTTTTAGAGTTATGACCATGTAATAAATTAACCCTTCTCAAATTGAGGTTATTGTAAATTTTAAATGGTCACCGTTTCTAAACACCAAGATTTTGTTAATGAAATTTGAAATATATAAAATAGATTTGGTCTACTATAATGTAGTTTTTTTAGATGATACAACGTAGTTTTTTTTACCAAAATAATATTTTTATCAACGGGGAGCGAGAGGGAAAAGTCGTTGGGGTATTTTTGCGCCTAAGTTCCGATTGCCGTAATTTTTTGTAAAACATCATCATATGATTTCATCTTGAAGGTATAAAATTTTGAGTTTATGTCTTGCTTGGAAATTAACCATTTATAATCTGAAAAATCAAAAGGTTACCTTTTAAAACAATAAAAACATGGCTCAGAAAAAATTGAAACATTTTTAAAACACCTCTAAATGTATTCATAAGGATAAAAGATAGCTACAACTGTTCAACAACACCTACGGTGTAGTTCAAAATTATCCGTACACTTTTGTCCAAGATCAACTGAATTTTATTTTAACTACAGTAACATCTGTCCTATAACATTTGTAAATTCAATGACCCCTAGCAACATTTTTAGGAAATGTAACTACAATTGGGTAATCCAAGTCCAATATCATTTGGAAGAATTTCCTCGAAATGTAATTACATTTGCAAAAAAATCATATGTAACTGCATCTGGCTAAAATAATGCATTATTTGTTAATATTTTTTTCCGGATGTCATTACATCTTAAAAAAATGGTATATGTAATAACATCTGCTTAAAATAATGTATTACTATTTAATAATTTTTTATTTAAACAAATTTCAAATAAATAAAAGAATAATTTTTTTAAAGTTTTTTAATATTCAAGAGCATAAATGAAGATACAAAGTTGAGTCTAAATATCAAGTGTGCTTCTTAAGTGAAGTTCAGGATATCAAGTGTGCTTCTTAAGTGAAGTTCAGGATATCAAGTGTGCTTCTTAAGTGAAGTTCAGGTGTTTTGATGCTGATCAAAACACCTGAACTTCAAACACATATTTCTCTATTGATGCATCTGATAGAAAATATTTAAGTTATCATATATATATGTAAAACAAAAGTTTCAAATAATTTGTAATGTAAACAGATAAACCCACGCCAAACCATTATTCAGAGAAATTTGAACTTCTGATATTTATAAATTGATATTTATATTGATATTTCTGATATTTATAAATAAAACCTTCTTCAAACCTTAATGTTTATGCTTCAACTGCAAAATGTCTTTTTACCAAAATACTTTAAAAATCATTTTTCCATCTTTGATCAAAAATATCCAATTTTTTTTTATTATGTATTTTACCACTACACTAATAAATTTAAGAAAAATCCTATTTTTTACTATTTATACCTTTAAAAAGTTCAGAAAGTCTACAGCAGTCTTTTTAACTAACATTAATTATAATCCAATCAAAAAAATCCTCAAACCCAAAAACTTGCGCAGATCACTTGGCGCATAATTGAAATCAGGATGTTTAAACATGGTTTTAAATTTTAGAATTAGTGGGATTTCTGGTCCTGTTATTTTCTCATTTTTTATTGGTTTCAAAAAATGCATCGTTTTATGATGCCAAAATTGTAATTTTAGAAGATATTTATTCAAACCTTTTGATATCTTTACAAGTGAACCTTTCTGATTCAAATAATGCTTGTAATTGTATCACAACAAATCTTTGTAGTTGCATTGCACAAAAGCCCCCCTACTTTTTATTCAAGCATTTTTTTAGTAAATCTATACATAACACATGTTTATTAATCCTAACCATGAGAATGAAGATAGAGGAGAAATTAAATAGATGCTTTGGATTATCGATGTTTGCAAGAACTGCCAGTCTATCAATCTTAAATTTTTTTGCAGCATTTATTTCATAAGCGTTTTTTAATGAAAAACAAAATTTAAAAAAACTTCTGTTGCTTTTTAATTATCCTCTTTAGCTGCAGTTAACGTACTTTCATTTTACAATTTTTTCTTTTTAAAAGCTGTTGATTAAATGTAATATAAGTAATTAATAAGAATGTAATATATATATTTAAGATTTAAAGCTGGTATTATCTTTAGTGAGATAAGAATAATGCATAGTAAATACTCCTAAATGTAACTTTAGTGACATAACGACGAATTATTGAAAGCATACCGTTAGCTCGAGATTCTTGCTTAGTTCATCAATATGAAAATTTCATGAAAGATTACAATCAATTAATACACCAAGATATTCAATAACTTTTGAAGGATATAGCCGTTTATTATTAATTTTGATTTTGATTTCAACATTTTTAAAGAAATTGTTTTTTCTTGGAGATGAAAAAAAAATTAGTTCAGTTTTTTCGGTATTGAGACATATTAGGTTAGCATATAACTAGTGAACTACACCTTTTAAGATCTGAATTAACATTTTTAAAGAATAATACGATTTGTTGATGTGCAAGAGATTTGTATCATCAGCAAACAGATGGACTGAAGAGAAGTGAACAGAGTTGATTAGGTCGTTAACGTAGATTAAAAACAAATGAGAACCTAAAACAGAACCTTGAGGAACGCCACACAAAACTGATTTATAACTAGAATTAAAACCATTAATAATTACAAATTGTTTTCGATCTGAAAGACAAGATCGAAACCAGTCATTTACACTACCGCGAATTCCATAATGTTTTAATTTAAAAATCAAAATACTATGGTCAACGGTATCGAAAACTTTTTGTAAATCGATAAAAACACCACAAACGAAATGACGAGTATCAAGAGCTTTCCTGATTTTTTCCGTTATACTTATTAATGCATGGCAAGTAGAATGTTTTGATCGAAAACCAAATTTAAAATCATTTAAACAATTAAATGAGTTTACAAAAAAGTACACTCTAGAATACATAAGTTTCTCAAGTAGCTTACTAATGTTAGATAAAAGAGAAATAGGTCTGTAGTTAGTGCATGAAAGTTTAGAGCTATTTTTAAATATTGGAATAAAGCAATATAATTTCAAAGTATCAGGAAATTTTTCAGTTATAAATGAGGTATTAAATAGTTTAGAAAGAATATTTGAAAAATTGTAGTTAAAATCTAAAAGAATATTTATGGGAATGCTGTTTCGACCTAATGATGTTTTTGGTTTCAATTTAGATATAAGAGATGAAATTTCAGAAATATTTTTTGGAGATAATAATAAACTTTGTAAATTTGGATGTTTAAGATATTTTTGATAGTTAATGTAAGATGAATGAATATTGGATTTGAGTTTATGAGCAACATTGTAAAAAAAGTGTTAAATGATTCAGAGATTAAAGTCGGGTCAGTTATATATGTTTCATTTTCTAGAAAACAGTTGGGAGATGATTTATTCAAATTTTTTACATTAGTTAATACCTTTCCAAAGTTTGCGAAGATTTTTTACATTTTCTGAGAAAAAAAATTTTACTAAGTTTAATTAATGTAACTATTATATATATCTTTAAAAAATACTTTCAAATTTTTTTTTGTTATTAAGATCTTTAGATCTTAAATTTTTTTTTGGAAAAGATTGGGCACTTGAATAGATTTTATAGCTCCTTTTGTAATCTATGGTTTGAATCGACGTTTGAAGTTTTTTATACTGATTTTTTTAAGTGGGGCGTAACGATCTAAAATCAATGTTGTTTCAGTAATAAACGTTTAGAAACACGTGTTAGTATCATTGGACTTTGTAATATCGTCTCAGTCAATTTTTGATAAATCATGTTTAAAGTTTTCTTTATTAAAGTTTTTAAAACTCCTTCTATATAAATTGTGTCTGCGTTGTATAAATAATTTATTGAAATGATCAGAAGCAGAAGTTGTCAAATTTCCTGAAACAATTTCATTAGCTATTAAACTAGAGAAAATATTATCAATAATTGTAGCAGAGTGATCAGTAATTCTAGTCGGCAAAGTAATAAAAGGGTGAATATTATAAAAAGAAAATAAGTTTAGTAAATCAGATGTCAGGGTTAGGGTTAGGGTTAGGGTTTAGGGTTAGGGTTAGGGTTATGTCGCAATGTCATTATTTGATTGCATCAGATCAATATTATAATCACCAAGTATGAAAACAGATTTATTTTCAGCAGATATTTTTTGAAGTAGAACAGACATGATATTATTAAAAATATTAATATTCATTCAAGGGTGTCTATAAATGCAACCAACAATAATATTAGACTTTTTAGAAAAAATAACTTCAACAAATGTGGATTCTAAACATTTAGGTGTATAAATCATTAAATCATCTCTTCGTTTGTATATTAGTTTTTTTGATAAATATAATAATGTACCGAGAGAAGAGGATTCCGTTGGTGTCTGCTCAATGTTGTAATTATCAATGCGAATCGGATGAATTGAGGATGTTCCTTTTTTTAACCTTGTTTCAGTTATACCAATAATGGAAAAATCAAAATTAATTAATGATAATTTCATGTGTAAATCCTCAAAGTGTTTTTGTAACGATGATATGTTTAGATGAAAAAAGGAGAGAGCGCTTATTTTATTAAAATTAAGTGTACATAATACGCTTATGTCGTAATATTTACAAACTAATGTCTAATGAAGAAGAAATTTCTTCCTCAGAGTCAGAATTTAAATTCATTATCTTGTACATCTGTGAATGGAAAGACACTTTTAATACAGTTTAAATAACTCTGCAACAAGAGACTTAATTGTAGTAAACTGTACTTAGTATCATTAAGCCTGCCACATTTTGTATGAGACCAAAATAAACAAATATTACATTGAGATGAGCAGCAACTTTGAATAATTAACTTTTTACACAAATGACAGTTTAAAGCCATAGTGGAGATATTACATTCATATTAGAGAGAATGTAAGAAACAATAGGCCGGGTGAATAAAAACAAGCAATTGCTTTTACTCAGTAATTGGTCAGCTTTACGTGAAAAAAGATTGAGTAATTTTACATAAGTTTTTACTCGCGTAAAGCTGAACAATTACTAAGTAAATTACTTACCTTTACGTGAATAAAAATTTGAGAAAAAATGGTAGAGTTTTTATTTACGTAAAGCTGACCAATTACTGAGTAAAAGCAATTGCTCATTTTTATTTACCCGGCCTAATAAGTAGGAAGTAAATAGCTTATAAATATGATGTTAATAATTGTTAAAATAAAATAATGCGTGTGAATAGATTATTAAGAACAACCAAATAAAGTATCGAAAAACTAACAATTATAATAAATAATATTAATGGTTGTTAAACAATAACACAACAGCCAAACAAACAGTAAACAGTAAGAGAAATGTAAATTAAAAAATATAATAACAATAATACAAATAAATATTAAATATTATACATCAAAATAAGTAATCTAGTAATAAATTGTAATAATATAAATAAAAATAAAAGTGTAATATTTAAAATAAGATAAAAAATAATAGATACAAATAAAAACTATAAAAATTATCTACTCTTTTAAGAAACTAATCTTCTCTTCTGATCTTCTTATCAACTTATTTCTTTTTTTTAAACTATTTTTCTTTTCTTTTCTTTTTCTTTTTTTGTTAAGTAAAAATTGATGTTCGAATTTTCTTTTATTTGTTTTTTTTAAAATGTTGTTTTTGAGTGTTTATTTGAAAAAGTTTCTTTTTTTATAACTTTTTTTTATATGTTTTTTTGTTTTACTCTTCTTTTATTTTAATATTTTTTCTTTATTTAAAACATTTGGTAATTAACTCAGCTTTTAATTGCCTTTTTTTATTTCCTTTTTCCTATTCAACGGTTAAAAAACACGACCGCCATCTGATGACGAGTTCTCTCAATACTATTGTTAATTTATTTGAAATTTTCGCTGGATTATAGTTACCAGCATCATCAGCTATAATATCGTAACTCAGCTGCACACTAAATTATCTTTAACTGACATCCATAAATTTATTGAACTTTGTCTAAGTAAATGCTATTTTTTGTGGGATAACAAAATTTATATCTTAAAAAACTCTGGTTCGATTGGATTATCCATAATGGTAGTAATTTCAGAAGCATACTTACAACATATTGAATATAATTCAATTCAACAAGCATTAACCATTAATGTTGCACCAATAACATTTAAACAATATGTTGATGACTGCCATGCACGTTTTTCTAACTCTGATAAAGCAGAATCGTTTTTGACGATTGATCAAGATCAGCTTAATTTCTTAGGCATCTGTATTTCAACTAATCATATAACTTATAAATATAACTTTTCTATATACCGCAAGAATGAAATAACGAATGTACTTCTAAAACCGCAGTCTTGTATATCACCATATATTGCAATAGGAATATTTAAAGGTTTTCTTGCAAGAGCTTATAATTTCTAGACATTGTAAAACATTACAAACCATCCTAAACAAAAAGCCGCCTACAAATTAACACAAATAATACCATAATATTTTCGTGGGTTCCTAAATTAAGCCTTATTCTTATACGTGAGTTTCGAAAAGTTGGCATAAAAACAGTTTTTCGTTTTGGAAGATCTTTATCGAACATATTATGACAAAATAAATCAAAGCTACCACTAAACAGTTACCCGGGTGTCTACCAACTTGAATGTGCATGTGGCGCTTTTAATCTGGGTGAAACCAGAAAAAAGATAAAAACACGAATAGCTGAACATCAAAAAAACGTGACTAAAGCGAACTGGAAAGCGTCTGGAACTGTCGAACATGTACAATATTGCAAAGGTATAATTAATTGAAATAATTCAAAAACACTTTCAGTCATCCCAAATAATTACACGAGAAAAAACAGGCAATTGAAATAGACAGATTGCAATGTTGCTATCTAAAAAATAAAATTCTAAACCGAGATAATGGCAACCTAGTAACGACTCGCCATTGGAACCCATTTTTTGTTAAATTTAAAAAAAACTTTTATAAATATTACGCAGCAATAACATCATTTTTGTAAATAACGATTTTTTTTGTAACGTATTAGTTTGAAAATGGCTCCAACTATATGAGCCGGAATATCACATTTAAAGATAAGATTGATGATGGTGCTGATGTTGATGATGCTGGTAACTATAATCCAGCAAAAATTTCAAATAAATTAACAATAGTATTGAGAAAACTCGTATTAATTGATGTTTTTTATATTTTTAACATATATACTCTCATACAAGATGTCAACATTTAAATCATATATATCAATCAATCAATCAATTATATATTTTGGAAAAAAGATCTAATTTCCACGGTCGTTTAAAAATAGTTATAAGAACTAACATAAAGTAAAAACCTCTTTGATTACATAAAACCTATTATAGACACATATAGTTATAATAATAATAAAAATAGCAATAAATTACCAATAGCACAATAATAAAAATAATTAATTGCATAATAGCAATAATAACAATAATAATAATAAAGTAATTATAATAATTTAAATAAATCGGTATTATTTTCCATTCAGCAATCATTTTTAAATACAAAGTTACAGTTACAAACAGTAACAAACTGACAAAGCGTAACAACTAACGATGACATTAAAACGACTGCTAAAAAAATTATAAAGATTTAGTAAATATATTAAAATAATCATAGTTGTTGAAATATAATAATCAAAATATATTGCAAATATTATTACCAAATAAATAAATAAAATATAAACAGAAAAACACTGAGAAAATCAAAACAAAACAAGTTTAACAAAGATTACGAAACAAAACAAAAAATTATGCAAAAAAACAAAACAAAACAAACAACAACAACAAAAGATTAAAAAAAAATTAATAATAATAATACACGGTAGAAAAACATATAAATGAAAATAAAAACAAATAATATATAACTGTATAAAAAATTTATCTACCACTAAAAATAATAACTAAAAAACAAACAAATGACAATCAAAAAATATAAGTAAATATATATACGTTAAAAAATTGAAGAAAAATAAAAAAAATAAATAATCCAAAGAAATATACGAAAAAAAACTAAAGAAAAATATGAAAAAATAAATAAAAACTTTGGTTTGCCAATCGAGGTTCCGCTCTTTAAATAGTTTTTTTTCTTTCCTTGCCATTCTTTTTATATATTTCATTAAATTTTTTTTTTTAACTTCTATTTTCATTACTTTTTTACTCATCTTCTTTCAGATATTTCTTTTTCTTTTCTTCTTTTAAAAGATTTATTTATTCTCCTTTTTTGTTGATTTCATTTTTAGTTTAATTTGTAAATGTTTCCTTTTCCCTTTTCCTTTATTCCTTTCAAAAAGTTATTTTCAACTGTTAGAAAAAAACGTTCACCATTTATATATATATATTATATATATATATATTATATATATATATATATATATATATATATATATATATATATATATATATATATATATATATATATATATATATATATATATATATATATATATATATATATATATATATATATATATATATATATACATACATATTTATATATATATATATATATATATATATATATATATATATATATATATATATATATATATATATATATATATATATATATATATATATATATATATATATATATATGTATATATGTATATATATATATGTATATTTATATATATGTATATATATATATATATATATATATATATATATATATAATATTTATATATAATATATATTATATAATATTTTATGTTGATTCGACATTGTATTTTAAACTGCTATTTATATATATATATATATATATATATATATATATATATATATATATATATATATATTATATATATATATATATAGCAGTTTAAAATACAATGTCGAATCAACATAAAATATTACACTTAGCAAATCACGGTTAGCACGGATCCTTATAATGCCTACCTATTTGTTCCAAGAACGCCACGTATACGGAACGTTAGCGTACACATCAAGGTACTTTGTGATGCAAATTTTGAAATCATTTAATTTTTTCCGCGAAAAATAATTTAATTTGAATGTTCAAATTAAGTCAAATTTTTTTTCATAGTGCACAAATAAAAATACTTGTAGAATTTGAACCACTCAATATAATTTGATGTAGCCGATAGTTACACCAAACTCTGGACAAAATTTCAGCCTGATTGGATGACTGGTGTAGGATTTATTGCAGTTTTAGTTGAAGTTTTGTTAGTTTTTTGCTAGTAATACTTCAAAGCGTTACCGATTACTTTGAAATTCGGTCACTATAATAACGGTTACATGAGTGTTTTACTATGTAATACCAACAATTTTTGTTATAATTATTTTATCGGTACTTCTACAGTTTTCATTTTATAGACCAAAATAGTGATTTGCTACTTAATGTGTGATTTGAATAGTCTTATGCTAATAGTGTCGATACGGCCTTCAAAGTGGAGGGGGTCAACCCATCAATTTCTAAAATAAAATCCATAATTTCTAAAATAATTGCCTAAATTTCTAAAACAAAATGTCCTCGCAAAAAAAAAGTAGAGAAGGACATGACCCCCTAGCCTCCCAGGCGTTGACAGCCATGTATGCTTCGCTTGAATATACCAACATTTCCTAAGGTATAAACTGCTGCCAAATATAAAGCTAGAAAAAAGTACAAAACCTGGTCAAAGGTTTTGCACTTTTTTCTAGCTTTTTTTTTATTTTGCTTATACCTCGACCAATGTTGATAAAAATCTCGATGAGAAGTTTCGACAGTTTGTTCACTATAGGGACGCAAGAGGGATTCTTTGTGACTGATGAAATCCTTGATGTGGTATAAGACGGCGTGAATTTTGGGTGTTACGTTGGCACCAGTTATCATTAGGTAATACTTTTTGAAAATTTCAATTTTTTCAGCGAAATCCGGCTGAAGGATGTATCCAAAGCAAGCCTTGATAACTAAATTGAAGATTTTGAATGCTTCAATTATGCACACAATATTGGGAACCATGTTTGTCTCAGCAAGTTGCTGCAGCATATCCACATTTTTAAGAAGCTTCCTGCATTCATTTTTCTTAAAATGGCCCCCGTGATACGGGCTCAGTCGAGGGTGGCTGGCCACTAACAGCTTCTGTCCAAGCAGTTTTAACGATCTTGAAAAGACGGTTGACAACTCCTAAAAGGAGATAAAAATTCATCGGTGGAATGATTTCCAAAATCAAAACAGGCCCGCAGATGATTGGCTTTCGAATGACATTGCCAAACAGCTTTGCATTAGCAACAACCCCGCCAGATTGCTGAAAAGACTCAAGGCTTGAATTAATTGAGCCCAGTGTTCGCAAGTTTCCAGATTTGGCAAGACAATTGGATTTGACGCCACACCAGGGGCAAGGGTGCGTACTTGAATGAGTTTAAAGACCACAAATTATATTTGCAACTTTCATATCACAAGCCAAAATTAGTTTAACTCCATTTGCATTAATCAGTGACAAAATTTGTTCAATATTGGAGTGTGTTTCTGGCAAATCTTCTGAAACCCCAACAATAATTTGTCTCTTGACTTTGGTGTCTTTACCAGTCCTTTGAGTGAGAGGTTATTGTTGGTGCGGTGAGCTGTATTCATCCCTTAACGCAGTATCAGCAATGCTTAGGCAAAACTTTGCCACCATCAATTCCGAGCTTAACAAAATAGCCACCAGAAATTTTGCTATTTAAATCACGCTTTAAGTAGCACTATTTTGGTCTATAAAATGAAAACTGTACATGTACCGATAAAATAATTATAACAAAAATTGTTGGTATTACATAGTAAAACACTCATGTAACCGTTATTTTATAAATAGTGACCGAATTTCAAAGTAATCGGTAACGCTTTGAAGTATTACTAGCAAAAAACTGACAAAACTTCAACTAAAACTGCAATAAATCCTACACCAGTCATCCAATCTAACTATTGGCTACATCAAATTATATTGAGTGGTTCAAATTCTACAAGTATTTTTATTTGCGCACTATGAAGTCAAAATTTGACTTAATTTGAATATTCAAATTAAATTATTTTCCGCGAAAAAAATTAAATGATTTCAAAATTTGCATCACAGAGTACCTTGATGTGTACGCTAACTTTCCGTATACGTGGCGTTATTGGGACAGCTAGGTAGGCATTATAAGGATCCGTGCTAACCGTGAAATTTAAAATATAACGTTATTCCAACGTTTTTTGTTGTTGATATTTGTAAACAAAATGATATAAAAACAACGTATGTGTGCTAGTTGAGAAAGAAAGTAAGAGTGCTTTTTATGTAAATCTTTGGCCAGTTTGCCTATGATCGAAAACCAGTTAATTAAATATATAGATTATTAAAAAAAAATAAGAAAAACAGTATTTAGAATTTCTTACACTTTTATATTTGTGTGGGAGGATTGCTAAAATGGTAAAAAAAATGGTAAAAAAATTAATGTTTTTATTGAATTTTTTTATATTAGATGATAATAATCTAACTAAGGCACTGATTTTAATTTTTAATACGTGTATTTAGTTCCGAGAATGAAATTTTTTGTTTTGTTTGTTTAAATAATGGTGAAAGTAAAAATAAAATTAAAAATGATTTTAATTGTAATAGTGTCATTTCTATTGTTGAAATTTGTATCAAACTAAACAAAGAAAAAATAATGGCTATAAATAATTAAAAAAAAAAAAAAAAAACCTTTTTTTTTTATTTATTTTTTTTTTTTGGGGGGGTTTAAGCAGAACCACACATATCGTCCGCTGAGAACCAAGATGCTATATGTCACAAATCGTCAGCTGAGAACCAAAATGATATATTTTTCTGTTTACTATCAATAATATTTTATATTATATTCGTCAACCTGCATAGTGTGTCCACTAAAAACATTAGAAAATATTTAAATAATCAGAAGGACTTTCTAAAATCTAAAACTTAATTTTCTAGGTAACACAAAAATAAACATACGGCCTCTTCGTTTTTTACTGACGATATGTTAGAAATATAAAAAATCGATTAATATAAATAATAGATTGAGTTCCATTTTAATCTGAAGTAATTATTTTCTGATTTATTCTTGGCGGAAAGTTCCTTTAGTCAAGAAATGTAGAAAGCAAAACCGTTTTTTTTTTTAAACTGTTATTCTAATATGTATGCATACTAACAACTACATTTCTAATATGTATGCGTACAAACAACTACATTTCTTATATGTATGCATACAAACAACAAACTTAATGTAAAAGTAACTTTTCTAAATCTAAATACTTGAATCATCCTTTTGTTTGAGTACAGATCAAACAAAACAAAACGGGAAATACACTGATCACTAAAAGACTGGTAACTTGAGGACTAGGAAATTTATAAGTTATTTAATTATGTTCATAGGAACTTACGTTGAAAACGTTTCACGAATAAAATGTGAGTCACCCAGCGAAGTTTATGCGCTGCTGAATTCAGGTCATAAACAGTTGGCCTTTGCTGCAAAAAAGAAAAAAAGACAACCAAACAGGTGCTATTTTTATATTTGTTATATTTGTAAAAATTATTTTTCCCGTTCACATAAAAAAATTGTTTTTTAACGTCAAAGTTAAAAACAAATAATAAAAAGACAATGATTTGTATAAGATATCTGTAGTGAGCCAATTTTTTAATTTTTATTTTCACATTATTTATTATATAATAAAGTTCTAATAGTGTTAAATATTTCATATTTTTATCCTACCATAAAGGAACCACCTAATCTAGCTATGTTTAAAAGTTAAAATATGGATTATAAGAAAACCCCGTTAGATTTATTTTATAATTAGATAAAATTTATTAAAACGACATGAAAAACTAAACTATAGGTGTATGTTTTTTAGCTGACACTGTTTATGCATCTTTTATTTATAACTTCGCCTAAAGTTGTCAAAAACGCATTGGTTTATCAGTAGAAACCAAACTATGCTGAATTTTTTTTATTTTTGCAAGTCGATCAGTAATGTTTTGCAAGTCGATCAGTAATGTTTTAAACGCTTTATCTCAAAATCAAACAACTCAAGTCTGCTGTACTAGATTGAAGTTCGGTTGCTTTAATAAACTTATAGTAAAACACTTTTGCATATTTGAATTTCATTTTAATTTCAATTATAATGTCATTATTAGTTCTATATGATATGGCGACCCATTTCTTGAGCAGTATTCTAGTAATTGTTTTATATAACTTGTAAAAGCTCATACTACGATACTTGATTCACAAGACGTTTTAGCGTTATCGGCATAGACAACGTTTAAAACACGTTTTTTATAAATAAAGACCAGACCGAAATCTGTTAGATATTCCGAGATCTTTGGGTATTCCGAGATCTTTAGGAAACATCGAAAATTTTTGGGTAAATGACGAAGCTAAAAAATTTTCTTCAAAACTTGTAGTTAGAGATAATACATTTAAGCAAGCACAACCCTATGTTTAAAACACTGCTTGTAATCAGTAGTAATCGTGTGTGTGATCAGACGACATCATTACGGAGAGAAAAATTTTATAAGTTATATTCCAAAAAAATATATATATAATTTGATTATATGCTTTATAGAGCAATCCTGATTGTTAAATATAGGGGTTAAATTCATTATGCATCTTATATATAAGATCAAAAACTCAATACATTGAAGGGCTATAATAACAAACAATGCAGGTCAAATTTGATAATGAACTTTCAACCTTAACTTGTTTACATCTTTGTTGAAAAATGAGGAGATTTAATCTCCTTTAAGATTATTTAAGATTTAAAAATAGTTTATTCTTAGGAAATTGAAGATTATAAAAATGCTTTTCATTTTAATATTTTTCATTATTTCGAATAAATAAGCGAAAATATACGCTAATCGACGACATCAACTTTTGCGGAGGGTTTTTGGCAATTTAAATAATGTTCACTCTCTAATCAAATCTTTAGCTGTACTTAATATTTTCCCACTTATTTTGCAAATATCCTTTGCCAATTCCCAAAAAATTCTCAATGGGACGGAACTGTATGCAGTTTGGTGGATTCAAGCTTTTTGGTATCTTTTATTTTTATTTTTATTTTTTATTATTTTGTTCTTTATTACATTTTGAAACATGACGTTAATATTTTATAAAATTTACAAGCTAAAGTAAAAAAATATAAACAATTACAAGTGAAGATATTTAATATATATAAAAAGAATGCGGAAACTCGTAGAAGACCGTAAGGTCTTGTCGTCGAGTACCGCGATAAAAAGACGTAATTACATTTTTACAAGTTAAATATTTTACGTAGTAAATAAAAAAGTGTTATGCAATATTAAAAGAATAACAAGATTTAAATTAAAAAAACTACAAAAAAATAAAAAGTTCACAAAAAATTTCTTAAAGATAATTGGACAGATAGTATAATAGCAATATAGGCTTGAAGATCGTAAATAATTAAGTTACAAATCATATCAAGAAAAATCATACATTACAAATCATATAAACCGATATAAATAATAGATAAAAAGAATTTCAACAGGTTTAAAAGTACATTTGTATATTGTCAATTTCAAAAACTACTTCTCTCAACTTTTTTTTTTAAAATATGTAATTCCATTCAAAAGAAAAATCAGACAATTTTGTTCCAAAGATACGGTTTCTGAAATGATACGCAAAATTTAAAATGATTAGTTTTCGAAAATGGTTGCATCAAAAAATCATCATTTCGTAGATTATATTTATTTTTTTGTTTTGTTATAAATAAACTATGAAAAGGAGACGGGGATAATTTCGTTTTACATTTGAATATAAAACAAAGAATATTATATACGTTAAGTTGATAAATGTTTAAAACATTCATTTTTCTTAAGAGAGGCTTTGAATGAGTTCGTCTATCACAAGAATTAACTAAACGTGCTATATGTTTCTTATGACGATGAAGAGGCTTTAGTTTACTTTTGTTAGTACTGCCCCACGCAATATTTCCATAGTTAACATGGCAGTGAATAAGTGAATAATATAGTTGCATTAAAGTGCGCATGTTTAAATAGCTTTTTGATTTGTATAATATTCCAATACTTTTTGAAATTTTGTTGCTTAAATTTTCGATGTGTTGTCTCAATGTAAGATTTTCATCAATATAATTGAATTTGGCGTCTCTCAAATTGTACCACTCTACGATCTTCTTAGAATAATAAAATAAAGCAAGATCAGGCCAGAACCAACAGTGGACATCGTGACATAAAATGGCAAAAGTCTAACTTACAACCATTCCTTAATGAAAACACCAAAGTTTAAAGTTAACGATGTGACGAAAGCTCGAGATCTCAAACCGGAGCTGCATAATGCTTGCAACAAGAAAAGTTTTTTACCAAATTTATCCAATGATTTATACTTGAACTTGTTGCTAACACGTCTACAAACAATTGAAGTGTAAAATTTTGGACCTTGGATCTGTTTAAAGTCACATTTGATGTATGTTTCGTCATCCATAATTATGCAGCCACTTAATTATGTATGCACTTTGTCATAAAGTTTTTAAACTCGAGTTTTAGCAGTCAGTGATTGCTTATCTGCTCGGTTTGAATATTTAATGGTTCAATAAGACATGAAATTGTTAAATTATTTACTTTCCTGACATAAAAACTTATACCTTTTGGCTTGTTCTTTGTTTGATAAGCCAGAATTTTGCGTGAACGATCGTCGAATATTAATTGCTGCTTTCTTATCCTTAAAGCCACTCTTTCTACCAGACCCTTTTGCTCGTATGACCATATAAACAGTGGTATTGCTAGATTCAGATGCTTTAGCGATTGAAAGTAACAATGCAGAGGGATTTTGTAGATAGTTGTGCCAAATTTTTTTTTTTGCTTTTCTAACTGTTTTGATGACACTTTAATTAACAGAAATACCTTGAATCGTTTATTTATGTTTTTATTTAATGTAATCATTACTTAATGTAATTACGCAAAAAAAAAAATGATTTTAAAATGTGTTAGTGACAAGTTTTAAAACGAAATTCATCGTTCTGAAATTAACGATTGCATTCTTTATGTTCGCTCTTATCTTCAACAAAGTAAGTTTGGTTAATAATTTAGAACAAGGTACATAATTAAGTGTCATTAAATATCAAAAATGAATATATACAATATCTTTTGTTAGATTGAAGTCTAGTTTAATATACCAATCATTTCTAAGAGATTTGTGTGAGTAGCAGATTTTTAGGAAAACATGTTAATGATAGACTATTAGGTTATTGTGGTACTAAATGATTTCAGAGGTCATTTTCATAGTAAAACAACAAGTGCGTGTTAAATTGATGTGTTATTATTAAGGTCTTTTTTAGTTTAATAATTTATATGGTTGAGTCTATTAATATTTACTAAAAGATTTATATAATAATTATTAAGTTTAATATTTATTAAAGAAATTTTTTTATCGGCAAACTTGAAACTTATTTTTTTAATTTTGCATATCAACGTAACTAGTTTTTATGTTTTAAATGATTAAAAACTTAGTTTTTAATCATTTAAGTATTTTATATTTAAAATACTTAAATGATTTATTTCTCAACTTTAATTTTTATAAAACAGTTCACACCTTAACTTTAACTTCTATAAAACACACCTAATCATTACTAAACAAATTTTTCTTCAAAACCTAAAAAAAAAATTATTCAATCAAAGAATAGTCAAACTAAAAAACTTTTACACAAAACATAATTTAATAAATTCAAGAAAAGTTAACGTACAGATAAAATTGTAAACTTGAAGAAAACAAAACGAACAGTCTAGGCTCTTTTCAAATAATAAGTTTGAATAATAAGAAATAGCCAATGATTTTGACCGATAGAATACCTTGAACTTATTAGACCATATCAATCTAAACAAAATTAAATTGTGTATTATGAATTTCCTCTACAGTAAGAATAAAAATATACACCACAATGAAAATAACTTTCAATTAAAATTTTAATTTTCAATTAAACAGAGAGCACATTAAAATCAAAATTCAAATATACATGTATAATCTATATACATACATATCTATATTTGTTGCAACTCAAAAACTGTTTAAAATAATAGAAAATGTTATTTAAATAACGATGGATTTAAACTAAGATAATTTATCTATAAAATAAAATTGATAAAAAAGAATGCTAAAATGAGGTAACAAGTTGTATGTGCGTGTATAGGAGTAATACGTCTGTGCTGTTCATGTTTTACAGTAAATTCTTGCGTTTTTTATGACCTGCTTATAAGATGTATCTCTGAACGTGCCACAAACTAACTTAAAAAGAATAACATGGCGGATTTAACACCTATTCACTAATAACTTTTGAGTCTAAAAACTAGTCGTAATTCAGAAACAAGCATCATTTTGAAACAAAGCATATCTAGACAGTTGTCATCATTTTGAAACAAAGCATATGTAGACAGTTGTCAAGCACCATTTTGAAACAAAGCATATGTAGACACTTGTCAAAACAAAAATGAAACTTTATGTACAACAAAAAAAATTGTGTAAACTCATTTATTTATTACTTGAACGTTTATAAGATGTTTATTACTTTTATTTTATTATGTCAGAAAAATATTAAAAGTATTGCCTTATTGTCGTAATTTTTATTCTATTATTTCAAAAATATAAAAATTATCACCTTATAGTCACATTTTTTATTTTATTATTTCAGAAATGTTAATATATTTATAAGTATCGCTTTATTGCCGTGCCGGTGGGAAAAAGATATCCAGATGAGACAAGACTTGCTTAAAACGTCTAAAACACGTTTTACTACGTATTTAATGCGTCTTAAAAGCGTCATTTGTTTATAGGTAGTGACTAGCTAGCAAAAAGCTTGCTAGTCGCTAACTCATTTCTCACCGGAGTATTTTTTTACAGACTATTCTCAAACTGACATTTTGATCATTTGATGACATTTTGAAAATGCAAAGCAGTGGAATTATACACATAAAACAAATCCATAGAGTCAAAAAAGAACTGTTCAATTAATCCTCTTTATAATAATCCACACTAAGCCGTAATTCCAAATAAATTTACATGAAAGTCATGTAGGTCCTCAATAGTTGTAGTGGTTAAAAGAACCACCTAATTTAAATTAGTTTTTGTCACTTTGCAAATTCTTTGTTGAAAACTATGAAATAAACGCATACTGTTCTATATACCTCCTTAGCAATACTTGTATTATCTCCTTCGGAATACTTGTATTATCTCCTTAGCAATACTTGTATTATCTCCTTAGCAATACTTGTATTATCTCCTTAGCAATACTTGTATTATCTCCTTAGCAATACTTGTATTATCTCCTTAGGAATACTTGTATTATCTCCTTAGCAATACTTGTATTATCTCCTTAGCAATACTTGTATTATCTCCTTAGCAATACTTGTATTATCGTCATCAAGAGCACTAATCTTAAAAATAATCTTGTAATTTATAATCTTGGAATATTTTCAAATGTTGCATAATGAGATGAATAGATGGTTTTAAAATTCTCATTTTTTTTGCATTTAACTCATTGATGTTCTTTGTTTTCCAGAACGTTTTTTATGAACGTTTTGAATAGTTATATCAGATTCAAACTTGTCTCTAATTAAAGTGATGATAGTCCACTAAGTCTGACTCCATTTAATGACCAAAGCTACTTAATTTTTCATATGTTACACCATGTAAATGGAGAATAAAATGAAGACTCCTGCTGAGACAATAAACCTGAATGACAATTACCTAAAATTAAAACAATATGTAAATAATCTTTAATAGTAAATTATTGCAATGAAAGGACTACAAAACTAGTTCCATTGAGCATTTTTTATGCTTATTTTGTTATTTTTGTTATGTTGTTTTTATTAAAATCTAAGCTATTTCATGAACTTACAAAATTTAAATATATCAAATATTCCTAAATAAGTTTTGATCAATAAATCACAAAATGAGGAGAAATGACAAAGTACTTTTATTGTATCAACCAAATATAGAAGTGGAATTCATTTAACAAAAATATATTTAAAAAAATAGAAGTGGAGGTCAATTACCAAAAATAAACTGATTATGTGAAGAAATCTTTTTTTAAATACAAAAAAAATTACATAAACAACAACTTTCAGAAACAAATT
This sequence comes from Hydra vulgaris, assembly GCF_022113875.1. Classification (NCBI taxonomy): domain Eukaryota; kingdom Metazoa; phylum Cnidaria; class Hydrozoa; order Anthoathecata; family Hydridae; genus Hydra; species Hydra vulgaris. The sequence goes on from NC_061158.1 coordinate 56,802,802, forward strand.
TAATACATTATTTTCAAATTTTTCAACATATTAGGCATTTTAATAAACAGATAACAAATAAAATACAAAAGTGTTTGAAAAACACATTTTTCTGAGGCTTTCAATCTTTGTTAATCAAATGTTGTAACAAATTATGCTTAAAATTGGAATTAAACTTTTTTTTACAAGGCCAAAATACAATTAAAAAAAAACAAACTTTGCATAATTGAAACGATCCCCTCAGTTCATCCGCAAAAAGAGCATAAAAGAGGCAAAAAATGACTTTTTTGGACCCATTGAGAAAAGTCATAGAGTAATAAAAGTCGTTTTTTGAAAAACCATACATACATATATATATATATATATATATATATATATATATATATATATATATATATATATATATATATATATATATATATATATATATATATACATATATATATATATATGTATTTATATATATATATATATATATATATATATATATATATATATATATATATATATATATATATATATATATATATATATATATATATATATATATATATATATATGTATATATATATTTATATTAGGTTGATGCATAACCATTACACGTTTTTTAGAGTCACTATTTAAAGACCAAGTTACCTGAATCTTGTTTAAAATTTTATGCTCCATTATAAACTATTGTTCAACGCATTGAAAAGTAATTTTGTTTTATTAATGTTTTTTTTACTTATCAACAATCTCATCTTCTCACAAAAAATTATTCACTATATATAGAATTTAAAAATACAACTTGTGACTCCTGTCGACAATTAATGATCATTATACAAAAATTTATGATAATAAAAAAATACAACGTGTCTTTTTTATCAAAAGTTAGCAAAGCTAATTAATGACGCAAATTGAAATTTTAACATAAATATAAAAGCTTCTTTTGAGTGTATTTTTTTATGTTTTATCGTTTAAAAAATATTGACTTCAAAATGTATATATATATATATATATATATATATATATATATATATATATATATATATATATATATATATATATATATATATATATATATATTGAATTCATAAGACATTGCAACTTTAAAATAAACATAGTTTTGGATGTTTAGTTTTTTCTAGAGCATATTATTATTTTTAATAAATCAAATATTTTTTAGTTTCGTTTATTTAAACTAGCCATGTTAAATAAATTTTATACGTCAAACAATTGAAATATATTTTACTATTTTAACATTGATCTTTATTCAAGTCTGATTTTTCTTGCTGTAAAAGGCTTGTATTTATATATGGATTTATTTTTTCTATTTTTATTTTTGCATTGAAATTATTTACTTACTTTCGTCGTTGTTGTTGTTTTTGTTTGTTTTTAGTAAAACTGTTTGAACAAATGCATTTTTAGATCTCACGTTCTTTGTCAGTTTTTCATCGAAAGAAAAAAGAAAAACGGTAATGTTTTCAATGACAACAATATTTAATTAAACCTATAATAAATTAAAAATATATCATTAATTAAAGATTTTACAAAGCTTTAATTGATTTTAGTTAACTTTACAAAAGAATACCCAGAATTCCCGATAGAAAGCAGTTCTCCTAGATTTTCTTTTGAACATGAAGCAGACTCTCATTTAAACGTTGAGCATATTCCTCACAAAAATCCAAATTTGAAAAAACGTCATAGTATAGCTGTTTCACAACCAACAAAGGGTCCTCGAAGTACGAACAAATCTCTGCGTCCAAAAAGTGATCTAACTTTTTTACAAAATGACATTAATCTCAACACATTTTATGACCCTCACAAAGCGAGATTTTCTTTATACGATAATCATAAATTGGAGCCATCATCTCTAAAAAGACATAGTTTACAAATATCTGGTAAAAAATTGAATCGATCTTTTTCATCAGTTCAAAATTCATCCAAAAATGACGTAAGAAAAATAAAAGATTCAGCTAATAGTATAATGAATGAAAATGTCTTAAACATTCGACGATCCTCAAGAATAGATTCATCAGATTTGACTGAAATTGAAAGTTTAATGCTTTCTCAAGAATCACTTTCTTCTATGCAAAGTGCAGACAGCGTCTTGGACGATTTGGAATGGGAGTCTAAGTCAAGTCTTTCTGATTTATCTAAAGTATAAAATAATTAATTTTTTATTTACAATTTAGTTGGTCTTTAATTATTTTTTCTATATTTGTGTTTTTTTAATAATAGATTTCCTTTCAATTCGGAAGTTCTGAAATAATTAAAGAACAAAAGGAAAATGTAAGTTAAAATTATAATTACTAAAAAAACTGAAACTGCTCAGAAAAATTTATTTTAAAAAGATTTTTATTATATATTAATAAAACAAATTTTCGTGCGATGGTAACATCAAAATAATTGCTGTATATTTTTGTTTTATTTAAGTATTAGGCTAGCATAACAAACCTCTGAGTTTGAAAAATGTTTTAGTACAGTTTTAAAAGAGAGACTTTTTTTAGATCTTTTTTTTTTATATTCACTTCAATTGTATGTTTATACCAACACGTTTATTTTTACATAAACAGTAATACAAACACATTCACGTATTACATATACAAAAACACAAACACATTAAGTTTCACAAACATTCAAGGTACATTTCAGCTTAACCGTTTTTTTACGGAACAGAAAAAGGAAGTAAAAAATAATCACGCGAGAATCTGTAGTTTGGCTTCAAAAATATTAAAAAACCTAATTTCTCTGTTGAAAAACTTGAAAAATGGTGTTCTCTAACTTTTGTTCTGTTTCGTCATAAAAATCATTTCACTGGTGGTATTTGTTTTGGCGCAAAAATCAAGTTTATTACTTTAACAACATCATGCGCAAAATTAATAGCTAAATCAAACTAATAGTTTTCTTTATCTTATAATTATATATAATATAAAATAATATTTTTCTGTATATATAATCTATATATCTTATAATATAATAATTATTAAAATATAATAAAATTATTTTATAATATTCTTTAATAGATCATTTATTTTCTAATTTTAGTCAGATATTTCAAGCACAGTTTCTTTAATAAAAACTGAGTTCTTTAGAAAAATCCTTGAACAAAATTTAAATGTAACATTATACAAACTAGATCGTATAACCGGACCATTTACGATAGAATATAAGGAAAAATAAATTCAAAGTAAGTTTAAAATAATTACTTTAGAAGAAATTAAAGATCGATTTCTGATTACTTTGTTTGTTTTTGCATACTTCCATCTTTTATAAATTTTAAAAATGATTGAAAACTTTTTCCATTAAATATTCTTTAAATTAAAAATAAGGTAGGCTAAAGACAAAATAAACGTCTTATTTTTACTATTGCAAAAAATTTTTTGTTTCTGCAAAATCAATGTAAAAAGCTAATGCCCGATGCTAAGTTCAATTATCCTCAGTAATCTCGTACTTTATCTCAGAAGTTAGGCTCTAAAGACCTTTGAAAAATCTTTAACAATGTCATTAACAGTCGAACCTTCTATCTGTAATTCATGGGTATATATATATATATATATATATATATACATATATATATATATATATATATATATATATATATATATATATATATATATATATATATATATATATATATATATATATATATATATATATATATATATATATATATATATATATATATACAATACATATATATAATATATATATATATATATATATATATATATATATATATATATATATATATATATACTATTCTGATTCATTCTCAAATAGGCTGCAAGCAACCATAATAGTATTTGTAGAAAAGAGAAAATGATGTAACCTTAAGACGATGATGTAGTGATTTAAGTTCGGAAGATTAAGCATTTCCAACTAAAAAAAAATTTAAAGTGCTTTTTTGGACCTTCTCTAGATGAGAAAGAGCATCGTTAGAAGAACTAGCCCAAATATAAAAAACAGAGACGAATATGAGATTTGTAGACAATAGAATCAGGAGTAAGATAATGGCGAGGACAAAAGCAACCTTAGCAGATTTTGCATTTGATTGTATATTCGGTTTCCATGAGAGGTCAATACTAAAGGACTCAGTGAGCAAATTGCCATTCGTTAATATAGGAGTGTCATATTACATAGTATTGCGTTACCGTAGCCTATTAGACCTACTTTAGATAAAAGATTGTTAGAAAAAGTATTAATGTAGATAAAAAACATAACAGAATCAATGATAAAACCTTAAAGTACATCGGAAGTAAAGAGTTGAACAATAGCCCTTTCCGTCCCCATCAAATGCACGATTGAATCTTTTGTTTAGAAAAGTTAGTAAGTCAGTCAAGATTGAATCTTTCGTTTAGAAAAGTTAGTAAGTCAGTCCAAGATGATAAAAATTTGTTGATTAAAGTCTCAAAAACCTTGCTAATTTTAGAGAGAAGACGGATTGGAAAATATTAGATGGGACATGTATACGTCAAAGTATAATTGTGGTCAGAGAACTTAAATCTGGACATATTCGCTCTTCAGGAGTGATCATGACTGCTCAAATGGTCATTTTAGGAGTGGTCCTGGGTGGTCCTGGAATACCCCGATAGTTTTTCAATTAGGTGAGATATGTTGTATGTCTAAATATATGTTATTGAGATCGATGAATTCAAATCTGGGCATATTTGGTCTCTAAGTGTGCTAAAATTTCCAGATCATTTTTAGGCATTCTTATTTCAGGTTTCCTTTCTAAAATGGTTTTCAGTTCGTCAGTAAATATTGTAACTTGTAGCAGGGAAAACGTACAGACACAATAAAACAATTAGTGTTTTGCCATGACAACTTTGAGAATATCAAAGTGAAAAACGAATAATTCTGCGTAAAAGAAGAGGAGTGATAGCTTCTTTTTTTTTTACTATGAACAACTATGTCTAGGTGTTTCATTACTATGTCTAGGTGTTTCAATACTATGTCTAGGTGTTTCATTACTATGTCTAGGTGTTTCAATACTATGTCTAGGTGTTTCATTACTATGTCTAGGTGTTTCATTACTATTTAGTATGCTTTCAAGAATATACATATTATCTGATTTGTAACTATGTTTATGTGTTTAAATTTTCAATATTAATTTGTTTGCTTTCAGAAATATACTTATCTCTTTTGTTGTATCTGCTAATTAACGTCCGTTAACAGATTTTAACATTTGAAAAAAGTAAATTAACGGCCATTAACGGAAAAATACCGCTAATAAATTTTAACGGAATATATTTTTACGGAAACTCCGTTAATTTTTTTTAACGCAAAGTATATTAACGGTTTTTAATGGACCGCCAAACACCCATGCTTAATCTTAACCGTGCAGGTAGTTATTTTAGGAGTGGTCAAGTGGGATTTTGGGATGTCTCAACTATTTTTCAATTATATGGAACAGTTATATCTAAATATAAGTAATTGAGGTTGGGAGATTCAAATCTGGCCATGTTTGGCCTCCAGGAGTGACTACGATTGCACATGTAGTCATTTTAGGTGTGGTCATGGGTTTTCAATACAGCCTTTTCTTTATTTTTATTTATTTTAAGTATTTAATTTCTTTAATATATTAAATATAAACATATAAAGTACAATAAAATTGAACTTTATTAATATAATTTTTTTTATAAATAAGAATCTAGGTGATGACATTCATCATACATAAGTATATCAAGAGCACCTCCTTCTCATTCTAGACACCTTAGTATCGTAGCTGCAAATCATTTTAATCATAAGGTCACTGTTTGATTGGGATCTGAAGAATTCAATTTGGTAGAGCTCTCTGTTGTTTTAGTGTAAAACATTATTATTAGGGTGTATTAGGATGTATGTAATGATTACACTATGGAACACAATTTTTGCGGCATCCAAGTGTTATATTTCAATTACTTATGTCTAAAAGTATGTGAAAAGAAGACTTCATTAGCACAAACTTTGCTTACACGACAACAGCACGAAGAAAACTTGTTTTTTTGTGAAAATAAAACAATTTTGTTTCAATTTTATTATTATGATCAGTAAAAACAAAAATTGCATAAGGAATAGACAAACACAGCCAGAACCGCTCAATAAGTTTCTAAAATGTTTTGTTTGTACTGTGAATCACTCTCTCAAAGTAACTCTCAATTGTTGTCCACCATCATGTTTTTGTTATACTGTTCTTGGTAACGACGTTCAAAGTCCAATATATTTTGATGAAAGTGCTCGACTTGCTCCGAGGAATAAGCGCCTATGTCCTCCTTCATTTTGTTGAGATGCAAGTTAAGGATATGGACTTTCAGAAATATTATGCATCCCATTTTGGCGTTAGTCTATATGAGAGTTAGCACAAACTCCACATAGTTTTCAACTTTTTGATTACCTAGAAAGCTCTAAACAACTGCAACGAAACTGCACCAAGCCGCTCTCTCCGTCCTGTTCAACACCTTTGCAAAATCCTTACATTCTACGACCTTTTTGATCTTCGGTCCAACAAATTTTTTTTGATTTTATTTTAATTCATCTCCCCAAGGCCATTAAGGCCACATTAGTCGAGGAGGCTATTTTTAGTTTTGGTTCAAACCCTCTCTCAACTCTATAACTCCGAAACAAGAACCTTGAGCGCGGTTCTACCAGGGACGTGGTGGGGATCGAACATGGAAATTCTCTCTTATGAGGTGAGCGCTCTGCCACTACTCCACTACCGCATAATAGTGTTGTCATGGTAGAGCGCTCTAATATACTAGCCTCAAACTTAACCTCGAACAGCTTTCTTCTTCTTCAAACTTAACCTCGAACAGCTTTCTTCTTCCTCAAACTTAACCTCGAAGAGCTAACTTCTTGTCAAGAGCAGTGACAAATTGCGTAGTCCTCTTTTAGATGTACAGAATGGGCCATCGGGAGAGACAGGTAGTTGTTTCCATTGCTAAACAACACATCTTTAAGGCTGCCATTGAACTGTTTATAAATAAGTACCATTCAACAAAATTACATGCAATACCTATAGCCTAGAATAGATTGGCAATATCGTTGCAGAAGCACAAACCATCACGTAGTCTAAAGTTGTAAAACCTTTGATGCCGTCCGCTCTGATCCGTGACTCGTACACTATCATCAACCAAATTCCACTGTTTGATTCTGAATATCAGAAGAACAGTATTTGATTTCGTAAACCTAAGGTTTCTAATAAAACCATTCACGTCTTTCTGGTTAGGAAAGTATGGTTTTTTACCTCCAATTTCATCTGTGGAATCGCAGTCCGTATCTTGAATATCTGCCTCGCTGCTTGACTTGCTGTTGTCTCATGATGTTGGCCGATGCCGCTTAGGAGGAGTCGGAACAGGTAGATTGGGACTGTTTGGTACTAGAGCAATAAAAGAAGGTGTGTACAGATAAACAATATAAGGAATATTTTTTCCAGAGCGACAATTTTTTGGGTTTGCCAAGCAGATGTAGCAGTTGCTTGAGTGGTCCAGCGGCTCTCGCCACATTCGAGGGATAGCAAACTTTATGACTCGCTTCTCTTCTCTGTACCCACCTGTAACATTTTCAAAATATGGAACGAATTCAAGATGGAACGTATTTGTCTACAATACTCGACTTATGACAAAACTTTATAAATTACAACTCCTTGAAATAAACTAGATCTAAATCATTAAAATTTTATGAAAATAAATTAAAACACATCTAAGCTTTGTCCTTTTTATATTTGTACTGCTACTTTTGGAACATTCAAGAACGTTCTAGGAACGTTCAAGAACGTTCGAGGAAACTCTGAGAGTTTTTTGAAAGTTCTGGAAGTTTCTTGAACGTTTTAGAGTGTTTAGAAAAATTGCAGAAAAATCTGGACAACTCTACCAGTTCATGAAAATTATAGAAGGAAACTCAGCATTGAAAGAAACTCGAAAATTTTCTCGAAAACAAGCGATTTTCGAAATTTTACTGTCCTGGTCACAAAAGCGAAGTTTTTATGGAATAACAGCGGTTTCCTTTCTGTTCTAGACCAAACGAGTCAGGAAAACACACTTTCAACGCAGGAACAAAACAAAAGTGAAAAATAGTTACATAGTGTTATTTTTCACAAACAATGTACTGTTTTTCCATTATTTGGGTTATATAAATTAACAAAACACATTTGACCCATTTAAAGTAAAATTTTCCAAGTGAAAACGGCATTTTATAAAAGTTATTTAGACGACATTTTAATTAAAAGTACAAAATGATGTAGTTTTTTCGCATTCAACACAATGAGAAATTAAAGATCCTTTTTTCGAGTAAACAAACTAATTTCTCTCTACTAAATTAAACTTTTCTTTTTACATAAATAAAATCTTTTTGTAAATATAAATACAAATAAGACATTTTCTCATCCATAAATCATCTTTTTCACATGTTCACATAAACTTAGCACAATACAATAATTCGCAAAAATATCGTGTCAATTAGTTCGACCTACAAATATCTCAACCCACTAAGTTGTTCTACAAAAAGAACATTTACTAAAAAATGGATCTAGTTTTCAGATAAATTGTTTTCATCGGATTATAGTCTTTTTTATTTTCTACCGGTTTATGACATTTTTGATTTCAACCGATTTATTTTTCGACCTATTTTATAGATTTTCATTTTCAACCGATTCGAGATAAATTTTATTTCAACAGATTATGTGGTCTGTATTTTTAACGTTTTTTTAATTTACAGAATTTTTGTTTGGTCTGTATTTTTAACTGTTTTTTTAATTTACAGAATTTTATTTTTTTGTAAATTAACAATCAATAAGTTTTCCAGCATTCATCAAACCTCATACCTCCACATTCTGAAGACAGCACTTCAATCACTGCGCCAAGGGTGATCAAATTTGGCTCGTATTCAAATCGACAACAAAATATACAAAATACATACCGGAAAGGCGTAGTTATAAAATTGAAAATACAGTAGGATGAAATTTCAGTAGGTCGAAAATACAGTAGGTCAACAATTTAGTCGACTAGAAAATCAGTAGTACATATTTTAATAAGGTGTAAATATAAAAATCAAAAGTTGTAGGTTGAAAATCGAAAACCTCATAATCTATAATTTACGAAATTTCAAAATAAGGTTGAGTTATAGCCCACCAAAAATGTACAATAAAAAACCGCTTAAACATAACAAAAATAATTACAATAAAAAAAATTAGACAAAAATTGATAGTTGTCATAGAATGTTCCATAACAACATTTAAATTTCTTTTTATAATAGGTTTAACAAGATATAAATGATTGAAAATAAAAAAGCGTTTTTTATGCGTCTTCTTCAGTTTTTTAAGGCAAAATAATGATTAGATATCGTTTATAATAAAAAGACCTACTGCGCTTAGCTAATCTGAGCCGAATTTAGTTTTAAATTTTTATATATATCTGAGAGTGTAAATTAAAGTTAGTCACATTTGCGGCCTAGTGCAACCTTGTGTTTTACTGCTTGTGTAAAGGTAAGTGTTAAAAAAAGGTTGCGCATGTTAAAGGGTTTTATTCAAAAACTCTGAATAAAATTGCAAGCACAAAAAATAAGTTTTCATATTATAACTCTTTACTGCAAACAAATATCGCAATACTGTCGACACTTCTTTTTTAATGAATGGCAACCTTCTCACTGAGTCATCTTCTTTATGTTTTCTTGGATTGTTGTTTACTACTGATCTTTCATGGAAACCATATATACAATCGATTGCTAAATTAGCATCTCATAAGGTTGCTTCTCTTTATTGTACACGCCAAAAACGCATTGTAAATGTAGTTGAATATATATATATATATATATATATATATATATATATATATATATATATATATATATATATATATATATATATATATATATATATATATATATATATATATATATATATATATATATATATATATATATTTGCTTCTTATTTCAATATATGATGTCTATGGACTAATATATGCCGTTAAATATTAAAACGTCGTAAAACTGTCTTACTGGCCTCATATTATTTTTTATATGATTACTTCTTTTTGACCTATATTTGAAAGGTTTCCACTTTCTTGGTAAAATTGACACGATCTGGCCTCCCCAATCACCAGATTTGGAATATTAGGCATCCCCAATCGCCAGAACACTCTTCCATCGGAGTTTTATGAGATGAATTAAGAGTAATATTAAAAGCTAATGTCTAATGATGAAAATGATAAGGAAAATACTTATCATTGAATGACATATAATTGACTTCAACAAATTGGATAAGTCGTCAAGTAGAAGGTAAGAAAATATATGGCGGTTATTGTTGTTAAGGGTAATTAAATAGGCAAGTAAACTATACACTAATCTAATAGGACTATATATTCATTTTTTATGTAAACCTAATAAATAGAAAGCAAACCCATAATTCAGGTAGATTATTTTTCAATATTTTTTCTAATTGTAAGCAAAACTTTGATAATTCATATTGAAAGTATGGCCATTTGAATAATTATGGAGGGTAGTGTGCACATAAAATTTGGAAGGAATGGTCATTAGATGGGTGGAGTGAGTGGAGTAGAAGTGGTAATTTTCTTTTTATTCTTTTTAAGATTTATTTTAACTTACTTTTTTAACCACATTATAACTTACTTTTAACCACATTATAACTTACTTTTAACCATATTTTAATACCCAGTTTTCGCTATAGTAAAACTGGACTATCTATAGAATACAAATACTTGGAATACAAATTTACTGACTTGTGTTTACTGTGTTTTTTTTTTTACTGTCTGTATTTTTTAATTGTTTTTTTGCTGTTTTTTTATCAAAGAATAGTCGTTAATAATTATTTAAAAATATTCAAAGTAAGACAAGACGGGTTGATACGCCAGCCCGTCATCTTAAAGTATAAAACATATAGCAATGATAAGATGGTATTTTGAAAATACTTAAAACCGCCCGTTTTTTTTTTCCTTTTGAGCACTGTTTAAAAGGTAAAAAGTTAAAACACAAAGTTTTTATAGATTAGATTAAATAAAACATAAAATACTGCTGAACATAAAATACTGTCTCAATGGGTATAGATCAGTTGAACATAAAAATTTTGCATTATGTTAGGCAACTTAATAACAAGTTAATTTGTGGAAAAAACTCACATTTTTTGATAAAAATGGATATAGGTGCTTTTTTTCCAATGTTATTTTTCTTTATACAATATCCCGGTGGGAAATGAGCTAGTGACTAGCTTGCTTTATAAAGATTTTTAAGAGTTTTTTTTTTTCTTATTCTATTTTTTCATAATGTCTTTAAGATCTTTAAAAAATTTTAGTGTTGAGTCTATTATAAGAATATTTGAACTTTAAACATTGCGATTTTGTAGGAATGTCTCGCTAGCTACATATCGTAGTTTTGTAGCTAGTTACAAAACATCTACAAATCTATAGCTGATTGATAGCTACATATCAAATTTTTTAGACATCGGTTTTATTACGGTATGACGCTAGCTACAATAGTCAGTCGATCTTTAGCTTATTAAGCTTGCTGTCCTTGTAGCCAAATTGCTGTCTTTATCTTTACATATATCGATAGCTTTTCGCTGTATTAAAAAAGCTAGCAACCTCATGGCCAAGTTGCTGTCTTTAATGTTACGATTATAGCTAGCTATTCGCTTGCCAATTTACCACCGGGATAGTTACGTTTGCATATCCAATAAACACATTAATTTTACAGTAAAGTCCCGGTAACTCTAAATCAATTATTTTGAACTTTTGTTATTTCGAACTGTTTTCTGAGGTTTGTGAAGATGAAAAAATTAAATCGAAATTTGATTTTAGAAGTCAAATTAAAGTACTGCGTCAATGTCAAATAAAATCACAATAATTTTAAAATTAACGAAACTTCCTTAAATTAAATTTTATTGAAAAACAAAATAATTGCTGTTTAACTCGATTACATAATTACAATTCAAAAACAATGTTAAAGTTCTAAAACCATTAAAAAAAACAAACGACAACGCTTCTTGTAATAACACATGGTAAATTAGTGAAAATTGATAGCAATCTTTAAGGCTCTTATGTCACACTGACGCTATTTTAGATGACATTATTTAATTTCTATATAAAAATAAGTTTATTTAATTTTGTATAGAAATTAAGGTAATTAATAAATCATTATAAATTTAAATCGCAAAATCATTCCTAGAAAATAAATTATCTAAGAATGATTTAGCGAGAAAAATTTTTTACTTTGTTTTGTAAATAATTAAATTTTATGTGATAAATTATTTAGATTTTTTTTAATAAAAGCAAGTAAATTTATCAAGTAAAAAAAAAAATAATTTAACATAAGCACTTTGTTAAAAATATCTCTTTGTAGTCATAGCAATATATATTATAAAAATATATAAAGTCACTAAGAATATATATAAATATTTAACGCCAAAATATTTAATACAAAAGTATATAAGACCGCAATATGTAAAATAAAAATTTGAAAAAACACTCAACAACAGCCACATACTAGATTTAAATTTGATGAAAATCTTTACGAACAAAACTACCAATTGGATTGTTTAAATAGTCAAATTATTATAGTTTGCAACATTAAAATTATTTGTAACTGATTAATATATAATTGCACATTCTAACATCCGGTGCAATATCTGTCCGATTTCTCTTAGCTATCTATTTAACTCGACTTCTTCAGAATTTCATTCTACCATCCTTCATTGTTCTTAAACTCACTTACTCTTGGTAAGTAGAAAGAGGATTTCCCTTTAACGAGCTGAACCCGTCTTCGCGGGCCTTAGTATGCAGTCTCTATATAGAAAGCCGGAGGAGGATAGCCCACAAAACCACCAATTGTTTTTATATTTGTTGGTTTAAAAAAACTTCTAAAAAAAAAAAAAAAAATTATTTTATTTTAGTGTTGCAATGAATTTAAAAATAAGAAAAATTATGTTGATGAAGACAATTATTTCAAATCCAAGTTGACAATGTAAGTTTTAGTAATATTGTTATTTAAAATATTTAATATTTCACATAAAATGTTTTTATATTTTATGACAGTATTAATACTACCGACTCATACATAAAACACACCCACCTCATAAATGACGTTTTTTTCTAAGAAGACTTCATCAATGACGTTTTAGTGCAGAACCAACTCATGTGCAAATGAAAGATTTATAGTTACATAAATGTAATCCAGTTAAGGTTGCAATAGTTGAAATTATAAGAATATATTTTATTTCAGAGTTGATTTAGCCGGTAGCGATAGTCTAAAAGAATCAGAAGATGAAAAGTCAGCTGAAACTCAGAACATTAACTTATCGCTGCTTCAGCTAGGGTGACTTTATACATCGTTGTTTTTATTTAAATTTACGTTTAAAGTTACTTTTATTTAAATTTACGTTTTTTATGCAAAAAAAAAAAAAAACATATTTATTTTAGCAATGTGATAGCAGCTCTTGCCGAAGATCAAAGAACGCATATTCCGTATCGAAATTCTGTTTTAACCAGGTTATTGCAAGACAGTTTAGGAGGGAACTGCAAAACCAGTTTTGTGGTAAGAATTTCAGCTTAATGATTAGCGTCAAAACCGCTTCACGAAACTTGAAATTTGTTGACATTGTAATAACGGCATTATTTTCATTATGATTTACTATTATTATTCATTATTTTATAATGATATTAATTACAGTAAACTTTTTATAGCTATGTATATCTACTGCATCTGATGATATTATTGAGACTAGACGCACATTAGAATTTGGGAAAAGATTGCTCAAAGTTAAACTTCACCCACAAACAAATGTTGAAGTATGTGTTTAAAAATTGAAACAACTTTTATTTAACGTAAATTTTAGACAAATTATTGAGTTGAAACTTTTTTTAATACTTATTAGGTGGAGTATAAAATGTTATGTCATGAATTACAAGAAGAAAATTTTAAATTGGGTTAAGTAACTAATATTATAAAGAATTCTGCAATTTTTGCTTTTGCTGTTGTTATTATTGTTGTTGCACTGTTTCATAGCTTAAATTAAGAGTTTATTTTTTTTTAATAGTTTTTTTTACAAAAAAAAAAAAACGATTAGTCATCTGCATTTAGAAATTAATAAAAGTCATTATGCACTGCAATTAACAAAAATTAATTTATATGACGTCAGCTTATAAGTTTCAATTGTTTTTTGTTTTTTTTAAATAGAGATTTTTTATAACACAACTTTCATATTATAGAAGAAGCTTTTAAGAAAGAAAAGGAGAAAATGAGTCAACATATAAATGAGCTACTTAATAACAAAGCCGAAAATGTTCAGAGTGATTTAAATATTCCAGAGATAAGAGTAAGAAAACAAGTTTTCGTTTTAAGTATTTTATGATGCTGATAATGTTGTTATTGTTGTTAATTATTATGATGGTGATGATGAGGATTGATTCCATCCCCTATGATCAAGATTAGGTCCTAATAAAGTATATATATTTTTGATTTTAGAGGAACCGTGTCATTTAGGTAAAGTGGGATTTAAATGGGATGAAGTAGGACAAGGGAGTAATTAACAAAATGATAACAAAAAATATTAGTTTGATATTTTATTAAATCGTACCACGCAGACGTCATCAAAATATTCATAAGGTTTCGACAATATAATTACACAAAAGAGGCACGAGAGGAATAGGAGATCAATTATGTTTCCTTGTTCTACTTCACCCTTCAAAAAAATGTGGTTTTTACCACACTTAAGGAAACAATGTCTGGTAAATTAAGGGGAAGAAATCCTATTGTTTGCATAAGTTAACTTTGATTAGAAGTATTCTAACTGGAGTTTTTAAAATGTCCAACTTTCGCTGCGCCCCATTTCTCCTCACTCTTCCCTATTAATTGCTATGTTTTATGGTACAAAAAAATAAGTTAGAAAAATAGGCCGTTGATTATTTTTAATTTAATGATTAGTTAAATATACGGTTCCTACCTTTAGAACAAAGCAATTAAATTTACTGCAAGTTTTATACCCTATTAAAGCAAGCTAAAAGTAAAAATACTAAAAATACGAGCTAAAAATAATGTACTAAAGTTGCAACCAGTTTAAAAACATTTCTATGAGATTTAAATTATTGGTATACAAAAAAAAAAAGATTTTCTATTTACTTTTTTTAATAAAATGTTTTTTATATCTTTAACCCAACCCACCAAACACATATGCAAACTTGACATAAATACAAAAATAAACTTCTTAGGTTTACCAAGATAAATTATTCTTAAAAGTTACTTATAAAAACCACACACAATACTGTCTTTCCTGCGATACTCGAATAATGTTGGTGTAGTGTGTACGTTTAATTAGAAAATCATATTTAAACTTAAATAAAAAAATTGCAAAATAATATTTTTAATTTCAAATTTAATATAATTAAATAGTGAGGTTATGTCCTAAGATAAATAAAACGTTTAAGAAAAAGAGACAACGCTCAAGAAAAACAGAAAACGGCTAAAAAAAATAGATGACGCCAAAAAAAAAAAAAAAAACACACACACACACAACGCAAAGAAAAAAAAAGTTGAAGTAAATTATAATGTATTAAATTAAAACTATATAAAATTTTTTTAGGTTGAAGAAATCAAGAATGACTATAACCATAAATATCAAAAAGTAAAGGAAAAGTTAAAAAAGGCACAACTTGAAAACATTGAATTAAAAAATCAAATTTTAGAAAGTAAATTAAATAATTCCAATAACTTACTAAAGGTAATTGGGGAGGGTATCGATGAAAGTTTTGTGAAGAATGCTAATATAAATGAACCATATTTTTTAAAACTTCCGCTTCTAAATGAAATTGGAACATCAACTGAACAAGTTGTAACACGAACTACATCAACCGAACCAATTACATTGTGCCATGCATCAACTGATCCAATTTTCCTTCATCATAGTATAACTAATCATACTGTAACTCGCGATGCATCGACTGATGCTAAAATTATGTATGAGGCGTCATGCAACACTAAAAAAGTTGTTATTTCTTCCTATTATACTACGGCAGATGTTGGTACAAGTCCATCAAAGCATTTAAAAACAGCAGTTACACGCAATGCGTCTACTGATGCTACGCGTGTTATGAGCAATGCATCTTGTAACACTAATGATGTTGTTGTTCGTTCTACTTACACTACGTCAGATATAGCCACAAGCCCGATAAAGCATTTAGAGGTAGATAATAATGCATCTCAAACAGTTTTGCCAAAAATGTCAAGTAGCAATACCAACAGTTTAGATGGCGTCACATCTAACAGTCGTTTAATATCAGAAGATGATGTATTGTGTCGCTTGACAAATTTTTTGTTAGCAGAATTGATATCAATGCAATTATTGTTTAGCATGTCTGATATTCGGTTACAAAATGGCCGCACACAAAGTTGTTCGGCCCGAATTAGAATAGACCATAGACTAAAGTATAGCAAAATTACATCGTCAGTTGACAAAAACGATCTGTTAGAGAAAAATGAAATGAATGAGAGTACAAATGAAAATATATCGAACATAAATGATGAATTACATAGCACATCTTTTTTGAAGTACTTAAAAAATAGCAAGCGTCTAAGTTTTTTTAAAAACCCTGATTTTTCAAACACTGAATCACAGCCTAATTTTGAAAAGAGAACTAGCCAAGTTGAATCCATCTTAGAAGGTATAACCGAATCAACATGGCTACATGACTTAGATAATTTAAAAAATACCTCTTTTGACCGACTCAAAGAAATAAGCAATGAAATATTATTGCAGAAAAGAAATGTTGATTTAGAAATTACAAAGTTTGTTGAAGAAGTGTTTCATGATTCCAAATTTGGCTCAAAAGAAGGTTAGTAATTAGATTGATAGTTGTTAGAAAAATATTTATTTGTAATATGTTATCTGATGTGATAAGATTTCTTTAGAACTAAAATTATATGCAATATGGAAAATAGCCATTTCTAAATCAGCGAAGCTCATGTACGCATGTACAGAGCGGATGCAGCATTTTTTAATTTTTGAGATGGCTAAATTCCAGATTTATGTTATATAAATATACAGTTATGTTTATACTTATGTAAAATGAGGATGTTTTGCAAAAAAATGCAATAAGTGGAGCCTGGGAACAAAAAACCCTTAAAATTTTAGCAACACCTACCCAAATATGAGAGTAACAAGTTTTAAAAACTATTTTGTTTACTACTCTTAACTAATTATATTCATTGAGAAATTTTTAATTTTGTAAAATAATCTCTAAGCATTCCAAAATTATGACCTAAATTTTCTTATCCCGTTAAAATAAGGGAGGGCCGGGGTTAAACTTTATATGGTCATAATTTTTTAAATTTAAGAGATATTTTTATGAGTTTTAAATTTACTTGATAAATAGATTTACATTTAGATCTATAGATTTAGTTGAGAATAGTAAAAAATATTTAATTAACTTTTTCTTAATATGATTAAACTTTCGTTCTAATCTTAAAGTTTTTTTGTTGAGTTGTTATATATAAAGTCATCTTGCCTCATTCGTTATTTTGTTCTGTTTTCCCATAATCCTTTTTACATG
Source organism: Hydra vulgaris (assembly GCF_022113875.1). Classification (NCBI taxonomy): domain Eukaryota; kingdom Metazoa; phylum Cnidaria; class Hydrozoa; order Anthoathecata; family Hydridae; genus Hydra; species Hydra vulgaris. The sequence continues at coordinate 56,820,291 of NC_061158.1, forward strand.
CGTTTTCTTCAATACAAATAGTATTTGGTATTTGGCCGAATATCAAATAATAATTAAAGTAGCTGAATAGGCAGATTACTAAATAATAATAAAAACTTTATCGTTTACCTTTTTAGTTTATAAACTTATCGTTTATTTGTAATAGAACAAAAAGTTTCTTTTTCGTATTTTTAAATTTCATTTAAATGATGCAAACTAACATACTTATATATGTTTGATACATTTCTATATTCATGAAATATTTTGAATTGTTATTTATAATGTTTTGCGTGTTTTTAGTTCTTGTTATTATTTTCGCCACAACTACTAGTTCATTAATTTAACTAAAATTATTGAATGCTGCTAAAAATATGAAATTGACATTGCTTAGTTTGATTTCTGGTGCCTGTTTTAAAACTCCTAAAACAAAAAGAATAACACGTGTCAAGAACAAGATTTAAACTAATTATTACTGTTTACCAAAGCACCAAGTTAGATATTAAATTTTTATTATTCGTTAAAACCTTTTACATAAGGATTTTAATGAGTTTTCGTAACGAGTGTAAAACCAGTCTTAAAATTACGCGTCATTTTAAAACGTCATTAAAAACGAGTTAAGGTGAGTTTCCACTCATCCGTTTTTCTACGGGAACGGGATAGGAAAGGGAAAAAGAATCACTTGAGCATGCGCAGTTTTACTTCGGACATATTAAAACTTATAATACGCATGCCCACGTGATTATTTTTCTTGTGCCCGTGAAAAAACGGATGAGTGGAAACTCATCTTTAAATTTAAGGGAAACATTAAATCCAATCCGTCAAAGTGCTGTTTGAACAGTTTTTAAAAATTCTAGACCCGATTACGGCATTTACAATGTGATATAAATGTTATCAAATTGATATTAAACGAAAATATTATTAATAATAACATGATTAATAATAAATATTAAATAAAAATGTTAATAAATGTTATTAAAAATCTCAGAGTTTCTTTTATTTTAAAGTACAACTATATTTCCGTTGGAGATCGCATCGGTCAGTAAAATTTAGATTGCACTTTGAAGGATTGGATTTAGTGTTTTCCTAAATTTAACATGTCTTTAATGAGGTTTCAAAGTCAAATTTAAATGTCGAGTGATTTTATGACATGTTTCATATACACTACGGAACATTTGTATAACATTACTTTTGTGGTAAAAACGATTTAGTGGGTGAGTGTTACACTAGTGCAGTAACACGTTTTGAGCGTCTTTTGAACGTTTTGGACGTCTTTTGAACGATCAAAAGACGTTTTTTTCAGGTCCGGTGCCCACTGGGGGATTGCGGAATTATTTACTCCACATGTATTAAACATTTTTATGTTTAACTTATACCATGAAGTAAGTAAAAAGTATATAATATACGCCTTTATCTTAGAAATGCATTTTTTATACTCTGAAAAAGTAAATATAATGAACATACCTAAGATCAATAAATTGCATCCTTTTGAAAATTAATTAGAAACTAACTACTAATACTTGTAACCATAAAAACTAGTAATACTTGTAACCATAGATACAGTTAATATTATTAGTTAATAACTAGTTAAAGTCTGCGCTAAAAGTATCGGTTGCCGTATTTTCCTTGAGGATTGTTTAGTTACAAGTATTTTCACAAGAATTGACTTGCATTTAGTTAAAAACTGATTTTTTACATAGATGTATTTCATGCTCTAAAGCTACAATGTCATTAACACGTTGTTACAATATTGTTTGCTACAAAACTACAGTATATGGTTGTTAACATGTTTTACTAATTTTTTGATATTTAAAGTTAAATTAATTCCATTGATAATTAAGAAACAAAAATAAAATAAATAAACAACTTTAAATAAAAGTGATAAGTTTCATTTTTTAATAATGACAAAATTCTTTATTCTATCACACAGCGAAGTTAAGTTAAAGCTTTGTTTTCTTATCTCAGTCTTATATTATCTTTACCGTTGTAATCTAATTCATTTTACCAACATAAATAACATCATTTAATACAAATGTATTTGTTATGTCAAAAAAGTAATAAAGAGGTGTGAAAAATTTATATTTGACTAATACACCCGCTCTTCAGGGGTCGCAATTTTTAAAATTTTTAGTTTTAAAAAATAATTGAGGTTTGCATCATTAGCGTAATGGTTAGACTTTTGAAATTGAAAAATCCCCGATTGAGCATCAAATTAGGAATTATACATTTTAAATAAAAGTGACGTTAGTAAAGAAGACATCAGATAGTGTTCTCCATTAATCGTATTCCATTACGTTCCTTGACAAAACATTTTTTCTTAGAGTTCCTAAAAAAACTAATCAAATAAACAAAAGAAAAAATGTCACAGCAAGATTGTGTCAATCAATTGTCAAATGTAAAAAATTTTGAATATTGTTTTTAAAAGATATGTTTGGAAAATTTAAAGATAATAAAGTTTTTATTACATTTCATGCTCCAGTAATTTTTTTGCTGGTACTTCAGGTATTGAAAAAATACTAAAAAACTGTAATAAACTACAAAAAAATCAGTAAAATGTAAAACACTTTGTGAATTGTGATTTCAATTGTTGTTTTGAGATTGTTAAAAGTCAAAAAAAAGGATTTTCTTCTTTTTATTTAACTTTAATGAAATGCTCTCATCTTTAATGTAATGACAGTTAATGATAAAATTAGAGTTTTTACTAAAAAAATATTTTTAGCAGAAATTTTAAAAAGCAGTTACTACACAATTTAATGGTTTTTCTGTTCCCCTATCTCTTTCTATTACCCTATCTCTCTCTATAGATTATTGAAAATCATATCGCATAAAAAACACATAGTTTGTGATTTTTTATAACCTTCATATCAAATATACATATAAAAAACAAGACCACTATGTAGCATATTATTGTCATGTTTTATATAGGTATATTTAACATAATTATAATATGATTATATAAAATATATATATATATATATATATAATGCATTTTATGCCAATATAATTCGAATTCCTAAAAACACATATGCAAAGTATATATTCAAATATTTGCTTAATGGTTAACGAAAACATGACATGATTTAGTTAACTCACTTGGACGTGTCGAACAACAGAAAGAAGGTAAAGAATAAATTTATAATAAATATTTTTTTTGTAGTTATAGATAAAATCTCAGAAATAAACTTCTTCTAAGATTAAAAAATATTGAACATTTGACACCATCTTAATTATTTAATATTCAAAAATATTTTTATAAATTTTTAGAAACATTTAAATATATTTGTTTCAACAAAGTTTTAGGGACAGAAATACAATAATTTTCTTGAAAACATTTTTTGGTAACATAACTAATATAAATAATAAATATTTAATATAAATATTAAACCACGTTAGAGTATTATTTAAAAAGGTTGAAAATGTTTAACATTAAATTGTATGATTTATAAAAACTATGATTTATCATTTATAAAAAATTATGATTTATAAAAAAAAAATTTAATTTCGATTTTTTTATATTTACAGGTCGAGTAAGTAAACGAGAAGTTTATTCAGAGCTCGTTAATAAACTTACTCAAGACACCGTAAGCTCTTGTTGCACAATAGAGCAGCTCGAACAAATTCTTAATCTAGTTCTAGTCGATCACTCTCTTACTGGTTGCTTGTTGGCATTAGCGCAACATAAACAGGTACTTTTTATAGCATTTTACTTGCTTTTTGCAAAAATATTTACTAAAATTGTTAGCTATTTCCTAACTTTCATTATGGCTTCCCATACATTATAATTGTTTAAAAACTTGTTTAAGATGCTAAATGTGCATGTTTATGCGCATGTATACATTTGTAGATAAATTTTAAGAGGTAAAATCTTTAACACAACAAATATAACGTAGATTATCAAGTTACCAAAACTGCAAATAACTTTCATGTTATTTCAACATATATATTTACATAATAACATTGCATAAAGATTTTTAAAAAACCTGATGTTTGCAATTGCTCTCGTATTTTTATATAATACCTTTAATTGGTCTATTAAAGTTTTTTCATGAGAATGTACGTTAAAATACGTGAGAATTTATAAGAGTATAAAATAAGGATGTACATATATGTGAAAATACGTGTAAATTCATGTAAGTATACTTGAGAAATTTATACTTTTTTATAAAATAAGTTTTACTTTTTATTTCATTGATAAATTAATTTTTTAAAATTATATATTTTTTAAATATTAGTTGGTAAATACTGCAGCATTTGCATTTCACCTATTATATCCTGTTTTAGTTAAATGTTTTTTCAGAGAAAGTTTTGGATAACTATGTTTTAATATGGTATCAATAGTAACCAAAAGAAAAACACAATCTTTTTTCTAAGTTTATTTAAAAGAATAACACGTTCTTTTGTAAAATATTATTTAAGAGAACAACACTTTCTTATGTACTCAATCAACACTCCATTTTTATTGGAAATAAAACATTTTTTATCAATAATTATTGGAAAAAAATTGTGTTTATGAATCAATACTTAATCATTATTGAAAATAAAACTTATATTTTTTTCTTAACACAATTTCTTTAGAACAGAAAAATGAGACGATTATCAAGTTTTAAATCAACTCCAAAGCCACTATTAGATTCTATTGTCGTTGATGAATGTTGTGGCTATGAAAATGTTTTCGATTCACTTGATGACGACGAAAGTTATGGTAACGATATTGATACTAATACAGTTGAAGTCGGACAATCAAGCCCATCTTGCTCACCAAACAACTCTCCGCATACAGTTGAAAAAGTGCAAAAGAAAAACTCTCGTTCTGATAGTTTCAGTAAAGAAGAGACTTGTACTGACTTGGCTGCTGAAAGCCCTTCCCAGAAAAAAAAGGGTATTCGACGTTTTTTTTGTATGCCTTCAAAGTCAACTCGATGGTCAATGCATAATAAAAAGTTCTTAAAAAAGAATAGAATTGAAAACAATCTACTCCTTGATGGAAACGATTTTAACTAGAAATTAAAAAAAACAAGCTAACACGGATATGTAAAAAATAGTAATTTCTATCTTTTTAATTCAAAACGCTTAAGAAATGTTTTAGAAACGTTGTTGACTTTTCTAGAAAAAAATCTTGCTTATCTTGGTTATTTTACGTTTTATTTTCAGGCGTTGTTGTCAGTGTCCGCGTTGGTAGTGTAGCTAGATTAAGGGTAACATCTTTTTTTAAAGCAAAAATAGATTAAACTTTTATTGTGGAAACTAAAATAAGAAATGTAAAAAGATTTTAAAATTAAATTGTTATTTTAATTTATTTAATTTATTTTCATTTATTTGTAAAGATTATGTCGAATTAATAAACATTACTGATGAATATTTTGGTAGTAATTATAATTTATTCATCAGTATTCAGTGGCGGATTAAGACTTCTTGGGGCCGGGGCTATTAAGTCTAGCCTTCCCCCCCCCTCCGCCTCCTTGATCCGGCACTGTCAGTATATTAAAATACTGATGAACATTTTGGTGGTAATTAAGAGGTGTTCTGACGGATTCTTATAGTAGAATTTGATTACACCTTGTGCAGGTTACAATTAAACTTTGCGAGTATTAAAATGATATTTAGATTTTATGAGATGTTCAAACAAAAATTCAATGTGTTTCATTTATATAATATTATGAGAAATGTATGATATACATAATACATTATATAGTTCAATCTATAAGATACATGTATTATTTTCTCATCAGATTATATATTATATAGTCCAATCTATAAGATACATGTATTATTTTCTCATCAGATTATATATTATATAGTTCAATCTATAAGATGCATGTATTATTTTCTCATCAGATTTATAAAATATATTTTTTTTGTTTTTCAACTAATTTTATGCTAACTGTTAAATTTCCGGTTAATTTTCAAATTTGATTTTAGCTGGTTGCCTTTTTAATTTATTTTTTTTAACATTCTTTGAACCACTTTAATTCAATAACGCCGGCTCGTTTGATGACAATTAGTAAAATAAACATATATTCACATATCATGGTACCATGGTTTAATGTTTATAAATTTATTTTGTGGTTTACTTTTTTCTTTTAAATAAGTCAAAGTGTCAATTACTTTGGATTGATAAACTTCATTCATATAGGCTAATTATATTCTGATAAACATTATTATAACATTTTTATAACATTATAGTTATATTCTTGTATAAACAGTAGTTATAACAAGTATAAACAAATGTTTATACTTATAAAAACTGCGTTTATACAAATACATTAATTTAACCTAATTAATAGTATGAATTGGACATTCTAACAGCTCGTGCAATTCCTGTCCGCTTTCTTTATGCTATCTTTCTAGCTCGTCTTCTTCTGAATGTCACTCAATTTCCTTCGTTTGTCTGCGAAGCAGGTTACGATGCTCTTAAGTGAGCTGAATTTATCTTGGCGGGCCTTGGTAATGTGACCTCTGTATGGCAACTAGCCGGTGGAAGATAAACCACAATACCAGCTAGTTATATTCTGATTACATGATTATGGAGTTCTAAGTAGTTATCTAAAAATATTTTGCAGATAACATTGTCTCAACTTTTATCTTTTACACAACTAGCTTGTGTTAACACAGCTTGTGAACTCAGTTTTTTCTAAACTAAAAATTATGAAAAGTTGACCGTGATTATTTTTGTCAAAAAAAAATTTTTATGACAATAAAAATTTTAATACTTATAAATAATAAAGAATAAAGTAGAACGTAATAAAGAAGAACGTCTTTGTCAATTTACATTATGGTAAAATAATAAGAGAAAGTACTTATTAGTAAATATTTAAAAAGCTAATTTTCTTTTACAAATTCTTTTCATAGTATACATAAATAGTTATGCATCTATATTATTTTTTTCATTGATTCCAGGCCGTTTAAATTTGTTAGTCCATTAAGGGATCGTCCATAAATTACGCAATGCTAAATTTCACTAATAAACAAAACAAAAAAGGTCAAAAGTTTTCCTTCGCTGAGCTTTAAGTCAAACAGTTCATTAAGTTATTTTGCCTTTAATAAATAAAATCGCCGCGTAAAAGAGCGATCTTCTACCATTTTTTAAATAAACTTAGTGTTGTGTAATTTATGGACGAACTTTAGTTTACATAGGAATCGTCCGCTTAGAATTTTTAATTAAAAAAACATTACTAGTAATTATTGGAATTAACTTAATGCTTACAAAGTATAAGTTTATATCAAGATAAAATCTAAACGCAAATCATATGTTTAAAACAATAACTTATTTATATTTATATTTAACACTCAGGTGTATAAAAAAAACACTCCATTTGTGAATTTTATTTTTTTCAAAATCATCTTTAATTTAGACTAAAGAATTATAAAAAATAATAAACAAAACATTTTTAAAAAAATATTTTATTTTGAAAAAAAGTATTATAAAGCAGTGTTTGAATAATAAAGAAAACATTTACTTTCAAAACTATTTTTAAATAAAGTATAATTTCTGACTTATGAATAAGCATAACTCTTGTAAAAAAAATTGTAATTGAAAATTTTAATTAGTTTTGCCACGCTGTTACCAACCGCGCAAAGAAAACCAGATTATCATAAAAAAGAATGCTGATAAAAAAATTAAAATATTTTAAGAGCTTAAATTTTTTTTCGAGAGATAAAAACATTTGGAGTTCCATAAGTCTCAATCTTAGGACCGTTACTTTTTTCTCTTTACATAAAGGATCTATCTATTACCTCAAACTTTTTAAATTTTCTTTTGTTTGCGGATGACTGCAATCTGTTTTATTCTCTGTTTTATAAAACCCTGTTTCATAAAACCCTTATTAAAGTAGTTAATGAAGAAGTAAACAATGTAAACGGTTTATTTGTAATAAACATTCACTTTACGTTAACAAAACTAAGTTTATTTTATTTCAAAAACCAACCAAAACAGGAAACCTTCCTTTAAAATTATCCAATCTTAAAATTAATGATATAAATATTATTAGACAAACATCTGTAGACTTTTTAGGTGTTATTTTAGACGAAAATTTATCGTGGAGTAATCATATAAGCACTCTTAAAAGAAAACTTTCAATAAACATTGCAATGGTGTATAAAGCAAAACCATTTTTTAGATGTTAGGTCCTTAAAAAGTCTTTATATTTTTCCTTTATACATACCTATTTAATTTATGGCAACAACTTATTGACCCTTAGTCGGCAAATTTGACCCTTTTTAACTAGTTAGTCGGCAAATGTCGACCCTTTCGATATAGGTTAGTCGGTAATCTAGGCAGTTAGTCGACAAATGTCGTCATGGCAGTCGGCAAATTTTCGAAAATGAGGATCTTTTTTTTTTTTTTTTAAGTCGGCAAGAGTTATCATGGCACCCCCACGTGACACCTACTCGCGCCGGCCCTGCTTGTATAGTTCAGACTTTGTCACTTCACCTAAAGAAAAAGCTGAATTGTTTGCTAAGAACTTCTCATCAATATCATTTCTTGATTCTACTAATTGTGTTCTACCTGATACAGCCGAAAAACAGGTTAATACATTGACTGATCTTTGTATCACTCCAGCTTCTGCATCTAAAGTGATTTCCTGCATAGACTCTTCTACAACGTCTTATGTGCCATATACTAAAATTCATTCTCGTGTTACTCGTCATTCAATAAAGTCTCAGACTTTAACTGTGACTGTTTCTCTCCAAAAATTCTTATTTGTCTAGTTTTTTTCCTCGAACATCAGTTCTTTTGATGTCGCTTCCTTCATCTTGTTTTCCTGATTCATATAATTTGCAATCTTTTAAGTGGTCGTTTAATTGTTATCTTGCTCTATAAACTTCATCTTTTCTCTTGCAGTAACTTCAAACTTAAATAGCGGTTGGCTGCAGCCTTGTTAGAAGTGAAAATGTTAAAAAAAAGTTGTTCAGTTTAAGTTTCCATAAGGATTTCAATACAATTCGGATTTTTTATTTATTTGACAACTACTATTACAAAGAACGTATTTGCTGTTTGCAGTGCATATTTTACTTAATTTATTTACATTTATGGTTCTGCAAACATTTCTTACATGGGCTTACCTTTAACCAATTCAGACTGTTGTAAGGTGGTTTAATTGTAAAACAATTACTTATTATGCCACATTTACTAACATTTATACTGATAACATTCTAAATGAAATAACTTCAGAATGTACAGTCGGATAGACAATAAATAAAATTGTTTCTGATATCATTAGTGGTACAATAATAATGACAATGATAATAATATAATGATAATGTATATATAATATAAGTATATATAGTAATAATAACATTAGTGATTTAAGCTTTTGCTTAAACAGAAAAGGTAATTATTCAAGACTTGCAATGTCTGGTCTACAGGCTATTCAGTTTTATGGTGTAGCAAACTTCATTAACCTAACCGCAAAAAAAATAAAATTTTTGATCTCCAAATAAAGTTCAAACAATATTAGGTTAAGGAACTCCATAGATATCTATAAAAATGGATACTTTCACAAATAAATGTAAGATAGCGACACTTTAAAAACTCAAATTCAAAAAAGTATATCATTCGTTTTTAATCTGTTGCTTTAGCTCTGTTAAACAATGAAATTTCTTTTTGCTAGCTGTCAACCATAGTTCGTAAGTATCCTTTGGTTTTTCCAAACTTTATATAGTCTGTGCAAGTATGATTTTAATTTTGTAAACAATATGGAACACGTTGAATGAACATTTTTAAAACCTTATTTTACTATCTCAAAGCAGAGTAAAAAATAAGCTGAGTTTGTTTTTCAAAATAAATAATATTTTCAGTCATTTTCCATTGTGAAAAAATTAATTTATCCAACTTTTGAACAATCCAACTAGTAATCGAATTAATACCAGTCATTCATTGGTACTAGTAAAACAGTTATTCACTGGTATGACAGTTAATCACTGGTATCACAGTTATTCAATGGTATCACAGTTATTCAATGGTATCACAGTTATTAACTAATATTAATTAGTTACTGGTAGCAACAACAACAAAAAATCTTTTAAAAATTTAAATACATAAGTCACGAAAATGTATAATACCAATAATCTACAAAGTTATTTGGCGATTTTTCTTTTAACAAACGGCTAATCTTTCAGTGAGAGAGATTAAAAATTTTTCATAAGTAACATTGGTAAGTATATTTCAAAATGTGCTTTGCTTTTATTATTTAAGAACTGACCAAAAATTTGTAAATAAACTTCTTAAAAGTTTTAAGCTTTTTTTTATCGCTACAAAAGAAAAGTTTAAAGCAAGACAATGCTATAAAAAAAAGTTTAAAGCAAGATATTGCTATAAAAGAAAAGTTTAAAGCAAGATATTGCTATAAAAGAAAAGTTTAAAGCAAGACATTGCTATAAAAGAAAAGTTTAAAGCAAGGAAAATTTTTAAAGAAAAATTTGATAAGATAAGTTTATTAAGATATTAAGATTTTGAAAACTTTTATCACAGACTACAAATAAAAAGTTTGCTCAGTTTACCTCTAATAAAATTTTAAATTTTTCTTGAGCTATTTTATTCCTACTTATTATTCAGACTGGTGAGATGTGTGGTAGCACTCTGATGAGTTGTGTGGTAGCACTGATGAGATTTGTGGTAGCACTCTGATGAGTTGTATGGTAGCACTGATCGGATGTGTGGTAGCACTGATGAGATGTGTGGTAGCACTGATGAGTTGTGTGGTAGCAATGATGAGATGTATGGTAGCATTGATGAGATGTATGGTAGCACTGATGAGATGTATGGTAGCACTGATGAGATGTATGGTAGCACTGATGAGATGTATGGTAGCACTGATGAGTTGTGTGGTAGCACTGATGAGATGTATGGTAGCACTGATGAGTTGTGTGGTAGCACTGATGAGATGTATGGTAGCACTGATGAGTTGTGTGGTAGCACTGATGAGATGTATGGTAGCACTGATGAGTTGTGTGGTAGCACTGATGAGATGTATGGTAGCACTGATGAGTTGTGTGGTAGTACTCTGATTTAATAGCACCTAGGTCTAGATATTAAATCTTTGAATACCTTGTATCTTGTTTATATTTATTGTTAATAATACAAATCATATGTAGACCATAAATAAACAATTTGGGTTTCTTCCTGCATGTAACCGAATGGAAATGTATTAAACCTGGAGTTATTCATGGTAGCGTTTTTGAACCTATTTATTTATATTATTCATACATGATATGAATGATTTTTTACAACACAAGACAAACCTACAAAAATACGCCGATGATATATTAACTTACATCATCTATGACAAAGATGCAAAAAACCTACCTCAATCTATTTTGGATGGCGTTGCGAACTGGACTACTATGAATGGTATGAAACTCAATCATTTAAAATGCAAAACATTATCGATAGAGAGTCGTTACCCTAATTAAGTTGTAATTCCTTCTCAAATTCTTTTTAAACTCTAAACTCGAATCAGTTGATTGCAACAAGTACCTTGGAATCCTAATAAACAAAAATCTTAACTGGGATGATTAATGGATAAAAGTTCATTATACTATAAGTCAGTACCCTACTTACTATAGCGCCATAAAAAATTGGTCACACTCAATTAAACCTACTTCAAATTTATAGATCCTACACACTCACATTATGTACAACGCCCCTTTACTCTTGTCTTGCAGTATTGCAGCAAAAAAAGAGCTACAACTACTCCACAAACAATTATTCAAAGTTACTGAGATTTATGCCATAAACTCACACCAACGCAATATCTGTCACAATATCAAAGAAAAACAAATATAAAATTACTTAAGAAAATCCTATCTAACCCAACACATGCAATAGCTTCAAAATCTCAAACCACACGCAGAAACCCTGACAGATTATTATAAAAAACCAATACTGCCAACACTACATTGTATCAAAAAACGCTTGTTTAGAAATATTTACGTATACTTCGAGATAAACCTATACCTTTGTAAGTAATTCATTTTAACCTAAGAGAATAATACTCTAGATATATCATGAAGAAGAAATTGTAAGATTTATTTATATGCTATGCAAATTTGAATAAATACTTATAAAATAAAATAAATAAATAAAATAAAGAACCAGATTCTAAAAAAAGCAAAAATACTTTGTATATGTTTTGTAAACAACCCGCTTTAAAGATTAGATTTTTTTGGGGATGGATAAAATGTCAGTATTTACTGGGAGAGCAATATATAAATGTCAGTAATTACTGCGAGAGCAAGAATATTTCAAAATATTGTTTTTGGTATTGATGATAGAGCATTTTAACGGTGTAAGAGTTTTTAAGATGGTATTGCGTTTTACGGCATACAAGACGTATTGTTTTAAATAGAAAGTAATTCACTTTATGTGTGATCTGCGTATACAATTAGCTATATGTGTGGTCAACGTATACAATTAGCTTATACAATGATAAACGAATATGAATAATGATAAATGTGTTTTTGTTTAAACGCACAATAAAGTCTTGAAACCATTTTGCCATCGAAAAAAATAAATAAATAAAAAAGTGCAGTTACCATGAGTTACTATAGGCCTTTAATTAACGCAACAATTTGTTTTACTCTTTGAATTCTTAGTTATTACATTTTATAAATATAATCAGATTGCAGAAGCACTTTAAGCAATGAAGAGTTCAACTTTCTCAACAATCCATCCTCCTTACCCTGCAAGCAACTGACGTATTAAAAAATATTATTTCTTATAACTTTATATTACTTTAATATAATATACTTTCCTTTTGCAATTTTTCTAAAAACCAGCATCTTATAGTTTTTATGTTATTGATAAGTTTGCACTAATCATTTTTAACACGACAGGCGAATAATTTCTTATATACAGTATTGGACAAAACATTTGCAACCAACATCGAACAATGCTAAAAAGTGTTCCTATTTTTACATGTCTTAAAAACGAAACGAACTATACTACCACAGCAAACAGTTCAAGAGTCTGGAGTCATAGCATGCCATGACATGAGCAATCAGCTGACTGGTGACAGCACACAGGCATAATTTCGTTGAAAAGTGCCATTTTGCAACGTACAAAATAAGTGCAACTTTTTTGTTTTTTTTTCATTTTCTTAAGTCTGATCCGTGTCAACGTCACGGAAATTTTTAAATAATTAAAGGAAGTATCCTGAAGCTTCCAGAAGTTTCTAGAAGAAGCATCTGGAAGCATCCAGAAGCATCAAAAAGAAGCATCTAGAATCTTCCAGAACAGGTTCACACAGGTTCATTTAATTATATAAGAGACACGTAAACCGACATGTAATTCAGTCAGTATATGGAAGTCAATCAGTCAGTATTATCAAGACAGTTTATTGAAGTGAGTTTTGTCAAAGTGTTTTATCAAAGAACATCGATACGAGAAGTGAAATACAACTAGGGTTTCATTACATCAATACAGTCCACATCCAACCAAGACGTTGAGTTCTACAGAGCATTATTGTATCATCACAAGGTAAATGTAACACGGTAAGCCTTGAGAAGCGTGATTATTTATTTTAATTATTTTTATGACTTCAAGTGCAAAAATGGCTCCCGACAGTTTTAGATTAAAACTAAGAAAGAAAATTGTTGGCGATTACGTAGTGGAATGTCACAAAAATATTTTTGATAAATATCGCGTAAAAAAAAATGGACCATATCAAGACTATGATCCAAATATCGTTCTACGGGGAAGTTGGCAGCAGATAACAAAGGTGGAAGACCGCGTTCCACCACTTCTAGAGAGGATTCTATGATCGTCAGATCCGTCAAGAAAGATCCCTGGATATCATCAGTCGAGATACAAAAGCAATTAGTGGCGTTTTCCGGCCGTGTTCGTCGACCGGCCGGAAAACGCCTCGATTTACGTTACTGCCATAAGACAGTAAGGCATGGTGGAGGCAATGTAATGGTCTGGGGGTGTTTTTCTGCTAACGGTCTAGGTTACATCGAATCGATGAAATAATGAACCGATTCATGTATACAAATATTCTGAAAGATGTTATGTTACCTCATGCTGAATGGAATATGCCAATAAAATGAATTTTTCTGCAAGACAACGATCTGAATCACACAGCAAAAGTAGTCAAGCAGTGGTTTCAAGACAACCATCTATCGGTGATGGATTGGTCGCCTCAATCTCCGGATCTCAACCTTATCGAAAACCTGTGGGAGATCGTCAACTGCAGAATTAATCGTGAAGGTGTTCGTAATAAGGATCACTTGTTTGAATAAATCCAAAAGACCAAGAGACAAGACTAAGATCAACAACAAAAGATTTGCCAAAAAATTTTGATAGCGAAATATAGCTTGGTCAATATTTTGTGGAGTTGAACTTGTTTTGTCCAGAAGGAAATCAATTTTTTTTTATAACTTTTGATTAATTTAATAATTTTCGTTTACAAATAATGAACTTTGTGATGAATAAAACTTAAAGAACGTTGTCTCTAAACAGTTGCATAGTTATTTCTCTAAATTGAAAACTTTTATATTAAGTAGCATTATTTGGTTGCACTTGTTTTGTCAGATACTGTAAATCCGATTTTAGATAAGGCTGTTCTGGACCAGTTGGTACGTAGTGCATGGTAGTTGTACCGAGTGTCCGCATAGTCGGTAAATTGTTGGATGCGGAACTTTTCAAGGCGCTCGTGTTTAAATTTTTCAGTCCTTTTCTACCAAAAAGATGTAAAAACCTTATTATATGTAACTTTTCATTTTTTTGTGTGCAAAATTTAGGTTATTTCAAATCCATAACTTACAAATAGTTAATTACAATTAGAACAATGTCAAAAAAAAAAAAAAAAACGATGCCAGATTAGCATATTTTTTTAAAAATAGCACACAGTATTTTTAATGCTAGTTTAAAAATACTGTGCTATTTCGAACTACATTTTTACTTTAATCTATGAAATTTATATAAGTTAAAACTTTTAAAACTAGGAACCTAGTTTATAGGTTAAGCTAATGATTATTAAAGTTTTATAATTTTTTTTTTTGTAACTGGGGCTCTAGGCCCAGGCTAAAAACACCAAATGTCGTTAAAAAATTAACTGTTATGAAATAATTTTAATGATTATTTGTAAGTATTAAGATAGTTAATGTGTTCTAATAATACTTATTAGGATTATTAAACATATTAACCAGTAATAAAATACAAAATCCATATAATTGTAAAACTACTTCAGTTTTTAGTTTAAATATGCCTCGAAGTTCTAAACAAATTATGTAAGCAGAAAACCTGTTACCTGTACTTTAGATTAGGTACACCAAATGTATTAACAGTTTTAAAAATAATTTTAGGTTCAAAATTCAGAATATCCATATCAGTATTAAATTTAGATTAAGCACATATCTCTAAAAGCCTGATGGCTAGCCATTAGGCTTTTAGAGATATATGTGCTTAATCTATATCTACAAAATAGAAAAAATATTTCCTCTAGAATCATATGACTTAAAATGTATCACATAAAAATTACAAAATCATAACTTGTTGACTTGGTACCTAAATATTTTATGCTCCTAATGTAAGATTTTTTACAAAATCTTTTTAAAAACCTTATTTTTTTCAATTCATGTTTTTTGTACCTTAACATTTTTATTTTTATTGATTCTTTTAGTCCCTTTTTTACTGGGTTGGGCCAAAGTCACCCCAACACACAAGGTGGTGACTTTAATCCATCATTTAAACCCTCTAAAAAATACTTTAAGTGGATAATTTTTAAATGTGAGACAGATAGTTTTACCTGATATTTCTATGCACTTCTAACAGTGCTTGATGTTTGAAGTAGTAACTTTTGTGTTTTTTACCCACTAGATGTTAAAGTGCAAAATGTACAGGCTGTTAGCCAACCCTATATATACACACATATTATATAGCCATAGCCAACCCTATATATATACACACATAATATTAGATTTGTAATAAATATTGCTAATTATAAATATATATATATATAAATATAAATATATATATATATATATATATATATATATATATATATATATATATATATATATACAAATAGTATTGAGTACTTTGGTAAGCAATCTGACGTCATACTGAAATAGCCGGCTGCTGGGGGCTTCAGTACATACAACGACTGACAAATAGCCTGACTCGCAGTGAAGTGCTGCTACATCGACTGAGGGTTTGGGATGGGGAAGCAATCGTTTCATTTATTATTATTCGTTTTTTTTCTTCTTCTTTTTCGAAAAAAACAGTTTTCCTTAAAGTAAGCATAAAAAGTGAGCAAATGCTTATCAAAACACGCTTTAGTAAGTGTATATATATATATATATATATATATATATATATATATATATATATATATATATATATATATATATATTATATATATTATATATATTATATATATAGGCACATATCTATATAGACACACTCAATAATATGCAATAATAACCACAATGATTTTTATTATTATGTAAATTAAATTTAGTAATTATGGCTACTAGTGAAGAAAGTGATTTATTAAGAATTACGCCACTTGGAGCTGGCCAAGAAGTTGGGAGATCATGTATATTTATTGAGTTTAAAGGCAAGAAGCTTTTGTTAGATTTAGGGATTCATCCTGGCTATAATGGATTAGATTCATTACCTTTTATTGATGAGATTGATCCTGGAGAAGTTGATCTACTGCTTATTAGTCATTTTCATTTAGATCACTGTGGTAAGTTAATATTTTCTTTTTGCTGTTTTTGCTTTTTTCTATTTGTTTATAGTAATAATGAATCCTTTTTTTTTTTTTTTTTTTTTTTGCTGTCTTAAAGTATTTCTTAAAAGTTAATGAAAACAAGGTTAAAACTAAATCATAACCTGGGATCAATAAATCATTTTTTTAACAAACAATTTAGTTAAGCCAATTTTCATATAGATTTTAGAAAACATTTTTTTTTATTTAAAATTTATTACAAAATTACAAAAAAATATTGTGACTATTAAGTCAGCACATTTAGTTTCACTTCCAGAATTAAAACCTGTGAAGACATCTGTTTGTCATGATCCAGGCGTAAACCAATAACAGTCTGTAAGTCAAATTTAAATATCATTTGCTTTTTTCACTGGTTTCTCATTCCCTTTTGAATTTTAGTATAATATTATACAATATTTCCTTGATTTTGAAACCATTAATACTGGTGTTTCAGTTAATAGTAATTATTAATTTTACACCCTTTTCTTGATATGTGTTATACTATTTGTTTTGAAGGGTTTTTTTAAATTGTTTTTATTTTTATAATAGCCTTAGATAGTAATGATAAAAAACAGTTTTAGCAAAATGTTTTTCACCAATATTATAAAATTTATTTTTATTGAAAAAGAATTATTTTTATTAAAAAAGAATATTATTTTTAAAACCTCTATGAAAGTACACTTTTAAATAAAGACCCAAGTTGAAACTTTAAAATAGTTTTTTTGTTGTTGTTGACATTATTAGAAATTTTACCCCTAAATGCTATAGATTTGAATCCAAATATCTTGATAACTTGATATGGTGGTGAAAAATAGGTTGCACATTTGAATTCAAATTATAAAATGCTTTACAAAATATATATATTGTTTGTTTGGCAACAAAAAAATATTTTTTTGTTGGCCAAACAAACAATATATTTTGTAAAGCATTGTTGTTGTGTTTTTTTTTTAAAACTTATTCTTTTATATTCATTTTTAAAATGAATTAGTCTAGAGACTTAAAAATTGTATTAAAAAATTGTTGCTATTAAAAATGCTTGTACTTTTATTGCATGCACATAAGGTAAATAGGAACTTTGCCTAAATTTAGTGCCGACAACAACTTCTAAGGATAAAATATTTGTATTGCTTTTAAAACTCAGGTTTAAGCTATTCTAAGTCAGATGTGAATATTGAAATTTTTGGTGCTGAGTTCAAAAACATCTAATTTTAATGAAAAACTTTTAATTAAAATTAAGTTATGCTTTTAGACTGTTAATAGAATGTTTAAGCTGCTTTCTTTCTATATCTTTAAAATATAAAATAATGTGATTTAAAATAAATATTGTTAACAAACTTAAAAAAATATGCTGCATTTTTTTCATTTTTTTTTTTTTTCTTCTTTCACCAAAAAAAATATCTATCCACTGTTAGACAGCCAAATTATTTTTGTTGCTAAATCCTGGCTTATAATCCAGGCTTCTTGGCACATTGTTGAGTGTTCTCCAGAATTTTCTTTATTACTCTGTAAACTTTTTTTCTGCTGGAAAAAAGCCTCTGGTTTCAAATTTTAAAAACTCTGGTGATTATTCTAACCCCTCTAACTGCCACCCAATCAAATTTCTTACTACTTTTTTATTTAATGTTAATTCATCTCCACAGGGCCGAGAAGGCCACTACAGTCAAGGAAGCTACTTTAATTGTGGTTATAACCCTCTTTCAACTCTATAACTCCAAAACGCGGACCTTGACAAACAAAGCTGCTGCACGGAGGAACAAGTTGGCTTAATATTGCACGGAGAAACAATTTTCTTACTATTATTAGCAATCTCTCTGAGAATTAATACAGATTTTGATCTTATTCTTCTGCTTATTATAGCAAAAAGTTTTTATCATGCATTAGATGAAAGCAATGAAGCAAAAGCTTGTGCTCTTGACATATCAAAGGCTTTCAATTAAGTCTGACATGCTCAGATTTTGATGAAACTTGGTGGGTTGGATAATATCAATAAGAAAAGCATTTCCTGAAATTTTCAACATAAAATCTTTTGTGGCTCATAAGATATGGTCAATTTAAATATCTGATTTTTTCATAAAAAAAACTTCAGTTGCGAAAATATTTTTTTTTCATACTTTAAAGCTCTATATTTAAACAAAAAATTTCGGAAAACCTTCTAGTTATTTTATTGTATACAACTCTAGTTTTACTTTAATAAAACTTAATAATGGCTACCTAAAAAACCTAAAAAAACTGTTTGCAAATATAAAAAAGTTGATTTTTGATGAGTCAATATACAAAACCTGCAATTTAAGAAGTGAAAAGACATATTTTTTTAGTTTCTATAAATAGTGGGCTTCTAAATTTTTAGAAATTCACTGATAAGATACAATTCAGTTAAAAATTATGGAATTCTTAAAATGGCTGTTGCTAAAACTTAGGAAAATGTACCTACACTTTAAACCACCGGTAACATAGGATCAACACTGTTTTAATAAGAGTTTTTTTCCTTCTAATTTAATAGAAATTATAACAGTAATTTCAGAAAAAAAAATAGGGGATACTCATAGAGAAGTAACAAAATCAGAACAATGAAAATTGCATTAAAAACAATACAAATAAAGTTGTTGCATTAATTAAAATTAAAAACAATACAAATTAAGTTAATGCATTAAAAACAATACAAATAAAGTTGTTGTACTTTAGTTTGTATTTTTTATTGTACTACAAAGTATATATGAATTTAAAAGTATTTTGTAATCAGTATTAGAAATAACTTTTTAATCAAGCCTGAATTAAATTCAGTTTTTAAGTAGCCTGAGCTCTTCCTTGTCGCTCTCTAACCCCTCCCTCCCCTTCCATTTACTTTTTAACATGCACATTTTTGTCCAGAACTTAGTAAAAAATTGTAATTTGAAAACTTCTCCTTACACAGTTTTATGTCTAATGAAAGATGTGCCTTTATGCCCAACACACCACTTAACACACAAAAAACACTGCTTAACACATAAAAACTGTAAAATTCAGTTTTTAATGTTAGTCAGTAAAAAGACTGCGTATAAAACTTAAAAGTAGCCTATTAAGTAAAAATGAAAAGAAAGACTTTTAGTCTAATTTACCTAATATTTAATATCATGACTACAATATTTTTTCAATACAATGCACAAGTTGATTATGTAATAAAGAGTATTATTATTTAATAAAAAATCAATATAAACATTAAGTCTTTTAAATATATTTTTGCTAAAAAGCTATGTTTAAAACAAATAAATCAAGTTTATAATATTTTTGCTACATTGTTATTTAATTATGTTGTTTATTCTAATGTATAAATGTAATAATTCAGTTTTATTTAAGCTGATAGTTCATAGCATCTACCAGTAGTTGATTGAACTTTTGAAAATGAAATTTTGCAATAAACGTGCAGAACCCGTTATTGGAACCCAGCAAATATCTTCTTTTGTGGCCAAGTAAAAGTGTTTAAGAAAATAGATTGCTTCATGAGCTTTATAAGAATATCTTGATTTTCTTCAGATATTTCCACAATATTGCCTAAAAACCATTTTGCATAATAAGCACATACTATATTAATTCCTAGTAAAAAAGAAGCAAGTAGAACCATATGCTGCATTTTAGAAACATAAATTAGTATACATATTATCAAATGATACCTGTCTCATCTGTAAAGTAGTTAATGATTGTGGTAAAAATAAATGGTGGTTTCTTGTTCCTAGAATTGTTGAACACGTAGCATAATGTTCTTCTAATTTTAACTTTACGCAATGTCATTTGAAATGTATTGAATATGTATTCCTTTCAGCCCTAGCTACAAGTCCTTGTACTGCATCTTCAATTAAAAAATTGTAATTTTCAGCAAAGTCTAGTAGTGCTAAAATATGATTACTTGGTAATGCTATTTTTAGATGCTGCAAATATGCTGCTTGATTTTTTGCTATATAATGATGGTTTCATAATTGGTCTATTTGTTGACAAGATATTTTTAATAAAATCATTCACTGGAAGAGTTAATGGAACTATATCATGTTTTTTGTTGGCTTTTTTGCCTCTGATTAAAGGTGATTTCTTCCATGTTGTGAATATCAAGCAAAGCAGTAAATTAAACTAATGAATTTTAATGAACTCTAAATAAAGTTCTTTTATGCTAACTAATAGAAGTCTTTTTTGAAAAGGTTGTCACCAATTCACCAATTCAGATTGAGACATTTCATACCCAGACACATTCGAATGTTTAATACCTGGACACATTCGAGAGTATTCATCTGATTGGTAAAATTCATGAACTTGATTTAATACTTTATCACTAATAGATCTTCCTTCTTTTTTAGATGGCTCTGCCATTATGCAACGCCTATATCTTATGCTACTTTTATTATTATTAGGAAGCAGAAAAATATTTTTGTGAATAATCAATATTCCAACTGTCAGGAACCAGTAATAATGTCAGGAAGTTAGTAATTTAGGTTTTTCTGATTTTAAAGAAACATCAAACTTTGCTTTAAATTATTCCATTAATAAGTCCAAGTCTTTTTACTTTTGCAACACAGCTCTTTGTTTTTTGGTTCATCCTTACTTAAATCTGGAGAAACTCCCAAAACAAAAAGTTGCTAATTTCTTTTGTATTGCTGTATAAATTTAATTCAATTTTCTTTTTGCATAGCTGACCCTGTTTTTATGAGCTACTAGTTTTAGAGGTGAACAATCAAGGCTATTAATGCTTGAATTAAAGTTTTCTTTAAAAATATTAGTCTCAGTAAAATCATTATCTTTATGTTGACATGAATTGCTTTTGTAATCTTTTTTGTTATTTTTTAAGTACAATATTTTTCAACATTCTGTACAAAGTTTATGACCAGGTATTAGATCCTTTACAATATCCATACTGATTACTTTGATAATAATCAATAGGAAAGAGCTGGAGCAACATGCTATAACAACATACAAGTTTAATTCAAGGTTAATTAAAGACTTATTTCTAGTTTATATTATTTTTATATTATATAGTTTATATTATATTTATTTATAATTATTTCTAGTGCTTTTAACTTCATAAATACTTTGTAGTACATAATATAATACAAACTAAAGTGTAATAACTTTATTGTTTTTAATACATTTTAGGCAGTTTTCGTTGTTCTGATTTTGTAACTTCCCCATGAGTACCCACAATTCTTTTTTTCTGAACTGTTCTATTAAAGTAACTTTCCCATTAGTACCCACTATTCTTTTTTTCTGAACTGTTCTATTAAAGTAACTTCCCCATGAGTACCCACAATTCTTTTTTTCTGAACTGTTCTATTAAAGTAACTTCCCCATGAGTACCCACAATTCTTTTTTTCTGAACTGTTCTATTAAAGTAACTTCCCCATGAGTACCCACAATTCTTTTTTTCTGAACTGTTCTATTAAAGTAACTTCCCCATAAGTACCCGCAATTCTTTTTTTTTTCTGAAATCACTATTAAATTAGGTCTAGAGAATGAAAATAAACTAGAATGTTTTCTGAAGGTTTTTTTTAAGTATGAAAAAAACATGTTTTCGCTATTGAAGTTTTTTCTTTTGGAAAATTCAAATGACTATATCTCATCAACCACAAAAAGTTTTAGGCTGAAATTTTCAACAGTTGCTTTTCTGAGAGTCATTCCATAAAAATCATTAAAAAAAAAAGCAAAAACATTTACAACACCCTTACATCTCAGAATTTGATCATTTTTACCTCACTTGCAGTCCATTTTTAAAAAAATAATATCTGAATTTTAGTTAAAAATACACGTAGGTTCCACAGATATGGTCAGACTGGCATTTTAGTGATTATCTGAAGTGACTACAAAGCAATTTTGACATATGGTATCTTCATAATGTCTAAGGGAAATTTCTTAAAATTTGGTACCCCTTTAAATTTTTACTTGAAGATCCAATAGCACTCTCAAGGTTCAATTATCTTCTTGACAATTATCTTCTTGATGCGTGGGTATTGCTTGTGTCTCTATTTTTATGACTGGGCAACTCATTCTATTATCTCCTAATGAGGGTACAGCTCTAAAACTCAGTTTTATGGTTCTGAGGCCGGCTGGTAGTCAGGTTTCCCGAACTCTGTGGTAGCTCTCAGAGAGGCTGATTCCATCAACAGCCGAAAAATATCAGAGTACTAACAGTGCCATGTTGCGCATGGATGGTGTCCCTGTTTGTACTTTTGGTGTGCATTGCAGAGGCCACATTTGGAGCCCTTTGTTACGGCTTAGGGTTTATTAATAGTAATGAGGCTATTGCTTAGTTGTTAAATAGTGTACTGAGTACTATCTATACTTGAGTCAAGTTCTTTATAAATTTAAAATGACTAAAGTACCTAAAACTAAAAAACACAAAAAACCATTGTCATCACCAAGTTCTCTAAACCTATCATTTACTAATATTCGTGGTCTTCGAAGTAACTTTTCTTCTGTTGAGTCTTATCTCTTGCAAAGTTCACCAGACCTACTTGCTCTTTGTGAGACTAATTTGAGTTCGGCTGTCCCATCTTGTGATCTTAGTGTTGATGGTTATCTTCCTTTAATTCGTAAAGACTCCAATAATCACATGCTTAACCTGGGCATCTACATTCGTAAGAACTCACCCATTTGTCGTGAAACTAGGTTTGAATCTACAGACTATTCATTTATGTGCTTTCGTTTAGCACAACTTCACTCTATCGCCTTTCTCTTTGTTCTATATCGCTCTCCTTCATCCCAAGATTGCACTATTCTTGATGTTATTTCTGATCAAATTGACCAAGCCCTCTCTCTTTATCCATCGGCCAATATCGTCGTTGTTGGTGACTTTAATGCCCATCACACCGATTGGCTTGGCTCTAGTGTCAGTGACTCTGCTGGCGTTAAGGCCCTCAACTTTTGCCTTTCTCAATCTCTAACTCAAATAGTCAACTTTCCAACTCGTTTTCCAGACAACCCTAATCATTTACCTTCTCTACTCGACTTATGTCTTGTTTTGGATCCTAGTCAGTGCTCGATTTCTCCACATTCACCCTTAGGTACTTCTGATCACGGTTTGATCTCTCTAAAACTATTATCAAATTCTTCTACTTCATCAGAATCCCCCTATCATCGTACCACATACATCTACCTTAATGCTGACTGGGACTCTTTCCGTGATTTTCTTCGTGATGGCCCTTGGGTAGAAATCTTTCGTCTTCCTGCTGACAAATGTGCTTCTTACATAACTTCGTGGATTCAGGCTGGCATGGAATCTTTTATTCCCTCTCGACGATTCCAGGTCAAGCCTCACTCTTCTCCTTGGTTTTCCTCACATTGCGCTGCAGCAATTTCTAATCGAAACCGTTACTTCCATATCTATCAGCAAAACAATTCTCCAGAAAACAGACATCTGTTCACTATCGCCAGAAACCATTGTAAAAAGGTTTTGTCTGACGCCAAAGCTCGCTATTCCCAGGTCAATAAATCTCGTATCTCATCACAAAAATTAGGCTCTCGAGACTTCTGGAGAATCTTTAACAGTATCAATAATAAGGGCAAATCTGTTATTCCTTCTCTCTTGTATGGTTCAGACTTTGTCACCTCACCTAAAGACAAAGCTGGATTGTTTGCTAAGAACTTTTCATCAATATCATCTCTTGATTCCACTAGTTGCGTTTTACCTGACATAGCCGTCAAACAGGTTGATCCCTTGCTTGACATTCGCATCACTTCAGCTTCTGTATCTAAAATAATTTCCTGCTTAGACTCTTCAACAGCTTGTGGTCCTGACAACATTCCTGTTGTAGTTTTGCAGAGGTGTTCTCCGGAGCTTTCATCCATACTTTCTAAACTATTTAACAAGTGCTTATCAGAGTCTTGTTTTCCATCATGCTGGAAAGCAGCATCTGTTATCCCTATTTTCAAAAATTCCGGAGAGCGATCTGATTCATCTAACTACCGTCCCATTAGTCTTCTTCCTGTCATAAGCAAGGTTTTTGAATCTTTAATCAACAAACACTTAATCTCTCATCTTGAATCAAATAACTTACTTTCTGATCATCAATATGGATTTCGGTCTTCTCGTTCTACAGCTGATGTGCTAACAGTAATAACCGATAGGTTTTACCGTGCATTAGATAGAGGTGGAGAGGTTAAGGCTATCGCACTTGACATTTCTAAAGCTTTTGATAAAGTTTGGCATGCTGGTCTTCTCCATAAGCTTTCTTCTTATGGTGTAGCTGGTAACGTCTTTAAGATTATTGAGTCCTTTCTTTCCAATCGTAGTATAAAAGTTGTCCTCGATGGACAACACTCTTCTTCACATCCTGTAACTTCAGGGGTTCCTCAAGGTTCAATCCTTGGCCCTATACTCTTTTTAATTTACATTAACGATCTTCCAGATATTCTCACATCTAAGGTGGCATTATTCGCTGACGACACTACCATTTACTCTTGTCATGATAAGAAGCCTACACTCTCTGATTGCTTGGAGGGGGTATCTGAGCTTGAAAAGGATCTCACTTCTGCTACAGCATGGGGCTCACAGTGGCTGGTGAACTTTAATTCAGATAAAACTCAATTTTATTCGGCCAATCGTTATCGTAATAATTTAGATCTTCCTATATTTATGAATGGTAATGTACTAGATGAGTCATCTACCATTCATCTTCTAGGATTAACTCTTACTTCTGATCTTTCTTTTAAACCGTATAACAAATCCATTGCAAAATTAGCATCTGCTAAGGTTGCATCTCTTTATCGAGCTCGACACTTTCTTACTCCAGATTCTATTCTCTATCTCTATAAATCTCAAATCCGTCCCTGTATGGAATACTGTTGCCACATCTGGGGCGGATCTTCTAATGATGCTCTTTCTCTTTTAGACAAGGTGCAAAAGCGAATTGTAAACATAGTTGGACCTGCTCTGGCAGCCAATCTCCAACCTTTGTCACATCGTCGTAATGTTGCTTCTCTTTCTCTTTTCTACAAATACTATAATGGGCACTGCTCTAAAGAGCTAGCGTCCCTTGTGCCATCTACTAAAATTCATTCTCGTGTTACTCGCCATTCAATTAAGTCTCATCCTTTTTCTGTGACTGTTCCTAAGTGCTTCAAAAACTCTTATTCTTCTAGTTTTTTTTCTTCGAACATCAGTTCTTTGGAATTCGCTTCCTTCATCTTGCTTTCCTGATTCATATAATTTGCAATCTTTTAAGTTATCAGTCAATCGTTATCTTGCTCTACAGATTTAGTCTTTTCTCTTCCAGTAACTTCCAACTCTTATAGTGGTTGCTTGCAGCCTTGTTGGAAGTGAAGATGTTTAAAAAAAAAAAAAAAAATTATCTTAGGAAATGCCTCGTTTATCCAATTTTGTTCAAAATTATTGACTTGTAAATTAATGACTTATGGAGGTAAAATGACTGTGGCCCAAAATCTTGAGTAAAAAGGTTAATTGTATATCAATATTTTATCTTAGGCCTACTGAAAAAAGATTCATTCATTTCATTTCAAAGATTCATTCATTCATTTCAAAAAGATTCAAAGAAATTAGATTCATCAATTCTCTCTAATACTTGACCAAAATTTGCGTTTAAAATTTGTCTTTTTAGAAAAATTTAAATTTTGTAACAAAAGCAAATGAAATGTTTTTTAAAAAATTTATTTAAAAAGCATCAAATAGTGTTATTTATTGACTAGGATATTTATATTGACCAAGAGAGGGCCAGGGGGCCTCTGACTAACTTGGACCCTCCCCTTTCTCCAACCTTCTGAATTTCTTTTTTTTTAATACATAAAATGAATTAGTAATAAATAATTATTAAAATTCAATTTTAAAAAATATTTTTTTTGTAGTTTAAGATTTTAATTGAGAAACAATTTATTTTCATTATTTCAAATCAATAAATACTTAACTCATTTCAAAATATGTACTCAAAACTTAGTCTTTTCACGAGTTTAAAAATCATAAATTTTAAAACCAAAGATATTGAAATGTTTTTTAAAACATTTTAACAACTAATATCTTTATGGTATTATTTAGTAGATTAAGACTAACATAGTCATTGACATAATAAGGTGAACAGTGGGATTTATTTAAACCCCCCCCCCCCTCATTCTCAGCTTTTTATCCAAGGATTTGAAAAAAAAGAAAAAAAAAAAGATAAATTCTAAATGCAAAATATATAAATAAAATTACAAAAAAATTATTTCAAATGTTTCTTTTTTTTTTTGGAGCCAACTTCTTATATTCTCCAAATCTAAATCAGATATGTTGTACGTACAACCTGATATTGTAGTGGGTGTAGAAATTAGGCATATAACTTCAGAATTGAGCACACAACACTCGTCATTTCTCAATTGCCAAAAGAAGTTTTTACCTGGTCCATGTGGATGCATGAATCTGAATCTTATATCAAGCTTACTTACATCTTCAGCTATCTCTACCCACCAAAATCCATCATAAAAACATGCAATATGATATAGAGTAAATGCAATAGAATAAACAAAAAATAAGTAAAAATAAAGTTAAAAAAGTATTATGAATTAAAAAAAAGAACTTTAGCATAACTTTAAATAAACAAATAGAAAAAATAAAAATAAAGTGTGTTGCAATGGAAAAGTTGCAAAAAAAAATTGTCTATTTCGATCTGTTTTGATATTTATTTTAATGACTTATAAAATTATATGAGTTTTATTTATTTAAAAGTATAATTTGTAATATTTATAGGTGGATTGCCATGGTTTCTTGAGAAAACTCATTTTAAAGGACGAGTGTTTATGACACACCCTACTAAAGCTATTTACAGGTTAAAAATGTTACTTTAATTAATTTATTTATTTGAATAAAAAAGTATAATTAATAATAAATTAATTATTTTAATTAAAGTATTTTATATAATTTGTTAAGTACTTAGTGCTAAATCAGTGGTTTTACTGCATACCTACTTTATGGATGCCCCCTTAAGCCTTTAACTTTTTTTACATTAATTTATTTGGCATTGATCTTAATAACAACAACACTGTAAGTGTTATTGTTAACATTTTTTAATGCGAACAGCATATATAATATTAATAGTGTTAAAAATAGTATTAAAAAATAGTATTAAAAAATGTTTGCATACTTTGTTGTA
This sequence comes from Hydra vulgaris, assembly GCF_022113875.1. Classification (NCBI taxonomy): domain Eukaryota; kingdom Metazoa; phylum Cnidaria; class Hydrozoa; order Anthoathecata; family Hydridae; genus Hydra; species Hydra vulgaris. The sequence goes on from NC_061158.1 coordinate 56,848,072, forward strand.
TTGAATTAGTTTATATATACATATGCAATTTGTTTAGATGGCTTTTGGCTGATTATATAAAAGTTAGCAACATATCAGCAGATCAAATGTTGTACACTGAAAAAGACTTAGAAAAAAGTATGGACAAAATTGAAACTATGCACTTCCACCAAGAGAAAGAAGTGAGTGGGATAAAATTTTGGGCATACAATGCTGGTCATGTGCTTGGTGCAGCTATGTTCATGATAGAAATTGCTGGTGTAAATATTCTTTATACTGGAGATTTTTCGAGACAAGAAGATCGTCATTTAATGTCAGCTGAAATTCCAAATATTAGCCCTGATGTTTTAATAATGGAATCAACATACGGTACACATGTTCATGAAAAGCGTGAACAACGAGAGAAACGGTTTACTAGCACAATTCACAATATCATAAGCAGAGGTGGAAGATGTTTGATTCCAGTTTTTGCATTAGGACGTGCTCAAGAACTACTTTTAATTCTAGATGAGTATTGGAATCAACATCCTGAGCTGCAAGATGTACCTGTTTATTATGCCTCATCTTTAGCCAAGAAATGTATGGCTGTTTATCAGACCTACATTAGTGCCATGAATGAAAAAATCCGAAGACAGATCTCCATATCAAATCCTTTTGTTTTCAAACATATATCAAATTTAAAAGGAATAGATTCCTTTGATGATATTGGACCATCTGTTGTTTTGGCAAGTCCAGGTAAGATTTATGCATACAAAATGTTATAATAATAAATATAATTAAAAGTATAATATATATTTATTATTAAGTAAAATAAGTTTTTGCCCAAACAATTTCCAATAAATCTGTAGATTTTTTTTTAGCAGTTGATTATGAGAATAAATTGTGTCTATGGTATGATTTGACAAAGTATAAGAAAAATAATAAGGATATTATCAAATTTCATGAAGAAGTGAATACAGTAATAATAAAATTATTTGTTATTTGTAATAATAAAATTATTTGTTGGTTGTTTCTACCCAACAAATAGCAATTTGGGTTGGCATCACTTCAGGAAGTCTTTAGTAAAAAATTATACTACTTTATTTAGAAATGGTAAAAAAAATGAATCAGTTTTTTTGATGGTTTAAAAAGAGCGATAAAATGTATAAGTGATTTTTTTAGTTTTTGGTAATACAGAAAATGAGTACAACTAAAACCTTTGCAAGATCTTTTAAATTCAAGATTAGCATGAGAGACTTGGACTGAGCATCTTATTAAAGCAATCCATGATGTCAAAAAAGTGTGCATCAATTGTGGTGCGCATCTCTGATGTGAAAAAACATTTTTGCACATCTCTCATGTAAAAAAAAGAAAAAGATGGAAGTTTATTAAATGGATTTTGTACTGTTGTTTACAAGAGCCTTCATGACATATACACACTAATTGATTGTGGATCTAGGTTTTTGATAAGGACTGAAAAAATTGTTATCCAATAAAAAAAATAGAAATGCTATGTATGGTTTACCAAGTTTTAAATTAGAAACAAAATGCAAACTTTCAGTTACTAAATTATTGTTTACCTATTGATGTCCCCAAGAATTCAATGATTTAGTATAAAGTTATTTAGATTTTCATTTACTAAGGAGAATGTTGCTAGCAAGTCATGGAATGACTACTATTGCAGATGCAATGTCTTATGCACCTCTATTTCATTTTACAAATGATGTAATTGCAACAAATGCTTTTTGAAAATATATTTGTATTCAATAATTAAAAGTATCAGAAAGTGGATCAGAAGATGTTATGTAAAGTGAAAGATGAATTTTTGATACAATTACAAGAAAGTCTACTTTCTGGCCAAATTAAAAAATACTGTCCAGCAAATCTCCAGCTTTATCCGAATTTTAAAAATGAAATAGTTAACTGATGGAATTTAGATTGCATTAAAAGTTGACTTAAGATGCTGTTGCATAAAAAGAAATCAGACTTCTGGTCCTTGGCCGCCAGGTTTTCTGGCCACTGGCCGCTGGCCGCCAGGTTTGAACAACCAGATTTAACATTTAATAAAGTACAAAGCATTTATGCGGTATCTCCAATTAAAGACTAAACTCCTACATAATCATGGCAAAAACTTGAAACTGATTTGTTTCAGTAGGCAAAAAAAATTTTATAAGTTTTTAAATTTATAATAAAATAATTTGAATTAAAAATTTTATTTATTTTTAAATTTTTTATTATAATTGATTTGTTTCGTTGGGCAAAAACTATTTGTGGTTGATTATTATAGCCAGCCTAAGGTTTTTCTGCTTTTAAGTACTAATTCAGTAGAGGAAATACAAGCATACAAAGAATCATTCTCTAGAAGTATTATCTTAGAGGAATTGGTTTTAAGTAAACAATTTAAGATTGTTTTGTCAATTGTCTCAACAGTGGTAGTTTAGGCACCTAACAAGTAGTCTATATACAGTTGAATAAATTAGCAGAAGTCACAGTAAATAGAATTTGTTACTTCTGTACCATACTTCTTCAAATAAAATCAAAATGTGGCAGTTCAAAATGAAATAACCTGCAAATGGAGTCTAAGAGGTAAAATAATGAAATGATTTACCTCTAAATCATATCAAGTAAAATTAAATCACAATCCTCCGTCCAAATTAGATTCATCTTAGAAAGTTGTATTCTATATCTTCTGAATGTGTGAATTTGGTGATGATGCTTCAGAGATATGCTGATCTATTAAAAAGTTTTTGAAACCATTCAAATTTGAAAACGAGAAAAAGAATGTAGATAAAAAAGTGCTAGCAAATAAATTGCATTTGCATAAACTGCTTTGTGGTAAGCTCTTGTCTGATAACATTTTATAACAGGAACATCAAGGTAGTAAACATAATGTCCATCAAGGTAGTAAACATAAGCTGAAAAAAAAAATCTTGTACCCTCTCTTTAAAACTTTTTTGTTTAGTTCAGTTTTGCAAGCTTTAATGTTGCCATAACAATATATTGTAGGTAGGTGATTCAATCTCTAATGTCCAGCTTAACCAAACCAGATTATCTGATTATGTATCTTGTCAAGAATCTTGTTATCAAGGTGCTATTTTGGTTCAAGATGGCCTATAAGTTACATTACAGATCACTGCTTAAGCATATTAAACCAGGAAGTTCACGACTCCTATAATCAGAATAGTATCAGAATCAGAATAATATCATGAATGCAATTTTTTCAGTGTTGGTTGCAGTTTTGTCACAGCAAACGCCAACAATAATGTCAAGAGCATTTCAACTATTAAAGAGTATTTCAACTGATTTTATTTGTCTGCTCTGATCCAGTCGAATTTTCTACAAAAGGTTCAATTAGTTCACCGTGTGTTAATTCTAAAATTATTTTTGTTTTTTTATTTGGATACTTCATCTTCAGAATCAGTTTGCAAACTTTGCATGAAATGGAATGAAATGCGTGAAGTGCAACTACAGCATCTTTAAACTTGATTTGTCAGTCCCAAGCTCCATCTGAGTTTTCTTGTATGTTGACTTCTGTGATTGTCAAACGATTGCATGATGCTCTTCTCTTTTTAAGAATTTTTTTTTTTTTTTTGGGAGAAGTTTTTTTTTTGAGAGAGTTTTCACTTTTTAACAATTTCAAGAGAAAATTCTCTTTTTGAGAGAAATTTTATTTTTTAATTTCCTCCATATAAAGTTATGAGTATATCATATGTATTGAGCACATCATATTATGTTGTAAGCACATTATGTGATATAGTAAGCACATTGTATAATGTAATAAGCACATTATATAATGTAGTGAGCACATTATATAATGTAGCCACCAAATCCTATAATGAAATTAGCACATCATATTATGTAGTGAGCACATTATGTAATGTATATAAACTAAATATAGAAACATTGTAGTGAATAAAAAAAACTGATTTTAAAATTCAAACAAAAAGGAAAAACTACCATTATTGATCTACAACTGTATATAAAATGATATATAACCTAAAAATGTTATATAAACTAAAATGTTATATAAACTAAAATTATTGTTTAAAAATTTGCGGTTAATTAAATGATAGTTATTGCAATTTTGTATAAGCTTAAATATTTATTTAAGGAATGATGCAAAGCGGACTTTCGAGAGAACTATTCGAAACCTGGTGCACTGACCCTCGAAATGGTGTTATTATAGCTGGCTATTGTGTTGAAGGAACCCTTGCAAAGGAATTGATGTCAGAACCCGAGGAAGTAACAGCAATGAATGGACAGAGAATGAAAAGAAATATATCTATTGACTACATCTCATTTTCTGCACATGCTGATTTTGAACAAATCAGTGAGTTCGTTGACATACTTCGACCTCCTCATATTGTATTAAATCACGGAGAACAAAACGAGATGAGCAGACTTAAAGCTGCTATCATTAGAGACTTTGAAGACCGAGGTATAAGCAATATTCAGGTCTATAACCCTAAAAATTGTCAAAGTGTTGAACTGCATTTTAGGGGGGAAAAAATGGCTAAGGTAATTGGAAGTTTAGCTTCCGGAAAAGCTGAGCATGGTAAACCTATTTCAGGAATTCTTCTTAAACGTGGATTCAATTACCATGTAATGGCGCCGTCGGATCTTTCGAGTTATACTGATTTATCTACTAGCACCATAACTCAGCGACAAATTATTGGATTTCGATCGTCGTTTTCTCTTCTTTGCTCAAGCTTAAAGCAATTATGTGGTAAAGTCGAACAGTTTATTCATGTTGGTAAGCCAGCTCTTAGGTTATTTGATGGCCATATTACTGTTTTCCAAGATCGTGGTTCTGTTATTCTCGAGTGGTTGTCTAATCCAATGAGTGATATGTTTGCCGACGCTACTTTGGTAGTAGTTTTAGAGGTTGAGTCAAATCCATCTCAAGTTCAGTCGGCTAAATCTTTGCACAAAAGAGGTGGCAACTTTCAGCAGCATCTCATGCAGCTACTCAACGATAAATATGGCCCTAAAAATGTAATTGAAAGTGAACAGGGAGATATGGTTACTGTTGATGTTGATGGAGTATTAGCTATTATTGATTTTGAAACTTTGACAGTAGATTGTTCTGATGATGGGCTGAAACACCTAGTTAGCGCACTTGTAAATAACCTGAGTCAAGCAATGACGCCTTTAACATCTTAATTACTGTGTAAAGAGTTATATACAAGATGCTAACTATTTTGCATATGACAGTATGATCTCCACTGCGAATTAATTCTTGGAGAATTTTTTCTGCGTGAAATAAGCTCACACTTAATATGCTCATCCTGAACCTTATGTGAGAAAGTCAACAAAATTTTTATTCAATATGTGCATTACAATTGTTGAAATATTTGCAAGATATTATATTAGAAGGAGTTCGTATTATGCATGAACTTCCTTTTTTTGAGTTTCATTCCCATCGTAACCCAAATCTATATTTGGTTGCTACTGCTGTTGTTTACGGACAACCAGTGGTCGACTCGATTAAATCAATCTGCATTCTATTACCGAACTAAATAAATAAAAATTCGAAAAAATATATTGCTTTTTATAATGAAAAAGCTAAAAAAAAAAAAAAAAGTTTTTATGTATAGTTTTGTTAACTATTATTTTATTAATACCCAAAATGACTAAGAATGTATGAATTAAAAATCATCTTGAGAAAGGAATGGTTAAGATCCTTTTGAAGAAAAAAGATAATAATCTTTTGATCAAGATTTGAGTTTAATAATCGTATATTTTAGAGAAGCAGTATCCAAAAAAATAATAAGAAAATGTTAATTTTTTAATTTTTGCTCATTCAAATTTTTGTTTCTGTGTGTTGATTTTAATGGCTAGATACTATAATTATCGATGTCGCTTATATAGTTAGAGTAGGCTTCGAACCACAGGCGTATTAACTCCGTACCTTACACAGCGAGCGTTTTACCACTACGGAATATGTGGAATTACCTTCAAATAAACCTTTTCAATGTATAAAAAAAAATTGAAGGTTACTCCTATCCAAAAAGGAGTTATCATCCCGCCCCTTTTCTATATTTTAAAAACTATTATTATAATGAGCATCACCTGAAATATTGCAATTAAAAATGATTCTAGAAAAGGTAGTTTAACTGAACATGCCCGTATTCAACTTGAACGAATCATTCTATTAAATGATTCTTACAAATTGAATCGTCTAATTGAGATTTTTCAAATTGTAAATATTACAAGTAAAGTATTACAAATCGCTTGAAATATTACGAATCGTTTAAAAAATCGTTATTGAATAATTAAAAGTATTTGATACAATTGTCATAACATAATCTAACAATTAAACACTGGCTTAGCAAAGCTAAAATATGGTTTGAAAGCTTAATATCAAATCGCCAACGACTTAGTAATGACAGTCATCAAAGTGAATTCCTAAAAACAACTAAAGGTGTTTCACAAGGTTCTATTTTTGAACCTATTGCTATGCAAGCAACTTAATAACAAACAAAAATATGCAAGCAACTTAATAAACAAAGCTTCTCAAGACTAGTAGTATAATGTATATAAAGCTAATCTAGCGAATAATATAAATCTAAGCTATATAAAAATATAGTATATAAAAAATACAGTATATAAAACTAACTTTTTTAATTTCATCTTGATATTTATAAACTCTTATCAATGATATATATTAACTAGATGTCTAACTTCCGAAAAAAAGTGAAGCACATTTTTTTTGCCAACCAGCATATGATTGGCTAATAAATTGTTTTGCCAACCAGCATCTGATTGGTTAACAAATATTACGGAAAGACAAAGAGCAAAAACAAAATCCAAACAAAAAATATTTGTGTCAGTTAAATTAGAAAATGGATTTAAAAGTTAGTCAGGTTGGAATGATATTGTGAGATGCTTTAGTATTAGATAATTTTATAAGTGTAGGTTAAAAGTAACGTCAGTTACTTTTAACTTTCTATTATAAAAAATAACTGCTAAGCTAGTAATTTTAGTTTAAAGTAAAAAGACTTTGAACCTTCGGAAAATATTTTAGGTATATAATTTTTAAAAGTTAACATCTTAGATAAGTTTTTATATAGTTAATTAAGTTAAAATATCTGTTATAGTATGTAAACTTATCCTATATATTTCTTTATAATAAAATACAATATTTCTAAGGGTTATATATACCCTCGTTATTCAAGTAATATTACTTGAATAACGAGGGTATATATAACCCTTAGAAATATTGTATTTTATTATAAAGAAATATATAGGATAAGTTTACATACTATTTTAACTTAATTAATTTTAAGTATATATATTTTGAATATTTACATTTTTAAACTGAGACATTTATTTAGACCTGCTCCAGATTATATCATATATAATATAATGTATATGTATATATATATATATATATATATATATATATATATATATATATATATATATATATATATATGTGTGTATATATATATATATATATATATATATATATATATATATATATATATATATATGTATATATATATATATATATGTATATATATATATATATATATATATATAAAATATATATATATATAAAATATATATATATATATATATGTATATATATATATATATATATATATATATATATATATATATATATATATATATATATATATATATATATATATATATATATATTCAAATGATATTATATATGATAAAGTCTGGGATAATGTGTTTGAGTGTGTGTGTGTGTATTTATAAAACATAAAAGATATATTTTTAAAAACAATACTTTTTATTTTTTTAGAGTAACAAATAATAAACATGGTTATTAATTGTTCAGTTTACAACTGTAAAAGCAGATTTGATAAAAGTAGTTTAATTTCTTTTCACAGATTCCCTTTAAATGATGAAATTTTATGTAAAAAATGGGCAACAGCAACTAAATGTTTACAAATTACACCTAGTAAACATAGTAGAATCTGCAGTAAACATTTTAAATTAGAAGATTTTGAGTGTCAAGAGAATGGGAAACGTGTGCTGAAAAAAAATATTGTGCCTTCAATATTTGACTTTCATGAACCATTGAACAAAAAATAACAAGCGAAATCAGCTATATAATGATGATACATCACACATTAAAAAAACAATTTGTTCTATCTCAAATAAAGAGGTAACAGAGCTTGATATTACAAATACTATTAAGGAAAAAATACTTAAACAAAATTCTCCAAAAAAATTATTACTTAGAAAAAAGATTAAAATATTAAAACAAAAGCTTAAACGAAAAGATAAAAAAATTGCTTCACTTAGTTATTCAAAACTTGGAGAAAAAAAAAATTATTTCCATTGATGTTGCTGAATTACTTAAGAACAACTTCTCTGGACTGACTAAAGAACTTTTGAAATCTGAATTAAAAAATAGAGGCAAAAAAAAAAAAAATAGGTTATAGATACTCTGAAGAAGTTAAAAAATTTGCTTTAACACTGCACTTTTATTCTCCAAGAGCATATGAATTTGTTAAATCTACATTCTCATTACCTGCCGTAAGCTCACTTTCAAACTGGACCTCATCTGTAGATTGTTTGCCTGGGTTTTTTTGGAGATGTTTTCAAGTTTTTACAAAATAAGACATTTGAGGATTCATCATACAAAGATTGCGCATTAATATTTGATTCTATGCATATCAGGGCTGCTCTGCGATATGATAATGTTACTGGATCATATGAAGGTTTTTCTAGTTTTGGAAACAATTTTCTAGCCTATGACCCAGATAAACTAGCAACAGAAGCACTTATTTTTATGGTTGTTGGATTGAAAGGCCATTGGAAATGTCCTATAGGCTATATATTGTGTGATTAAATTTCCTCAACAGATTTAAGTTGTCTAATTAAAAATGCTTTACATTTATGCGCTACTCATAATCTGAATGTTTGGAGTATAACATGTGATGGACTTATTTCCAACTTTAGTGCAATGAAGAATCTTGGGTGTTCATTCGGAAGTAAAATTAAAGAGATGTGTGGTAGTTTTCCCCATCCTGAATATGATCATCCTATATATTATATCCCTGATCCTTGTCATATGCTTAAATTAGCTCGAAACGCTCTGTGTAGTATTGGTATCTTTGTTGATGAACAAAATCAATATATAAAGTGGGACCATATTAAAGCATTGCAAAACTGCAAGAAGAAGAAGGATTTAAGTTTGCAAATAAACTTGGCAATTACCACATTGACTTTCGCAGACATAAAATGAATGTTAAAATTGCAGCTCAAACGCTAAGTGGTTCAGTTGCTGATGCTATAGAGTTTTTGATGGTCTCAGGTCATCCAACTTTTATTGATGCCCAAGGCACAATTAATTTTATTAGAACTTTAGATAAATTATTTGACTTGTTAAACTCTAAAAACCTTTTTGAAAAAGGATCTAAGAAACCTTTGTTTTTGAATGAAGCTCCAAAATGGATAGAAACCATAGAAACATCTGTAAATTACTTAGTTAATTTATCAGACCTATCTAAAACTTCTTTAATTAAACACAGAAGAAAGACATTTGTACTTGGTTTCATTGTAGCAGCCACAAGTGTTAGAGATTTATCCCTTAACCTTTTATCTAGACATGAGAATCCTTTTGAATTTATTTTAACATATAAACTGTCACATAATCATGTTGAATTATTATTTGCTTGTATTCGAGGCAAAAATGGTTTCAATAACAATCCAGATGCATGTCAGTTAAAATTTGCTTTAAAAAGAATTTTATTAAGAAACTCTATCATAGGATCAAAATTTAGCAACTGCTTTACTTTTGACCAAAAATCTTCTGGCTCAATCTTTTTATTAAAGTGGAGTAAAAGGAGATCTCCTCTTGTTGAGCAAAATATAATATCTAGTGAGGATTCTAACTATTTTAAAGACCTTGCTGGTTGTCTTTCATCAGTCTCTACTTCAATTTATAAAGAAGCTATACTTGGATATATTGCAGGGTTCATCGTAAGAAAACTTTATAGTAAAATTACATGTCTGACTTGTGCCAATAGTTTAATTTCTCCGAAGACTTTATCCACTGATCATGAGTATTCTATATTTTGCAGTTCATCGTGGAAAAGTTTTACAACTTTTAAAAATCGAGGTGGTTTAATCTTTCCATCCTGTAGTGTTTTATAGATTGTTGAAAAATGTGAGCACGTTTTTAAAGTTTTGGTGTGTGGGGCAGACCCCCATAATTTAAAAATATCTTCTAAAAAAAATCTTAAAACCTATCTGGTGCACTTTATAAATCAAAAACTTGCAAATGACGCACTGTTTACTGAACTAAATATGCATGATTTAGAACATGAGATTTTGACTGAAGACATGCATTCTTCACAGCTTTTAAAAAAAATTATAGAAAAATATTTAACATTGCGTCTACACTCATATGGTCAGCTGTTCACTAGAAATGAGTTGCATAAAGGAAAGATTGGATTACAGCAACAGTCCAATAAGCTTGTTTTGTTCAAAGGTTTATGAAAAATTACAATAATAATATTCAATATTATTTGTAAGCTATTTATGCCAAAAAATAAAATTAATTCTTTAAAACAAAAATTTTATTATTTCTGAAAATTCCTTAACTGTAACTGTTAACTGTGTGTTACAGTTTTTTGAACTAATTTAAATTTTTTAATTGAAAACCTACATTAAAAATTAAAATTTATACCTATTTATATCAGCAACACTTTTGATTTATTTTCATAATGAAATATGTGTTCTTTTATAACAATAACTTAAAGGGGTCCAATAGGGTACTTTTAAGTTACAGTTGTAAAAGTCAAAAACATATTTTTTGCCAACATATATTTATATTTGCCAAGTAAAAATGTAATATCTTTGTATTATATAATAACTTCTAACTTTCTTTATCTACAAACGCTGTTTTTAAATAACAGTTTATAAATAGATATTTTTAACATTTAAAAAGTTAACATCGCCAAAATGTTTTTTTCTTTGCTGCGGCTACCGGCTTTATAACCTTCAAAAACTTGCTTCATATTTTTTTACGGAATTTATACGAAGTTAGACATCTAGTTAAATATATATCATTGACTCTTATTAACTACAAACAAAAAGCACAATTCAATACACCTATCCGATCGGAAAAAACGCGTAGAAATATTGAGGTCTGAATCCAAATTGTGTGGGTAAAATAAAAATAAACTTTTACGTACTAAGGATTTTTAAGCAAACATTGTGCTTTCCTTTTGTTTGAATTATTTATCCTTAGATAAACTCATAATGGATTTAGATTTAATTAATAAAATGAAAGTTTATGAGTTGAAGCAGTATTTAAGACTTTGAAATTTACGTGTTTCTGGAACAAAGAGGGAATTGGTTGCTCGTGTATTTTCTGCAATGAAAAACTTTATTGAGCCTGTACTAACTACTACCGAGGCAGTTGAAGAACTTAAAGATGATTATTAAAAAAAACTTTTAATTGACAATGTTAAATGCAGTGATTCGTTTATCTTATTAGATGGTTGGTTATCTGAAGAGGACGGTATTAAACAATGGCCAAAGGTTTTGTATCCAGATATTTTTAATTATTTGATGTTTAACCTATTTGAATTAGGCAGCAATGACTTAAGTGATTATAAAAATTCGAAAGCTTTTGGCTTTTATAAAACAGACTGGCTTCAAAAACTCGCATATCACTGTATAAGTGAGGAAAGTCGATTTTGTGCAATAAAAGGTGAATGCAGACATTCACAACGTATTAATGACACAAGCCATAAACTGTGGTTGATTATAAAAAAAGAGAATGCAAAAATCCGATCTTGTCACTATACATGTATGGCAGGAATGAGCCAAACATGTAACCATGTTGCTGCAGAAATGTTTAGAATTGAAGCTGCTGTAAGAATGGGCTTAACAAATCCGGCTTGCACAATGGGCCAGAATCCCATATTTTTGAAAAAAAAGTCATAACGTTTTTTCCTTTCATCCATAGGCCCCAAAAATTGGTACATAAATTAATTGGATGAATATAATTTAAATAAGCATTGTTTTTTGGTGTAGTTGCCAAGGCAACCCCATTTGCATAGCAACACATATTTATGCTTAGTTCCTAAGAGTTATTTTTAGCTAAATGTTTCTAAAATTGGTATGCAAATTAATTTGATGATTCTAATAGGATTGAACATAACTAATTGTTTTAATTTACAGTCACACTTTCACATAGGTACAGACATTTCCAAAATTATATAGATACAAAAGATTCATTTATAAACTAATTGAGGTCATCTGTCGATGACCTCAATAAGTCAATAACTCCAGCTGGTAAATTTTTTGTTTTGGTGTGACTTCCTACTGTCTTTCTCAGAGATGCAATAAATGAATCAGATGTACACAGAAGTCGGTTTAACAAATCTTGATTAGTTTTCACACGAGATGATTTTCTTGCAAAATGTTCACGATAGTTTTGAAAGTCTTTATTGCATGCTTCTTGAGCTTCTTCAGAATACATACCAATGGGTAAACTTTTGACAATTTCAGAACCATGGATTAAAATTTTGTAGAGAGATTGTGGCATAGTACCAAGGATAATGATGAACATAAAAGCGAGCTGTTTTTAAACAGAAAACCTCAAATTTATCAGTGTCAATATCTAAACCACATAAAATCGTGGCCAATATATTATGCAAATTTAGAATAAGTTCAACATCAATATTTAAAATTTCTGCAAACTTTTCCGCGATTTAAAATGCTCTTCGAGCCGTATTCTCATCATTTGATGTTCCACTACCAACAGATTTCGGAACATCAACTATCAAGCCCAGTTCATCTTTAAATCTATTTTAAATTTGTTGTTTCAGAGCCTTTACTTTAGATTTATCTTCTGCTGTTCTTGCCTGCCACTTTTTCAAAGTTATTTTATATCCAATATGTAATAAATATTCAAAAAATCGTATCCAAGCATGTAAGGATGATAAACCAAATGAATAACTACCTGCCATACCCTTTTTCAAAACCATTTTTTCAATATCATTTTTTGCTTTAGAACTTGCCCCACATATAGTACAGCATTGACCTAAATTTGTAACATCTGAAAGAGCAGTATGAACTTTTCCATCAATCATAGTAATTTGTATTACATGATTTTTTTATTATTTATATCAACTTCAGTATCTTGCAAGTTTGAAATCTCAACCCTAAATAGATCCAATTCTGATTTAGAAACTGGTGCCATTTCTTTTTTAAATTTAAAAAGCAGAGGTCTACAGTACATTGTTGATAATGGTCGTGGATTTCGCCAAGCTGGGAACTGTTTTCCATTTGAAAAACCACACAAGTCCAATGGCACTAGGCAAGTAATAAAAAGTGCCTGCTCATTGTTTAAATTTCTTATTATTGTTCCTTGCGATATTTTTTTATATATAGACTGTCCTGTAGCACCATCAAAGCCTATTTTGTATCTCAGAGAAAGTTTACCTGGAGTGCCTTCAGTGCTAAGGACATAATACTGTACCTTGCATATTCTATTTGCTGTATAATCGACCAAAGCTTGCAGTTTTATTTTAGCTGAAAAGTCTGAGACAGATATATCTGCAGGATAGCATAACAGCTTTGCATCCCGAACATCATTATATGGAGGATATATATCAACTCCCATTTCAACTGCTTGATTTCGAATAATTTGGTAGGAGGCTTTTGTCAATCTAGCATCTAAAAGAAGACAAAGAGCTTCATCTTCAAACATTCTACAATCTTTTTTTGAGGTTTTTTTACTTGGGTTTTTTTTTCTCCATTTAATTTCTGAAGCAAATTGTAACGCAGAAGCAGAATACATTTCAGTTAAGTGACTAACTTTATGTTTTTTGGTTTTAGTAGAGTAGTTATTAAAGTTTGTCCTATTTGGTCTTCCAATAGGTATTGGTGTTACATTTAAATTTTCAGGAACATGGCTTTGCAGACATTTTTTGTTCTTTTCTTCAAATCATGCTGCAATATGATAATATTGCATCTATTATTTTGCAATATGATCATATTGCATCTATTATTTATCTCGTAAATGCGTTATTATAGTTCCTAATTGCTGCTTGTTGCAATCCAAATTCATAGCATCAATAAGTTTGTCCACAATGCCGGAGTCAGATATTTGTAGATTATTAGGCTTATGCATAATGAATGCATAGATATCAAAGAAAAGCCAGAATGTTGGCCCCCCTGCTCCAAAGATAAAACTTGTAAAAATCATTAATAGAGACGCAGCTGACACCCACCGACAATAGGTAAAATATATATCAATAATGTACATATTAGGCAAGATATTTTAAGTCTCAAATTTCTGGAGCACCTTGGACTGCAAAAGTATTTCACTATTTAAGTGAAATTTTCACTAAAAAAAGTGCTTTAAATACGCCATCGTAAGAAATCAATTTATTTGATATAGCTTACACGCTTAAAAATAGTGTGGACAAAAAACACGACACTTAGTGTAGCGTCTTTTTGGCTACACAAATTGTGTACTTCAAGGCTACACTTGTGCGCTTTAAAGCCACACTTGTAATTATGAAATGACTACATTATATGCGTAAAAAAAGCCACACTTAGTGTTGCACTTTGTTGGATTCTTATGTCGAATTATTCGGAAAGGAGGCTAGAATCATGTTTTTAGCGACATGTTTTTTTTTTATGAACCATTTTCAGTTTTACTGAAAATTTTAGTTAACTTTTATTGCTGCATGGTAATTTTAAACACATACATAGTTAACTTTTTCATAAAAAAATATTTGGTTTGTAATATTTTAGTAATATCGTATTAAATATGTTAAGCGAGGAAAATACCAATTTTCAGTTGTTAAAAATTAGGTAAGACCTTCGGTTTGTAGTACATTACTATATGAATTAGTTGTGTGACTTTATTTAATTAGACTAATGTTATTATTTTATATATATTGTATTAAAATGTTAATACAATTACTTTAGTTACGTTAACAACATTATTATGAAGTTATAAAAATTATAACATAAGAACATTAATTATATAAAATAATAACATTAGTCTAAAAAAAATGTGTAAAATATAGGTTTAAATAAAATCACATGACATTACCAGTTAACTGGTAATCTGTAAGTAATGTTGTTAACATAAATGTAAATAATGTTGTTAAATAATATTGTTAACGTTAAACGTTAATGTAAATGTTGTTAAAGTTAATTTTTTAATATTATAACAAAATGGAAAATATTTAATACATAAATTTTATCAAATAAATATGATAATAGTGTTATTTTAGTTAAAATAGCAGCATTTTAGTTATATTAACAACAACTATTTTAGTTATCATATGTTAACAACTAGATATATATGTATACCATAAAGGAATACTTTACATTATGTACATATCTTTTTTTTTGCTGAGATAACTAATAAAAATCATTATTGCATGATATATCATTCAATAATAATTTTTATTAGTTATGACTATGATTTTTAGTCATGTTGCATGTTGAAATAATGTATTAAATAATTTCATCATACCTATGAAAGCACTCTAATAAAATTATATTTATATATATGCAATAAATGCACAATTGCAACTATGATTTATAGTGCTATAATATGTATATATTGTATATATATATATATATATATATATATATATATATATATATATATATATATATATATATATATATATATATATATATATATATATATATATATACATATATATATATATATATATATATATATATATATATATATATATATATATATATATATAATTTTTTTTTTTCTGATAAAAGTTATTAAAATGTTTATTTGCTATATATGTGGTACTTTTACGTAAGTATTGATTTTTTTTCAAAATCATCTACAACGTCATAATAGTATTACCGAAATTGTTTATCCAATTAGATGTTTACAGAATGGCTGTAAATGTACCTGTACAGCTTATATGTCGCTAATTAGACATGTAAAATGTTACCATAATATTGATAATGATTTCATTGATAAAAATACTGAGCCAAAATATATAGTAATCCATTAAATGATAATCCTAACGATTTATTGCCTAATTTTTCAGAATATTCATTGCCTAGTTTCCCAGAGAATTCTACTTATCAAGTTTACACTTAACTTGAAAAAACAATAGAATATATTGATCCTTTGTTAGTTTCTTCATTGTGAACAAGCAGCAGTGTTCCTTATTACATTATACCTGAAGTAATTGTTTCTGTTAACAGTAGTTTCATAATCATTAGTTTCTATATTGCAGCGCTCAAATAGTTTTTCAAAGCTTGCCAATCAAATGTAATTATTTCACAAAAAAGGTTTTCCTTGAATTTTTTGAAATTTCTTCAAACATTGCTGATCATTGATCGGTTGTTATTTTGAGCGATGATATTGGTAATGCTGCTTTATCAGTTTTCAATGACATTAGAGCAGATTCCACTCTATTATTGTTTAAGAGTAAGTTTGAAAGTAGTGTTATACATTGCAATGAGCAACTCAAGTTTCTTGACACATTATATAAACAAGATAAACACTTAGAAAAAAATTCTCTTTTTGTAACTTCTGAAACATGCAACATGGGCCCTCCTAGATATGAAACTAATGAGGGAATTTCAAAGAAAGTTTCATTTCATTGAAGAGGTATCAAGTAATATTACATTGCATGATGGCTTTAACACTTGCAAACAAAACATTTTTTAGAGAAATGGATGTAAGTTTTTTCTATGCATTTTTTTTTAAAGTTAAATTTGGTTTATAATCAAAAAGTATTACTTTTTTGAGCTTTGAATTTTCTGCATTTTTAAAGTTTTACTTAAACATTTAGGTACACCTCAGTCTTGAAAGCTCCCTTGAGTTATTGAAGAAGGAGAAAGTTTTTCTACTGATTTTATTCAAGTGTTGCAGCACTCTATTTATAATTCAAATTATAACTCTAATTATAAGTCGATAATACAGCTATACGGTTGGAAGCTATACCGAGTATTAGATTTGCTTTTGAGTTGCTGCTAGTCTCTTATTATGTATTTAATGTCAATTTTCCTCATGAACTTTTTTGTGTATATGGATTTATGGGAAATTTGCTTGGTATAAACAGCAAAAGAATTATCGTCAATTCCTTTTACAGAAAGTATAGCCAAAAGTTTAAGATTAAATTAAGCAATATGTTTGTGAAACAAAAAAGTATTTTTATCACTTTCTTGTTTATTTTTGTTATATCGTCAGCCGAGAACCAAGATTATGATTATGGACAAAAAAAACGGTTCTTCTCTGACAGCGGTATCTATTTTTCAAAGTTTTAACTCGCTTTTGCATATAAATGTTTAATTTAATATTCACTGAATTGAGTTTGAGTTTGAACTGAGTTTATATACTTAAAAGAAATACTATATCAATGCATTGACTCGGAATTAAAATAAAATTTATATTTCAGTTTTTATTATTTTATTGTGATATCGCTCCGTTATTTCTTGTAAGCCAATATAATATACATGTGTAATTTAGTATGACTCTAAATGACAATGAGTAATTTTATGATATAAATAGCATTCTTTATTTGAATTATTTAATTGCACCCGGTTATATACATAGTACATGAAGACCTAAATGGGCGGAATAAATCACGCATAAATATACTTACAAAAAATCAAAACATTTTTAACGTCTATAAAAACACAGATTAGTGTTTAAACTATAGTGTTACATTTAGCGCAACACTAATTTTGAGGTTTTTTTACAACAGTTTTGTCGCGCAAAAAGAGCATATATATACAGCCATTGATTAAATGCAACAATTATGTCAAAAAATTTTTTACCAAAGTGTCGCATTAAAGGCCACAAAGTGTGGCTTTCAAGTCTACATTTTATGTAGCCTTACGAATGCAACACTGAGTGTGGCTTTTAATGCCACATAGTGTTGGTGTAGCCGGCGTCGACACTCATTGTTGTATTCTACGCGACATAATGTAGCCGTAGGCTACATTATGTTGCGTAGAATACAACAATGAGTTTCGACGTAGAATACAACGCGTAGAATACAATAATGAGCACGTACACGCTTAAAAAACACTATTTTTAAGCGTGTACGTGCAAAATAATTTTGCAATAGCTCATTTGATAGATAATACTTAGTTTTATTTAATTATTCAATAAAAAAAATGAAGTTTTAATAATTATACCAATTTTATGCTTATTACTAACACAAAAAGTATTATTAAATTAAAAAACAGCAACAAAAAAAAAAACTCGAAAAAAAAATACCTTTTTTATTAACAGCTTAAAATGCAAACGGTATGATAGTTGGACAGAAATATATACATTTTATAAAAGCCGTATGTTTAAGCTATAAAATGGTATATAACAATGTCATTTTTGAGAATTTTTTTTTTATTACTTTTTTCCACCACCTGGCCCACTGTGCAATGGTTTCAAATTAATGGCTTCCAAATCGAAAAGATGTTTTACCTATTAAAATTAAAAATCTAGATTTTAGCAGAGAAAATTTTTCTCAACATTGTAAAAAAAAAGACCATTTGTAGACAGTTTGTGTAAGAAAATTAATCCAATTTCTAATTATTCTATCTTCAGGATGTTGCAAAAGCGTTAAAAGAAATAGCCCCTAATTCCATCATTTTTAATGCTATCCCTAAACCAGATATTGACTTTAGTTTGGAAGTAGTAAACGACATTAGTACTTACCAATCAAACCTAATGATTGTTAATGATATACTGGTAATGTCAAAAGATATATTATTATTTGAAAAAAATAAAACACTTCATATGACGCTTAAAAAAATTGAAGAAATTAAGCAGTTGTCCAAAGGACAAGATAAAAACAAATACTGGTATGAATATAGAAAAGGTGTTATAACAGCTTCAAAATGTTTGGACAAAAATGAACAAATTAAAAAAACTTGATGCCGATATGTGGGAATTAAATCAACGTATATCTGGCATGTCATTTGTTAATTCAAACATACCTGCAATTAAGTATAGCAGGGAAATGGAACAGTATGCTGTTAACTGTTTTTATGAAATTTTTAAAATCAATCATAAATGTGTAACAATGCATGATTGTGGATTATTTTAAGATAGAAATATTCCTTTCATTGGCGGTTGTCCTGACCGTGTTATTACTTGTTTGTGTTGTCCCCCTGCATGTCTTGAAGTTAAATGCCCATTTTCTATAAATTACTTGTCCCCACTTGATCCGAGTGTAAAACTTCCATATTTGATTAAAAATAATGTTGGTATTTCTTTAAACAAAAATCATGCCTATTATATGCAATGCCTAGTGTAAATGGCTATTATAAGGCACCAATCATTCGTATTTTATGGTGTGGACACCTCATGGTAATTTTATTGAACATATAAAATTTGACAATAACAAATGGGAAGAAATCAAGTGTAAATTTATAGACTATTACTATAAATACTATTTGAGCACAATTTTTATTCAACACTAAGCTTTGTCGAATAATTAGAAATTGGATTAAACTTGTTATGTAAACTGCCTACAAGTGATTATTTAACTTAAATTCAACCATAGTTTATGGCTTGTGTCATCAATATGTTGTAAATGTCTGAAAGCAAGAATGGTTGGGAAAACCATTGGCCATTGTTTAATACTGTCCTCTTCAGATAACCAACTATCTAATAAGATAACTGATTACTGCATTTAACTTTGTTAGTTAAAAGATTTTTTCATATTTATCATAAAGTTCTTGGACTGCCTCAGTAGCATTTAGTACAGGCTCGTTAAAGATTTTCACTGTGACAATATATGGCAGTTTGTTTTTTATTTGATAAGGAAAAAAAAATATGGCTACATTTCTGGAAATTTCTGTTTTTTCCATTCAAATTTTGATTCCGGCTGCTTCAGCTCCCCTTAACTTGCCTTTTAGCTCCCCCCTTCCTTCCAATTTCAAAAATGACAACTATGTCAAAACAGTGGCGGATACATATGGGGGTTGGGGGGGAGCTAAGGGGTAATTACCCCCTCCTTCCCCTCTCTAAAAATTTCAAACTTCAAAATTTTATTTATAAAATTAAAGAAATTATTAAAAAATACAAAAAATTATGTAGCAGCATTATTTTTTTGCAAAAATTTTATTTATATACATATATTAAAAAAATAATCATTTATTACACATTCCATATATATTATAAGTAAACTAGCTTAAATATGTTCTAAAGGATCAAATGAAACAGTAATTTTAGCGAAAAAATCGTTGTGTCGATATTATATGGCTGTTACTTTTTGATATTCCCGAAATCCCAGGATTTTCCAATATCAATCCCGGCATTTTGAGGTCGAACGTGCGGGGAGGTTGGCGACCCTTTTTGTAGCAATTGCCCTCTCCTTCTAACACTTGTCCTCTGTATCGCATAAATTATGTTACAAAAATCAAGTAATATATTTATTTGCTATTATAAAGTGCTCTTTTTTCAAAAATTCCTTCTCCCCCTTCCCCTCTTCACAAAAATATTTTAAGTTACGGGCCTCTATGGCTAAATTTTAAAGTGGGAAATAAAGCATAATAAAAAAATATATTCCCTATGGACTTGTAAGCATGATATATTGTTAGGAAAGTAATTCAACGCGAAGTAAATTTTTTCTAAGTTCGTTACGTATAATTATTAGTACTGTATCAGAAAGGGGACAGGAAAGTGCAACTTGTTGCTCTTAAGTTAAGGCCAGGGAGAATAATATTTTAGGTCTTTTTTGTTCCCAGGCTTCAACATTGCAGTCTTTTGTAAAGAATCTTGATTTGACATAATGACACTTTCATACCCCCCCCCCCTGGTTTCAATCTTATTAAAACTTGAAGCATTAGTAAGTTTAGTTTCTAGAAATAAGTTAACATTATTATTAATTTATTTAGAATTAATTTTGTGCTGTTTTTTTCATTCACACTTGCAAACGTGATCACTATTTTTTGCGTTGTTTAACTTTTATAACCTTAGCAGGCCATGAACGTGGGCGGCGATCACCTTTGACTAATTGGCAAGTGAACGTGAACTGCCATCTCATTTTTTTTACTTTACGTACTTACATTTGTAGAACATCACCCATCCACTCCTAAACGTACACAAATTACACAACTTAGAACACCTAACCTCTTGCTGCGTACGTAATACATGGATGACCCCTAAACATTATTGTTCTAAACACCTCTAAAATAGACACCTAGGAGGTCATGACCACTTAACTAGCTTATAAATATTTCAAATTATTAACTAAAACAGTGGTTTATCTAATAAAAAAAAAATAAAATTTAAGATTTTAGCGACTAAATAAAATCCTTTGTGCTCTGAAAAGGCAGAGGAAGGGAAGGGATTCCTGACCCTAGACTTGCTGGAGAAAAAAAACGCATTCCAAACTTATTAGCCTTTTTTTTCAAAACATATGCAAATTCAAAAATGTAATGTTTATGAAGTTCAATCTTTACTGTTTTCCAAGTTCTTAAAAAAAAAATTCTAGAGAAAGAGAAAAGTGAAAAGTTTTATTAAAAAGGGAAGGTAAAAATAAAAAAAATGGATTCCATGTCACAGTGATCGTGTATGTTCAATAGATTTTGTAGATTGAACACCTACCATTGCTCTCAAAAGGCCAAGAAGGAGTTTAAATAAACTTTGTGCAAAATTGAACTTTTTAGTTTTGAAAGGTATTAGTACAGATTCCTGTGCTAACACATTCCTTGAATACTATTATTTATCGATTTTAAGGTCTTATATTTTCATCTCTTGAACTATTGACCAACACAGGTTTTAAGTTACAGAGTGCAGCACAAGCCCTCACAATATTACTCGGCTGTTTCACTCAATATAAAAGCGAGCTTGACGTCACAAAAATTTTTGTGTTGAAAAAAAAAAGAATTTCCGCATAAAAAGTATAAAAATTCACTAACTTTAAGTTAATAGTATTTTTTTTCTATAAACGCTTTAATCTTCAAATTAAAAAAATATAAAAGAACTATCTTTCTTCGTTAAATAAATATTTACATGAAACGAAATAAAAATAAACATTGTTAAAATATTTTAAATGATTTTGGATCACTTTTCTGTTTTTTGCGTATTTTACGGAAAACCAGTCTTGGGCCAATTAAGATTTGATATTTTAAGCTACATGCTTGATGATTGAAATTTTACATACTTATAAACGAATGTCTATTTTATCAGATTTTTGGAGGGCATAGATAAAAAAAATAGTTTGAGTTGGTTTTTTTAGCATTATTCTTTTTGTTTTTACTTGTTTTATATGAAAAACGTTCAATTTTTGTTATGCCCTCAAAATTATTGAAATTTCAACCCTTTATGCACATGAAAATCAAAAAAATTACTTTCTGTACTTCTAACTAAAACGTCTTCAACCTTGGCAAACTTTTATTCTTTTAGCAACAAAATTTGTTGTTACATGCGTAAAATTTTTGTTTACATTTTTAAAGCAATGACGTAACTTTAAATGCGTTACTTCCCAAATTCACTATTTAATAAAATTTATTAAAACAGCTTTTTTAGCGAGACAAATTTTAGTTTATAAATAAAATAAACTTTAGCGTTTTTTTTTTCTCGTGGCTAATCTACAAACATCAGTTAAGTTGTTTAATCCTCTGATATCTATTGCATACTTGTTATTTGTCAATAATTATTATTTGATTTTATTTATTTGTATTATATTTTATTTGAGAAGTTTATTTACCACTATGCATTCTAGTGATCGGGAGATATTAATACTATTGGATGGGAAAATGGCTGGGAAAATGAATGTAACTTTTCTTTTATTAAGCGATTAATGAACGCTGATAAAATCACTAATAACGTGATTTTAATTTTACTTAAAGTCTTTCCATCTCAAAGATTGTTTTAATTTATAAGTTTTATTATGCCAATTGAGTTTAATTTGCCTATTATCAAAGACTTTAAAAAATGTGCAAAAAATTATTAAGACAAAAAAAAGATTCTATAAAAATTTATGAAGCTTCTAAAAACGAAGCATTTTTTAATATGCGACTGTCTCCAGCTTCACAAACAAAAAAAAGAAAATCAGCAGATGCAAATTATTTTTCAATTTTAAATAGGAATAAGAAACTAAGTAGTCAAGTTGACCAATTAACTTCTAAAGAAGAAACTTATGTGAAGCTAATAGAACAATTAAAAATGCAGGTACTTCAGTTGGAATCTGAAATTACGGATTTGAATTCTAAAAACAAGGCTTTAAACACACATTGTAACTCATTAAGTTCTCAATTAAAGGCTATGAATATTAGGCTAAAACAGGAGGAACAGTTCCAACTTATTTCAAAAAAAAAAATCAAAACATTGCAACGTAAATTTGTATCTGCTCGTGCCAAAAATGTAAGATTGCTTAAAAAAATTAAATTTGAAAAAAATAATGCAAAAGTTAGTAATATAAACCAGAGTAGTTGGCAAAATTGCAAACGTTTTTTTAGCGGTGATAAGGATTTAGTTGTTGTTGATTTTTATTTAGACTATGACAACATTGGATCTTCAGAATTGTTCTGTGGATTTAAATTAAGTAATCCACAGACTGTATCTGTAAAAAGGCCAATAGTTGGGAAAAAGTATACTTACGTTAAGTTAGGACATGGTAAACCTTATTCTAAGTTAGGTAGACATGCTGCAGCTTGACGATCTAAACTTGCTTTTATATTCCTTCAATTATTAGCTTGTTCAGATTTAGAATGTGATTTGTCTATGTTGTTTTGTGATCTTATGTCTTGTGAAAAGTCAGTATTTCGTTGTGTTGCGAATAAGTTACGTTTAGTTACTCAGTTAAGTGTTTCTGATGCAATAGAGCTGCAGAGCCAATTAAGGATGCCCACGGCTGAATTCCATAGACTAAGACGTATTCTGTATAATCTTGGTGAAGATTACACAGATTTGACAAGAACAAGAAATGCGGATAATGCATGTCAATAAAGAACATGTCACTGTGAAGTCCATACTTTATCCATCTGCGAATGAAGCACCTTGTTTAGTATCTGTACTGATGGTCAAGAATTTGACAATTTATATTGAAGAGGTTTTTAATAGTCTTCACGTACGCGACCACCTTAGTTCTGATGTTGGTTTTGGCGAAGAGGTATGGCTTCTTTTTCCAGGGGATAAGGGTGGAAAGTATATGAAATTCCAATTTGAAGTTGTCAATTCTAAATCGTCAGGGTCTGTATATGATGTTCATTTGTTTTGTATGTATCAGGGTTCAGAATGTCGTGAGAATATTGCCTTAATTCTCGGGCATTATGCCAACGACATTAAAAGAATTCAGTCGCCAGATTTTAAGCTAAAAGGCAAAATAGTCAGGTTGTTCTTAGGTGGAGATTTTCATTTTACCGATTATGTTCTGGGACACCAGGGTTCAGCAGCTAGCTTTCCTAGTTCTACAAATCTAGTTGAATTGAAATCTCTTAGAAACCATGCTTCTTCGCCTCACACACCTGCTAATTGTAACATCTTAAGGAGAACAATACAATCTCTGGAAGGTGCTTACAATGAGAAATTGTGTGCAAATAGACAAGGTGGAAACTTAAGAGCTCTAGGTAAGTTTCATAAATCAATTATTGCTCTTGTGATATTCCCCATAATAACTTTAAATAATGTAGTGCCACCTGTTTTACATATTATGTTAGGAGTTGTGTTAAAACTGTATAAGTTATTGTTGAAGGAGTGTAAGACTTTAGATTGTCAAGCTGAATCGTCTTTGTCGCATAATGAGAATGTGAGAACGAATGAATTGTGGGCTGCTAAAAGCGTTGAATGTTCTAAAACAGCAGAAACTTTGCGTTTATTAGGAAATCAATTTGTAGACATTGCAAATCTAAAGGCGCGATGGTTGGCTTTTAATAACAATTCTTTCGAATTAGAAAAAATATCCCTAAACTCCTCCAATAAAAAAAAACCTGTAAACAGCAAGAAATGTGTGCTAGTATCAGGTGTTTAATTACTAAATATGATTGTAACATTAATTGGGTGCAGTGTGTTACGTGCAAAAAATGGTTTCATCAACTTTGTGAAATTATTGGTGATTCAGAAAAGAGTGTATTGTGTGACATAGAGATGTACGAGTGTTTAGCGTGTCAGGGTGAAAATATAGAATGTCTTGACCTTTATATTTCTGAAAAAATTTCTTTTATACGTGCACAACGTGAAGTTTTAGACACTGAATATATTAAATTGCAGATGGAGTGTGAAGACCTAGAAAAAATATCCAAAAGTAGCATGGGGACTCATGAGAGGTCTCTTAATAAGGCCTTGAAGATATGAAGGTTGAGCGACAAGCGTACCACGGTAATGTGTTTGTAGGTAATCATTGCAAAATAGTCTTAAGAAACCACTATAAACTTTGTAGTGTTTTAATGATGAAGCTATTAAAAATAGATTTGTACGTGTGTTTAGTGTTTTTAATAAGTTGCAACCTATTCTATTTAAGCGAAAATTTCTTTCAGATGCCGAAATTACTGAGCTTCATCAATATATAAATTTATTTGCTATCGAGTTTCATGATTGCTTTCCAAAAGATAGTATCACGCGAAAAATGCATGAACTCATTCTTAATGTGCCACTATTTGTAAAATTGCATAAAACTATTGGGTTGCTGAGTGAAGAGGAGGGAGAGTGTTTGCATAATAGTGTAAATAAAGAATTAATACAGTTGCATTCAGTAAGAAATCAGGAACAGAAGCTCAGGTTAAAGAATAGAATATAAGTCTAGCATTACATGGGTGTAAAAATATGGCATATTATTTTAATAACCTACGCACAGAGCAACTGGTATGTTTTTGTGTTTGATCCGGTATGAATGTGCAGTTTATTTAAAACATTTATTGTACTTTTTTATATGTAACGTGTTTTTTGTATATTATTTTTATATATTTTATAGTCCATGTCCATTCGATTATTATCATTAGAAGTTAATTCTACCTCTGTGGTATCACTGCTCTACCTCAATTCTTGTTAACAAATGGAATGTAATTCTCATATATCAAATTGGTGAAAAAATATATTTTAAGAACTACAGGTTATTGTCACAGTTTTGAGTCAAGCAACTGTTCTTCTGGTTTAAAATGAAGTATGAGTCTAGTATCAACTGTGTGTACAAAGATTTACTACTTAAAGAATTTATATAATGGACCAACTGATTATTGAATAGTTTTTTATGAGAATAAAAACAATTTCAAATTGCTATTTGTATATTTAAACACGCAAAAAAAAAATAAAGTTGGTGTCTTTATTTATTAATATTCTCACATTAGAACTGTGTGCATATAAAAAGTTTTTTAAAAGCTTAAGCTTTATGCTTTAAATTTTTAGGCTAAATATTCTAAAATGTATATCTGTTTTCATTAAATGGAATCAATTTTCACAAACTAGTCATTTAACAGTTTATCCCCCTTTTAACGACATTTTCGTAATTTTGCGAAAATTCGATTTGCTTTACTGGCATAAAATAACGTCTGTTTTAGTTAACCTTAAACATTTAAGTAAGATTTTTTTATTTTTATAATAGTCCAACAATGTGTACATTTAATAATAATTATCGAAAATATATTCTTTCTGAGTTTTTTTTGATGAAAAGTAACATCAAATTACTAATATTTAGTCAAGTTCAACATTTGCCGCGTTTATTCTAAAATTATAGAAGTTTTTTAATATATCTTTAAACGTCATCAAATAATACATTTTATTGGTGTTTTTATTCTTTTTACAGAACAAAATTATCTCTAATGTTTCAAAAGTTGTAAAAGTTTTAGTAACACCCCTTACGTGAATATTTTCAAAAAATAACAAGAAGCCGTAAAGCTCGCTTGAAACAGCCGTGATCATCAACATGACGCAACATTGTTAGAGGAAAAACATTCTTTAAAATTCTATAAGTTTTCATTCTATTAATGACTCGTTCAACGTGTATTCTTAAGTTAGCTATTCTTTTAGTTTTTTTACATTCAGATGCAATCATTTGACTTTTAAGACGAGCACTTGGAGGAATTATCAAAGTGCAAAATCTTAACAAAAGTTCTTCCTGGGTTTAAAATCCACGATCTGCCATGACTTTATCGTCACGCTCTAACAAGTCATTAAAACCACTGTCTTTTGTTATAAAATTATCTGAACATCTTTCACCATAACAATTAGATAAAAAAGTGATAAAACCACTAGGCAAAATTTCTACAAGAAACTTAAACGTATTGTGTTGTTTATAATCAGACTAAGTTAAGGCTTGTGCTAAGAGAGACTTGGGTTGTTCAATAAAAACTTCAGCACAATCAATAATCACACAACACTTGTAACATCCTGCATTCTTAAAAACCCTAGGCAAATTTTCCCTGATGGTTTCACGTGGATGCCATACAATAAGAGCACTACCTAACACATTGCTTATAAGTTTAATCCATGTAGAAAATATGTTAGAAGAAGTAGAAGGAGAAGTTCCAAATCGTTCTGCAATGTCTTGATTAAGAATACCAAGACAAAGTTGCATAAGTGTTAAAAAAATTCGTCACGATGAAAAAGTTTTCTATATTTAGTTGACTGAAATCTGCACTTTAATTTGCTAGTATTCTGAACATGTTTTGGTCCTCGCCAGTAACTAAGCTTTTGAAGAAATGGCATAATAAGTAAGAAGATGGCATTAAATAAAGCTATAGTAGATATCCCTGTATAAAAGTTTATTTTTTTGTCTGCTTTAACTTTGTTACATGAAAAAATCAATAATTTCTTAGTTTGATTAACTTGTTTTTGGTTTAGTTGTTTCAAGGATATATTCAAGAAATTTACTTTTTCAACAAGTGAATCAATCAAAGATGTTTTAGAATTACATCCTTCACACACATTTAGCAATGACTGGCTAGCGTATGTATGTTTACAGCTTGGCGGTGGTAGATAAATTGCATTATTGTTATTACTACTGCATAACTCGTATTATCTTCAGTTGTATTATTTTTAGTGTCATTACATTCTGCGCTAACACCTTTCAAAATTAAAAAGTTCGATTTTGGACAACGTTTATTTAAACTCTTTCTTGGCCTAATATTAGTAGAATTATATCCCATATTTAAAGTAGGGTCTGGATTAGCAATGGTAGGTGTTCCATCTACAAAATGCAACAAACATACACGATCACTGTCGCCTAGATTCTATTTTTTCTTATTTTTACCTTCCCTTTTTAAGAAAATTTTCCACTTTTTTTTTCTCTAGAATTTCTTAAAGAACTTGGAAAACAGTAAAGATTGAAAGGACGATTACAACCACATTGTTCTTTTTTCAAACCTTCATGAACATTACATTCTTGTTTTTTCCACTTTGAAAGTTTATAATGGCTATTCGAACACCCTATTACTGCACAGTTACCTCTTGCCATCAAGTTGAATTCAAAAGATGAGATAAATACAAATAAAATACTAATTCAAATACAGATATTTAGGAAGTTTTTTCGACTTTTACCCACACAATTAGAGTTCAGTCCCTGCCGCGCAAAATGGTAGAATTTAAGTTGGATGGGTGTATTTATTCAAACCACAATTCTAATTATATATAAGTATATAAAACTAATCTTTTTTAGTTTCATCTTGATATTTATAAACTCTTATTAGCTACGAACAAAAAGCACAATTCAATTCATTCAAATCACAATTCTAGTTCATTTAAATCTTGGTTATACAAACAGTTATCGTAAACGTATAAATCTAGAACTAGAGGTTGAGTAGTACTCTTAAGTTGTTTGGAATTAATAATGGCAAGCAACCTCGTGCGCCGCACGAGGGCGGCAAGTAAATAGGGGCGGAAAATTTTATTGGTTTTAATTTTTATAAGTTTTCATTTTTTGATAGTAAATTAAAAATAAAAGATTTAACGCCTGACCTTTACAAAAAAATTACGAAGTTTACTTAAAAATTATAATTAACGTTTTTTATTGCATTTTATAGTATATATTGTGCGTAATTTCCCCTAGGAGTCATTTCGAAAAGTTGCACAATTTTCATTATAAAGAAGTTCAAAAGTTCATATTTTTTATATATATCATATCAAATAAAAAGTTGATTAAGTTAAAAGTTGAAAAGTTAAGTTGACTCGATTTTAAAAATCAGTAAGTTTTGTTTAAAAAAAAGAAAGTTCAAAAGTTTGAAAAAATTAAAAAATTCATGACCATTGACAAATTTGTTGGTTATAAAAAACATGACGTAGCAAGGCTGGCGCGATGGGGGAAAGGAATGTGGGGGTGCGGGGTACACCCCCCCCCCTCATCAATGATTTTATTCGGTAAATGTAGACCCTTTCGACAGGTTAGTCGGTAAATTTAGGCAATCAGTCGGCAAATGTCGTTATGGCAGTCGGCAAATTTTAAAAAACAAGGACCTTTTTTCCTTTTTTTTTTTTTTTTGAGTCGGCAAAAGTTGTAATGGCAACCCCCAACGTGACACCTACTCGCGCCGGCCCTAGACGTAGGTTATGATTATTTCAACTCTGATGCTTCAACTATCTCTACGACTATGTCCAATAAAATTGGAGAACCTTCAACAATACTTAAAAATAATTGTATAACTTAATTGGATATCAAAGTTGATAATGAACCAGTTATTTTAAAAGAATCAAATGATTTATCGGAAGATTTTGTACAAGTAACATCTAATTTATTAAATTGTGGAAAGTGGCCAATCGTTCGATCTAGCAACATTATGGAACATTTAATTAAACTTGGTCCTTTTCAAATTACAAAGGAAAAATACCCTGAAGATAGAAATGGTCGACATTTTTCTAGCATTTATTACAATAAAAAGCTTGCAAATGGAGAAACCTTTTGTTGTAGATGGTTGGTTTATTCAGATTCTAAAAACTCCATATTTTGTTTTTGCTGTCTACTTTTTGATAATAATTCAAAGTCAAACTTAGTCTCTGATGGGTTCAATAAATGGAGACATTTAACTGAAACATTGGGAATTCATGAAAATAGTCTCCCATATGAAATGTTATCAATAGTGGATGGAAATTGAAATAAGATTAAAAGCTGGAAAAACTATAAATAATGAAGAACTTAAAAAGACAGTTTGCGATGGCAAAATATTCTTCGTTTGATGAATATTGCATTAATCAAATTTTAATAAACGTAAATCGTTTGGATTGGCTACTTTTATCAAACATTTAATGTCCCCCTTGGGAATATCTATAAATAGCGTGCTTATCGAAGCCTCGCTATTTATCTCTTTGTGTTTATCGCATATTTGAATATAATATATAAATTATAATAAATTGAACTTGTTTTACAATACGACTCTTACGTAAAATAACAATAAATGTCACTCTTTACCTAGCTGAAAATATTATGGCTTTTCGAGGGAGTTTAGATAAACTGTTTACACCTCAAAAAAGCAAGTTCTTTGGACTAATACATAGGCTTACAAAAAATGATCCTGTGATACAAAAACATTTAGCATTTGCAATAAAAGGTGGCACTTCAGATCATTACTGCGGGAAAAATATTCAAAATGAGTTAATAGGTTTAATATCTCAAAAGGTTAAAGGTAAAATAATAAACCGAGACTTGAAAGCCGAAAGGTGTTTAATCATTGCTGATTGTACACCTGATATTTCTAGAAAAGAACTACTTTCTCTTATAATTCGAACTGTTGACTTGTCATTAGAGTTGTAATTAAAGAGTACTTTTTAGAGTTTTTTTCTGTTTCTGATTCTACTGGCTTTTGGATTTCAAGACCATGTTTAGTTAGCAATTCAATTAAAACTGAAGTTTTTATCGAATTGCTAACTAAACATGGACTTGAAATCTCTAACTGTAGAGGTCAAGGGTATGATAATGGATCGAATATAAAAGGAAAGATTAATTGAAGATTTAAAAAAGGATTTTAAATCTTAATCCTTTAACATTATATGTTCCCGGCGGCAACCATAGTTTAAATTTGGTAATAAGTGACTCTGCACGGTCTTCAGTAAAATCTATAGCTTTTTTCGGTATTCTTCAGAGATTGTTTACTCTATTCTCAGCTTCAGTCAGCCGATGGAAAATTTTAATTAATCATGTTAAAATTTTGCATTTAAAGAAACTCTGTGACACGCGGTCTTCACTAAAATCAATAACTTTATTTGATATTCTCCAGAGATTGTTCACTCTATTCTTAGCTTCAGTGAGCCGATGAAAAATTTTAATTGATCACGTTAATTTAGTTGCATTTAAAGAAACTCTGTGACACGCGGTGAGAAGCAAAAATAAGTAGTGTCAAAGCCATTCGTTATCAAGTTAGTGATATACTTGATGCTTTAATAGCATTGTCAGAAATTGAAAGATGTGGTTCTGAAACTGCACATGAAGCGATAACCCTAACATAGCAATTTAAAGAATTAACCTTTCTTGTCTCTTTAATTGTCTGGTATGACGTTCTTTTTCAAGTCAATATTGTTAGTAAAACTCTTCAAGAGAAAGACATGAACATCACTCAATGTGCAAAATTAGTAAAAAACTGTTGCTCATTTTTAGAAAACTACAGAAAATGTGGTTTTAAAGATACAATTATAAAAGAAAAGAATTTAGAATTACAAATGAAGCCTGTTTTTTAACCACTTAAAAAATGGTACGAGTTAAACGCCATTTTGACGAACCAGCCCAAGTTTTATTCATTTTCTCCTAAAAATATTTTTTTTTATTTAATTTTAAATTTTTTAAATTTAAATTTAAAATTTCAATTAAAAATTTTTTATTTTAATTTTTAATTTAAAAATAATTTTGATTTAATTTTTAATTTAAAAATTAAAAATTTCAATTAAAAATTTTTTATTTTAATTTTAAATTTTTTAAATTTTAAATTTTAGTCAATAAACAAAGCCTCAAACTAATATATTTTGAGCTAATTCATTGCTTCATCAGTTATGCAAACATTTCATGAGCAAGTACACAACCATCAAAACTGAAAAATAGTTATAGCTTGCAAAAACCAGCAGGATCATTTACTCTAAAGATAAACGTTACCTTACTAAAAGATAGGAAAATAATGTGTTTGAAATAAATACCTATCAGCATTTAATCTTTATGTATCGATTTAATAACAATCTCTCTCCAGCAAACTTTTATAATAAGTTTAAAACAAATGTAAATGAAAACTATAACCTAAAGGCAAATTTAAGTAACACATATAAACTGCCTTGGAAATTTGATAAATATACGGAATATAGCATTACATATACAGGACCAAAAATATGGAATACCTATCAAAAAGGACTCAAGTGTATGGTTAAGTCGTTAAGTTCATTTAAGTATATAACAAAAACAGTAATTTTTAAAACTTGAAATTTTTTATTTTTTATAATACTTTTTTATTTGTGCATATATTTACTCGGAAGTCTCTTGATCATTTTTTCAGTCTTTTCAGTTTTTTGTTTTTTTTGTCTTTGTTTATTTTAATTTTTGGCGCAGTAAAAAATACTAATATGCTTTCATAGCTTCTTAGTTTTTTGACTTTTAGTTTAAAATAAAAGTGACTACCAAATAAACATTTATCATCTTTTAACTTTTATTTTTAAAGTTAATTCAAAAATAACACTTAACATTTTTAATTCGTTATTCATAATAAATAAAAATAGGTACTTAACGAAATACTCAAGCAACACTATTATATTCGGCCTAAAAGTTTTTTTGCAGCAACGGAGTTTTCAATATCTATTAGAGGGCCAAAAGTATGGAATAAATTTATATTTAATAAACTTAAAACTCATGAAACTCTTAACGAATTCAAAGCATAATTGAAACAAATGCTTACAGTTAGTGACGGAGTGCATGACTTCTTCTAAAGTTATCTGGTAGTAAAGATAAGCTTTTTTAATTTGTTTTAAATTTTATCTTTCTAACCTATTGTCACTTTGGGCGAATCATAACCTATATATTTAAATAAATATATACTTTTATGGAGAGATTCAGATCCTTATCTACTTTACTTTTGAGTAATAATATTAATTAGTATTTAATATTAATTACTTAACATCTTTTTATTTATTCTTATCTTAAAAGAGTTAAACCAACTTTTTATTTTTTCTAATTTGTAACTTTTTATTTGATTTTTTCAAAAAAATATAAATTCTTTCACAAGTTATATGTTGCAAAAATTTATTTTTAATGTATTTATTACTCTCTTTATATATTATTACTATTTTTATATATTTATAACCAGAAAGTCTTATTTTTTATATACTGGTTACAATTATATATGCTGTAAGTAGTAATTTTTATTTTACGGAGTCAATTCTCGGGGCTTAGTGATAAGACAAATTGTGTCTTCTTCTTGCCCCGGCCATCTGTATTTATACTGAAATATTGATTGTATGTATATATACTTATATGGCTTGTAAATTTATATATTGAGAAGTTTGTAAAAATGTTTAACGCTTACTATAGGGGTTTGATGATTTCTACTAGCTCTTATCGTTCTTAAATATATATTTATATGGCAAAAAAAAAATATATATATTTTACTTTTTAAGGGGTTCTATGAAAAGATTGCGACGACGTATCGTCATCCTTATCTTCTTTGAGCCCCAGTTTGTTTAATTCCTTATCTAATAAAGATCATCAAAAAATTCATTCCATTTTATATTTTAGATACAAAACGGTGCCTGGTGACAAGATGTACAATTTTACTATTGATATATACGTATTTTTTTGTATATATTAGTTGTTGTAGGGTAACAAAGGACAAAATGAGATACTTAGGCTGTCTAAGAACTTTCAAAAAAAAGAACTTAATATTTTTCAAATCTTCTACCATCCTACTATAACATTACAAAATATGAGTTGTAAAATTGCAGTGGTTTGGTCACCAGAGATTATTTATTGGCAACACCTATTCTGTCTCATATTGCCCCGCTATGTGGGGCAAAATGAGACAGATTTTTTATTAAGTAATTCAAATAAATAATGATATGCAAAACAGATTTTGAAGTAGTTTACCAAGATAAACATTTTATAGTATAATACAACTAATAATAATACATAATAATCAAACAAATAAATTACATAATCAAACTGCCACTAGTTAATCATTTAATCAAACACACTTTTACTTCAACACTTTTGCAGCCATACTCCATAATCCATTACAAAAATAACATTTTGTAAAAGAATTTACTAACCAGCTAGATGCCCGTGTCCTCCACAAGCTTCACGAGCCTCTTGTATACCTTGTTGGGCTTGCCATGATGCTACAGGTTTTGAAGCACATGACAAATTGTGAATCTCTTTTCCAACGTCTGTCTATAAATTCAACACTTTAACTTGAACTCTTTCTTTACCCTTTTCTAATGCACATTTATTTTTGTTCTTTTAACTTTTGAATTAACTTGTGAATCAATTTTATCAGGTTTAAGTAAGTTGGAATTAAAGTTTTTGTCATTATTAAACTTAATGTCTGGAATTATATCCGGATACAATAGATAAATTCCAGATGTACGTTAGCCAGAAGAGACAACTTCTACAGAGGCAGCTTTATGATAGGCTTTAAAGAATATATCTCTAAGTTGTTTATTTGTTGTTTTTGTCCAAGATACTTATGTAACCGTTATCCACATTCTATATTATAAAAAGTTTTAGGCGGTTCAAAACAACAGTTGTTGCTATACCTTGTTCATCACTAGTTACAGAAGAAACACAATGTTTTCCTTTTATTGTTATAATTATACTTTTTTTTTTTTACTGTTATAACTAATATATGATTTATGAACAGTTGTAATGCACAGTTAAAAATATGATGAGGTTAAGCTTGTACTTTTTCATAACAACTTCTATATTATTGAAATAAATGTTCACAAAACTTTTTAAACCATAAACACGATTTAAAGACAACCCTTAAGGCTTTCTGATTGAAAAGTTTGGATGTTCCTGTTATGTTAATAAGAAATATTTATATATACATTTACGTTTTGTATTATACTATATATACTTTATGTATTTTGTTATTTTTCTATAGACTAGTATAATTATAGTTCTTTTGAGCCAACAATTAATTTCGTTATTCTTTACAATCGAAAGAGCTAAAATATTATTATGACATAAAAGAAAAGATAAGTTGATTTATGAAACCTAAAAGACTTTGTATAGATCCGAACTCAACAGATGCAGCAAAAACATACAACCATTGGTTAAGAACATTTTACAATTTTGTAAGTATAATTGATGATAACTCCATTAAGCCTAATCTCATAAAAAACCATATTGAACCTAATGTCTATGAATTCATATTAGAGTATGATGATTTTGAACAAGCAACAAGTATTCTCGAGTCTATTTACATAAAACCAAAGAATGAAGCATTTGCCAGACACATTTTAGTCAAAATGGAAGCAAAAACTAAGTGAACCAATGGATCAATTCCTAAATGAACTTAAAGATTTATAATTATCACTGATGTAAGTGCTGAGCAATATAAATCTGAAATGATTTGCGTTTATAAATGGCTAACTCTACAACAGTATACGCAAACGTTTAATAAAAAAGAAGATATTAGACCTTTCATCAGCCTTTGACCAAGCTAGGTCTTTAGACGTAGCCCAACAAAATTCAAACTTATACTCACAATCGACTATACCTACCTCTGCCTCTATTCAGGAAATCAAATCATCTTTACAAAAACAATCCACAACTGAAAATCACTTAACTGCTACAGTGAAATCAAAGCAATTGCGCTGGTTTTAAGGAAACATAAGACACCCGCGTACTAAATGTCCTACTCGTGAAGCTATCTGTCACAAACGTCAAGTTATTGGTCATTTTGAAAAACTTTGCAAATCATCTAATGTTTCTGATGCTATTCCTAAAATTGATTATGATTACTTCTGTGCCACCATATAAGCTTCAGCAAACTCTCTCTCCAGATTCTGTCCTAGCATCATTGTTAATGATAAGTATAAAGCAGAAACTTTAATTGATAGTACAAACAAAAGTTTTATTAACAACAAACTAGTGGCTCTACTCAATTTAAATGTTATTTATGAACAGAATGTAATTGGAATAGCATCAGCTTCTTTATCAGCAAAATTAGATGGATATTGTTATGTTTCAATAACTCTTCAAAACAAAATCTATAACAAAGTCAAGTTGCATGTGCTAGGTATTTTATGTATAGATATTATTCTTGATACAGATTTTCAAGAGTTGCATGAGAGTATTACTAGAAAGTATGGTGGGAAAAGACCACCCATAACATTCGCAGCTTTAACAACAATAAAAACTGAACCTCCTGAATTGTTTGCTAATCTCGAAAAAGATTGACAAACGATTGCCACTAGACGCAGAAATTATTCCCAAAGAGATAGAAAATTTATTAAATCTGAAATCCACCGCCTGGTCCATGCAGGAATAATAAAGCCTAGTAATTATCCTTGGCGTGCCCAGGTCTTAGTAGTATATAAAAAGACTAAACGTCGCATGGTTGTTGATTATTCTAAAACTATTAATAAGTATACTCAATTGGACGCATATCCTCTACCTAAGATTGAAACGATTGTAAGCATAATTTCCAAATACAAAATTTATAGCACTCTCGACCTTCGCTCAGCATACTACCAAATACCTTTATCAAAAAAAGATTGACCATATGCTGCTTTTGAAGCTGAAAATAAGTTGTGGCAATATACTAGAATACCTTTTAGAGTTACCAATGGATCTGCATGTTTTCAACGCAAAATAAACGACTTTGTTAGAAAATATAAATCAATTGACTGCTTTCTTTTCATTGATAACATTAAAATATGTGGTAATAGTCAGAAAGATTATGATGAAAATCTACTTAAGTTCAGATTAGCTGCCATTGATGCTGGAATTACATTTAATGAGAAGTGTGTATTTTCAACTGAGACTTTAGATTTTTTTTGGTTACCGTATATCTTATGACTCCTTAAAACCAAATCCTCAGAGATTTGCTCCTCTCATTAAGTTACTCCCACTTGATAATGCAAAGTCTTTACAGTGTATTATAAGAATCTTCTCGTACTATGCAAAATGGAGAAGAAAGTTTTCTGATAAAATTAGACCTTTACACTCTTTTACTCAATTTCCACTCAATCAGCAGCAAATATCAGCGTTTGAAACATTAAAAAATGAGCTTGTTCAATCTTCCATGCAAACCATTGATGAGAATAAATCTTTTACTGATCGGACTGATGCTTCTGATTTTGCCATACCCGCCACACTTATTCAAGATAAAACCCCTGTTGCCTTTCATTCACGAACCCTTCAAGGGAGTGAACAATACTATTCATTAGCGGAAAAAGAAGCTCAAGCGATAGTCGAAGCCATAAATCATTACAGCCATTTTCTTTTGAGGCGACATTTCATTCTCATCACTGACCAACGATCTATAGCATTTAAGTATGATTATAAATCAAGCAGTAAAATAAAGAATGATAAAATAATGCGTTGGAGAATTGCTTTGTCTCCATATTCTTATGATATCCATTATCGTCCTGGTCAATATAATAGTGGTCCAGATACATTTACTGGAGTTAAAAGTACAGCAATAAGTTCAGAATCTCTGTATGATTTGCATGTTGCACTTTGCCATCCTGGTGTTACTCGCTTTCATCATTTTATTCGATCAAGAAACCTCCCTTATTCAATAGAAGATGTAAAACAAATATGTAGGGATTGTAAAAGATGTAAAGAAATAAAACTCAAGTACTACTGCCTATATGATGTCGAAGTATTTGTAATTGTCACAGAGCCTAGAGATAAAATGGTTATCGTTCTCTTCATCTTCTTCATTTCAAATTGACTCAAGATATTTTTAAAAACACTAAATAATTTAAGAACACAACTAAACTTTTGAAAATCATTAAAACACTAAAATTCGTGGTTAGGATCATTATAAATGCGATCTATCTCATTTTACCCTCCTGTCTCATTTTGCCCCGTCTTACACTATTTATTAAACAGGGAAATAAATGTAAATAAAAAGAAAAAAGATACAAAAAAAAGTTATATTATAAATCTTTTGATATAAAAAATTTTAAAAATAAAATTGTAAAGTCATTTTTATAAAACAAGATTTATAAGTTTTGGCGACCCTAGGCTGCGAAATTTAAAATCGACAGATTTTTAATTTCGCGTTGTCATAACTTCGCAATTTGCATGGTTATAACTATTCTAATTTATAATACTTTTTTATGAAATTCAAAATTTGTCGATAAATTTAAATTTAGTTTAAAGTAGTAAAGTTAAAAATTTTACAAAATCAGTACCCCTTGCGTATCAGCAAGGGGGCAAACGCTTTAGAACTTTTTTGTTGCTAGGCCTCCGCCATCTAAATTTTTTGCAAGGCTTCCTTATTTGACATACGGATGAACGTATCTAAGTTTGGAGTTTGCATGTGTGAAAGTGTCCTATCTAAAACATAAAAAAATCCTGCGGACGTTCATGGTTCTATGTCTATGTGCTTATTATTACTTATGCTTTATCTTAAGTTGATCAGACATTTGTATGAGTGACACAATCCTTATAAGTCATTAACTTATTATTATTATTGTTGTTTTTGTTTATATGTATCATTAATATTATTTTATATCATTTCCATCAGGTTTTAACTTTAAATTAGTTTATAATAATATATGGACATTGTTGTTGTATAAAAAAAGGTTATAGTTGTATTATTTAAGAAATAACTTAACGTATGTTAATATATGGAAAATATATTATTATATTTACCAAAAATATAGAAGTACTACATAAGCTTGTTTTAAGGTGAAAAAAAATATATATATATACATATATACATTTTATATAATCGATGGTTTACTTTAAATTAAATACTATATAAGAGAGCTAGCTATCTTATATAGTATTATATATGTGTGCTATCTTATGTGGTATTATATGGTAGCTATCTTATATGGTATTATATATGTAAGCAACCATAGTATTACTATGGTATTATACCATAGTAATACTATGGTCGCTCTCCCTGTTTTATTTTTTATAAAAGATAGTTAGATTATGTTCTATATGTATACAATTAAAGTATTTATATAATTTAGTATATATGTTTTAGTTTGTATATAATATAGTTGTGTTATAATACAACCATAAGGTATTATAGTATGAATATATCCTATAGTTTTGTAGTATAATAATAAATAGTTATTGAGATAACTTAATGATATATATGAGAGTTATTAAGATAACTTAATGATTCTATATGATATATCCATATTACTATAAATATATCATATAGATTTGTTGTAAGACAATAACTTAGTAAATAAGTTAAGTTACCTTAATAGCTACTTATTGTCATACTACAAAACTATATGATATATCCATACTATATTAACTTATGGTTGTATTATAATACAACTATATTATATACAATACTATACAAATACTATATACAAAACTATATACAATAATATTATTGAAGTATATACTTTATACTCTTGTCTCTCTCTATTACTATATTACTCTCTATTATCTCTAATATCTATGAAATTAATTTTCAGAATATATATATATATATATATATATATATATATATATATATATATATATATATATATATATATATATATATATATATATATATATGTATTTATATATATATATATATATATATATATATATATATATATATATATATATATATATATATATATATATATATATATATATATATATATGTATATATATATATATATATATATATATATATATATATATATGTATATATATATATATATATATATATATATATATATATATATATATAAATATATATATTAATTTTCAGAATATATATTAATTAATTTTTTAATTAATTTTATTACTATTTTACTATAATCTATCTATTACCTCTAAATATTCTCTAAATATTACCTCTTTCTCAGAAAGAGAGAGATAATATTTGTGCTAATATAGATGCAATATTATTTAGGCATTTTATTATATAAACAGAGTAAATGGGGTTTAATGATCCATAAGGCTTAATACCCCGCTTTACCCTATATATAATAATAATGTACATTATTCATCAAAGTCTTTTAGGAATAATATATATTACTAATATATGTTCATATTTTAGATTTAATATACACATATATTTTGTTACTATATGTTACTTATACATAAACACAGGGCCGGCGCGAGTAAATGTCACGTGGGGGGGGGGGGTCATTACAACTTAAGCTGGCTTAAAAAAAAAAAAAAAAAAGCCTTGCATACTTACATATTAAATATATGTGTATGTGGGAGTAACATCATTGTTACTTATATATTGTTACAAACACATTTTATTATAATAAAATATGTGTATATTAAATTTAATATATGTGCATATATTAGTTATATCAACAACGTGTTTATCAATAACGTGTTATATCGTTAACGTTACTAGATACGAAAACGATACAGAATTTTCTAAAGAAATATGGAAACATAAAAATGCAGGTATTATGCCGTTAATCGAGTGGAACATAATTAAAAAGTGTCAATCATATAATTAACTAAAATATGTAATCTTTGTCTTTATGAAAAATATTTAATTATGACTTATGATCAAGGATCATTACTTAATAAAAAAGTGAGTTGGTTTCTTCTTGCAGGCATAGAAAAAAAGTTCTGCTTTCACAATTCGATACCGATTAGGAACTCATGATATCGTAAACTCTACGTCAGATACCGTTACAACGCTAAAAGATTGTATTTTTTAACGGTTTTTTATTTTGTAAATTTTGAATAATATGTCTGA
The DNA here is from genome assembly GCF_022113875.1 of Hydra vulgaris. Lineage (NCBI taxonomy): Eukaryota > Metazoa > Cnidaria > Hydrozoa > Anthoathecata > Hydridae > Hydra > Hydra vulgaris. The sequence goes on from NC_061158.1 coordinate 56,888,752, forward strand.
ATTATTGCCGAGTGGCATGAAACTAATAGTTCCATAAAAATTTGTAATTTTTTCATTTAAATTATATAAATATAATTCGATCTATTTTACAAAGAAATATTGATCATTCTCAAGCAGGCAAGACCTGTATTTTTAACAGAATACAAAATTTGTATTCTTAAGCAGGCAAGAGCTGTATTTTTAACAGAACACAAAAATTATATTCTTTTAAAATCATTACCATGTATGAAACTTTTGGCATCTTGGACACCATTTGCTGATCAATAGAGTCAAGCTCTTCCAAGCACCCCTCACCCCGCCAGTCTTGTTTAGACTAGAAATAATCCGTGCTGCTTTTCCCTTGCTGTCAGATTTTTGATCAGATAGCTTCTTTTTACATTGTAACACTGTGCGGTCTGAACTGACAAGAGAAACCTGGTCCGCAATTTTACTCCATGCATCGTCTTTTGTAAGTTTTGAGATTGCTAAAAATAATTGAAATTTTCTATTAACATTAAAATCGTTTTATTATTATTAGATAATATATATCTAAAATAAATCTGTTTTACAAGGAGAAATTTTCCATCAAGCAATCTCTTATTTTCGTTATACAGCTTGACCAAAAGTCTTATCTGCTCAAGCGTTCAATTTTCAGCTCTTTTTTTAGAATCTTTCTTGATTTCTGACACTAGAGTAAATAACTTCTCAAAAAATTTTAGCATCAACATATTTATCATAATGCCATAATAGAACAAATAAATAAAACGCCATACATAAATTAAAGCACTAAACTACTTTTTTGTACCATTTAACATAAATACTACTACTAATATTAAAAATGATTAGTAAAATATTTAGTAGAAAAAAAGAATTAATAAAAATAAAAACCTACTTCTAAGCAGCAATATTTATTTATTACTTATGCTACTTTGAAGAACCTTATTTTGTTAACTATGTCTGCAGATATTTTATAGTAATCAGTGTAAGCATTAAAAATTAATATGTACATTTATAATTTTTATTTATTTCCTTATTAGATCATTTGCTGAGTAGGGGAAGTGGGGGGCATAACCGCCCCCGTAACGTTTGGATTAATGTTATTTGAAAATAAAAACGAAATGTGTTTTTTTAACAGTTTATTTCAATAACCACATACCACATCATTAAGCTTTAAATTGATGCATTTAAGAAAAAAATTGAACGGGTTTTGAAAATGTTATTACACAAAAATTACACTTAGTGAAAAAAACGGTTTTGCCCCCATTGTGAGGCACAACCGCACCCTCACAAAAATTGATGGGGTTACACCTTTCATGGTACATTTTTTTTACAATTTTCACAGCTCAGGTTATTTGATAATTTTGTTGCATGTTTGCATACTGTGCAGACATTTTTTGTATTTACATTTTGAGTTCTGCCCCAGAAGAGAGTTTTTAGAAAGAATTCAGTTTCATAGCTTAATTATTAGATTATGATATTATCAAAAATGGCTTTCACTTCATGAAATAATGTTGGTAACACATATCTTTAACACTAAAATCAAATATTGCTTAAATCTCAAAAAGAAGGTCAGGAAAAATATGATGTAAATATAATATTTTTATCAAAATAAACATTATTATTCACAACTTTTCAGAAACTTAACAATGTTTGTATTGTTTTTTGCCATATAAGATAACATTTTTTGAAGAGAAATGTTAAAAAACGGTTGTGCCCCCATATGCGGTTATGCCCCCACTTCCTCTAAATAGTATACTATATTGATTTAATTAATCAAGAAATTAGTTAAAGAAACATTTAAAATTTAAACTAAGTACGTGTATTTCCCCAAATAAGGAAGAAATTACTAGAAACATCTCTCTCTTAATCGTTCATTCTACTTAATTCGCCATCTCATCTTCTGGGAAATATACGTTCTTAGTTGTATATAATTATATAACAACTTAGTTATTATATAATTATATATAAGACACACAAGCACATATATATATATATATATATATATACATATATATATATATATATATATATATATATATATATATATATATATATATATATATATATATATATATATATATATATATATATATATATATAATAATAATAATTTTAGTAGATACTATCAAAACAAAAGAATTAGTAATACTAACTACTTATTTTATACAAATAGTTTTAAAATATTTGCGTAAGTTTTTGCGTAACTCATGCGCAACCTTAACTTTATGCAAAGGCTAGGAAAAAGTTGTGAATACCAAATAGTTACGCAAAAAATAGTTTGCGTAAGTTATTCATAACTTTTGCTCAGCTGCGCAAGAGTTACGGAAAAGTTGTGAATAAGCTCCCTGATGGCGATAAAGAAATCGTTACAATTAAAATTTTAAAGAATAAAAGCGAAAAGTTAAAAAGGAAAAAGCGATTTACTAAGTTGTTGTTACCACCCGGTGGCGCGTTAGAAAATTTAAGCTTATACATAAAGCACAACATTTTTTACATCATAAAGGTAACAAAGAAAAGAAAAAAAACTTTGTAATTGGCGATTTAAATATGGATTGCTTATGATATAGCGAAAATAAAAAAATAAAATTTTTTTATTTTTTTGATGATGAAATATTTGTATCAGGAGCAATACCGCTTATCAACCGGCCTACTCGAATAACAGAAAACTCAACCACCTTTATAGACAATATTTTAACAACAAATATATATGACAATGACATTCAAATAGGCCTTATAAAATCAGATATATCAGACCATTTCCCCATTTTTTTAACAATAACACAATTTCAACTCCTAACATTAATAAAAGTCAAACTATAAGAAAACGTATTTTCAACAAAAAAAATTTAGAAGCATTTAAGTATCAATAATCATTGTTAAACTGGAGGCATATAAATTTTAATGAAGACATAAATGTAATCTATAATAAGTTCTTTAATTTCATTTCATAATAACATTCTTCTCGGTGTACGATGCAAATTTTCCCGTTTCCGAAATAACCTTTAAACCAAAAATCTTAAGTAGTCCTTGGATTACCAAGGGTCTTAAAAAATCTTCAAAAGTTAAACAAAAATTGTATATAAAATATTTAAAAACAAAATCTCATGCTAATTTACGCATATATAAAAACTACAAAACTCTATTTGAAAAAATTCGTAAAAACCTAAAAAAAAATTATTACTCTAATCTAATCACTAAATATAAAAATGACTCAAAACAAATATGGAAAATATTGAAAGAAATAACGGGAAAACAGAAAACTGTTCAAATTTCCTTCCGAAAATGATTAAGATAAACAATGTATGTGTATATGATCCAAATGAAATAGCGAAAGAGTTTAATACTTTACTGTAAATACTTTACTTATATCGGAAGTAGGTTGGCTAATAGGATTCCATCTACAAATATTTTCTTTAATGATTTTTTGACATCTTCAAATAATTTACTTTCTTCCCATGACTTATTTCTAGATTATCGGTTGAAGAGTTTGAAAGAGCCTTCAAATATTTAAAAAAAAAACAAAGCAATCTGTGCGGATGGAATAAACGGGAACATTATTATAGATTGCTATGAAAGTTTGAAAAATATTATATTTAAAGTTTTCCAAACATCTATACAATAAGGGGTATTCCCTGATCTAATTAAAATAGGCGAATATTGCCTGGGGAAGTACAGGTAAAAGTAAGTTGCAACGTCTTTACCGCCATCAGAAACATGCAATGCGAATAATATATTTTTTAAATCGTTTTTCAAAAAAAAACCTCTATTTAAAGATATGAATGCATTAAACGTTTATGAACTTAACTTGTACAATATTTTATGTTTTACGTTTTGTTGTTTGAATAACCCCTTATTTCATGTTTTTAAAGATCTATTTACCTTAAAAGTAAAGAATAAATATAGTTTGCGATATAATAACTATTTAAAAGAACCCTTTTGTCAAACAAAATTTAATCAATTTTGTATAGATTATCGAGCACCTTATATCTGGAATAAAATTGTACAGCCTAATTTAGATTCATCTATCTCTTTTTTTGTTTTTAAAAACAAGTTAAAGAATATTATTTTTTCTACGGATAATATATTAAAATATTTTTGAGATATTATTTTAACCATTTCTCATTTCAAATGTTTTGGATTCTTATTTTGTTATAAACTACCTGTATTATATTATATTTATATTGTAATTTTTATATGGTTCTGGCGACAAGATCGATATGATCTTCTTCCAGATTCCAAGCTTATATGTTTATATTACATGGAAATCACTACATGTAAATAATGTAAACTGAAAAAATAAATAAATAAATGCGTAGTAACAAAAACTACAGAAAAGTATAAAGTAATCCCCAAGGCAGCATTTGAGACTAAAGCCAAGGCAACACTTGAGGCTGCATTAACATCAATTGATAACTGTAAAAACTCAACTTTAATAAGCTCCGGTAGCTAACATGATTAAAGTGGTATTCTAATCAGCTTTAGAAAGCATTACAAAACTACGTAAAGAAATATATTCCTCATTTTAAATTAATTTCGTTTAAAAGACAAGTAAATAAACGCGGCGGAGGAGTCCTTATATATGTGAATGAAAACATTGTTTATTACGTTAGGAATGATTTAAGTGCTTCTGATAGCGATAAAGAAATTTTGACTATTGAAATTATGAACAATCAATCTAAAAACATATTATTAAGCTGTTGTTATCGCCCACCTGACGGCGTGAGCGAGAACTTGAGCATTTTTTTTGAACAAAGTATTTTCAAAAAAGGTATAAAGAAAACAAAAAGAACTTCATTATTGGAGACCTAAATATGAATTGTTTTCTTTATAATGAAGATAACAAAATTAAAAACTTTTACGACTCCTTTTTTGAGGCGGGAGCAATTCCTTTAATAAACAGGCCAACTAGAGTAACAAAAAACTCGGCGTCTTTGATTGATAATATTATTACAACAGATATATTCAACAATGATATTCAAACAGGTATCCTAAAATCTGATATAACTGACCATTTTCCAATATTCTTGACAATTAATTCTGAAATTAAAAATAAAATACACAAAATTAAAATCCGCATTTTTAACCATACAAATATAAAGTTGTTTAAAAACCAACTATCGTTACTGCACTGGAAGCATATTAACTTCAATGACAATGCAGACAAAATTTATGATAACTTTTATGAAACCTTTTACTCCGTTTATGACGCAAACTTTCCTATTATTGAAAAGACAATAACTCCAAAATATAAAAATAACCCCTGGATAACAAAAGGATTTAAAAAATCATCCAAGATTAAACAGAAGCTGTATATAAAATATCTTAAAACAAAATCATTAGATAATGAGAAAATATATAAAAATTACAAATATCTCTTTGAAAAAGTTCGTAAAAACTATTAAAAACTTTAAAAATTATTACACAAGACTCCTAGATAAATTCAAAAATAACACAAAACGCAATTGGCAAATAATGAACGAAATTACTGGCAGACAAAAAAAAATGCTCAGATTCTCTTCCCCAGATGGTTATAGTGGATAACAAACGCATATGCGAACCAAAAGCTATAGCTCATGAGTTTAATAAATTCTTCACTGACATTGGTCCTAAACTAGCAAATAAAATTCCTTATACCAAAGCAACATTTAACGATTTTCTAGTACAGATGGATAATTGCATTTGTTCCAACGAATTATATTCTGAGCTAACTTTTCATGAATTCGAAAAAGCATTCAAATCCCTTAAAAAAACAAAGCAAACGGAGCAGATGTCATAAACGGTAATATAGTTATAGAATGTTTTGAACAATTAAAAGATATACTTTTTAAGGTTTATGGAGCATCTATTCACCAAGGAGTTTTTCCGGATCAATTAAAAATTGCTAAAATTACCCCAATTTTAAAAGAGGGAGATCAAACAAATATCAGTAATTATCGTTCTATCTCCGTCCTCTGCACATTCTCTAAAATACTAGAACGCATTATGTATAATAGATTATACAATTATCTCCTTTCTAATAACTTGTTATACGCCAACCAGTTTGGTTTTAAAAAAAATAACTCAATGGAACATGCAATTATCCAACTTGTACGTGAAATTTCAAATTCTTTTGAAAAATCTAAATTTACATTAGGTGTTTTTATCGACCTATCGAAGGCTTTCGATACTGTAGATCATGAAATTTTGATACAAAAACTGAAATACTATGGAATAAATTACAAAGTTATAAAATGGTTCTGAAGTTATTTATCTAACCGTAAACAATTTGTTTTTAGTAATAGTTGTTATCCAAATGAGTTCCTAAATGTTTCTTGTGGCGTTCCCCAAGGTTCCATTTTGGGACCACTGTTGTTCTTGATTTATATAAACGACCTAAACAAAGCCTCAAATTTAATGAGTATTATGTTTGCTGATGACACCAACTTATTTCTTTCCAATAATGATATTTACAAACTCTTTTCTAGTATGAACGATGAACTTAAAAACATATCAAAATGGTTTATATGCAATAAGCTAACTCTTAACAGTAACAAAACAAAATGGATTCTCTTCCATCCAGTCGCAAAAAAACCTTATTTACCCCAAAATTTACCAGAAATCTTTGTTGATAATACTGTGATAAAATGGCACTAAGTCACAAGGTTTTTGGGTGTTTTTCTTGATGAAAACATCACATGGAAAGCGCATATTGACTATATTAGCACAAAAATTTCTAAAAGCATTGGAATTTTATATAAATCGAGAACATATCTATGTAAAAAAGATTTAACTCAACTATACTACACATTTATTCATACCTATTTAAATTATGCAAATATTGCTTGGGGAAGCACAGAAAAAAGCAAATTACAATGTCTTTACCGCCGTTAGAAGCATGCGATCCGTTTAATTAATTTTGCGGATCGATACACTCATTCCAAACCTTTTTTTATTGAAATGAAAATTCTTAATATTTACGAACTTAATGTGTTTAATCATGGCCTACTTTATTTATACGGCCGGATATTTTACATTTTGAAGAAAAAAATAGAAGGCCAGTTTTCTGGAAAAGTGTTTTTAAGAAAGCAGCTTTGGAAGTTCAAAAAGATGGTTAACAAATGTTGCGTCATAAATTGTCGTTCAAATTATCATAATTATGGTGAAGTATCTACAGTAGTATTTTCGTTTCCAAAAAATGAGTTAAAAAAAAGAGTTAAAAAAATATTGGATTAAATTTGTAAATAGAAAAGATTAGACACCTACTAATTCTTCCGTTATATGCATCAAACATTTTAAAAAAATATTATAAGAAAGGCAATAAGAATCAACGTTTTAGATTAATAAAAAATTTAAAGCCTATTCCAACTATTTTTGACTGCACAAATTTGACTGAAGAAGGTTCATTACAACTTATAAAATCTTCTAATTCATTAAGAAAATCACCAACTAAAAGAATATTTCATCCAGATCAATATGAACAGTTTTTATTGAATGATTTGATTAATAGCTTTAACGATATTACTGAAAGTTTTGCTCCAGATTGTTTTTCATTCTTGAAGAATGATGATCATGTAATTTTTTATAAATTGAGTCATAGTACTTTATCTATTCCAGAGGTTACAGAGTGCATTCGTGTAAACAATGAGATGCATGTTAAATTATTTTACAGAGGTTTACCTCTGCCATTACCTCAGTGGTTTTGTCAAGGAAGAGATTGTCGTTTATCTTGTAAAAGTATGCTTCATAATTTTCCTACCTACATTAAATCACAAGCCGATCAATTTTCATCTGTATTGACTGAATTACAGCAAATTAAATATATGAAAAAACCAATTTATTCAGCCAATATTATAAGGTATTCACTGATATTACGATATACTTCTATGCAGTCATACCAACTTTTGCGTGAAGAATTGCCTTTACCATCATTATCATTACTTAAAAAAATAACTAGTGGAAATATTGATGCTCTAAGTTGTGCAAAACGTTTAAAATTAGAAGGTAAGATATCTCAAGACATTTGCTTGATTTTTGATGAAATGTACTTGCAAAAATGTGAGGAGTATTTTGCTGGAGAGATGATTGGTAGTGATGAGTCTGGAGAAATGTATAAGGGAATAGTTTGTTTTATGATAGTTGGCCTGAAACAAAACATTCCATATGTGATCAAAACGTCTCCTGAAAAAACAATCAATGCTGAATGGTTGAAAGAAGAAATTTTTGAATGTCTTCGTATTTTAACTGAATGTGAATTTAATGTTAGAGTTATTGTGTGTGACAACCATTCTGCTAATGTTTCTTGTTTTAAAAAAATCCTTTGTGCATCGAATCAACAAGCTGAAGATTTGTTTTTTATTTACAATCTAAAAAAAATTTACCTCTGTTTTGATGTTGTACATCTTATTAAAAACATCAGAAATAATTTGTTAAATTGCAAAAGATTTTTATTTCCAGATTTTAACTTTATTGGATTTAAAGATCCTATAATTGTATGTGGGGGAGAAATTAAATGGAGTACCTTCCGCAATATTTATGAAAAAGACCTCACTCTTGATGCTGGTTTGCGTAAAGCACCAAAAATAACAATGAAAGTGTTACATCCTGGCAATTTTAAACAAAATGTTTCTTTAGCACTTGCAATTTTTGATGAAACTACATCAGCAGCGATTCACTCATATTTTCCAGATCTTAAAAGTAGTGCAGATTTTCTTACATTATTTAACAAGTGGTGGGTTTTATCAAATTCTAAATGTCAGTATTCAGCATGTAATATTTTAGGTAATGCAGTCGTTTCTGGTGATAAAAAACCTGAATTTCTTCGGGAAATGGCACATTGGATTGAAGTTTGGCAATCACAAAAGATACCAAACTGTGAGAAGTTTACTTTAAGTGTTCAGACAGCTGCAGCACTAATAAGAACACTTAATAGTCATGCCTCATTGATCGAGGACTTGCTTAATGATGGATATCACTTTGTTTTAACTGCGAGATTTCAAAGTGACCCATTAGAAAGGAGATTTGGACAATATAGACAAATGAGCGGTGGAAGATTTTTGGTAGGTTTAAAAGATGTCACTATTTCTGAAAAAATATTAAAAATCAAAAGTATAGTTAAAGAAAGTATTAACTTCGATGATAGTTTAAAAGTGCCTGAGTCAGAAAATAATTTAACAGATTGGAAAAACTTTCTTCTTGATATTGATGAAGCTCAGTGTACTCCAGAAATCATGACACTTGCACCAGAAAGTAGGGAAGTAGGTGCTTATATTGCTGGTTATATAGCAAAGAAACTTAAAAAACGTTTTGGTACATGTTGTAAAGAATTTTTATGTTGTGTCAATATTGATGAAAGCAATCCTGATCATACTTATTTAACAATTATTTCTAGGGGTGGTCTCACTATTCCTTCACCATCACTTTTGGATTATGTTTGCACAACCTTTGCTATGATTGACTACTTTTATAAAAAAATAATGAAATTTAGTTTACATGCACGACAAGCTTTAGAATATTTGTTAAACCACTTTTATGACTCTTTTCAGACTTTTTCTTGTCCCATGCATGAGAAAACTGGGATAAAACTTGCTGGAAGAATTGTTGTTAACATTTTTCTTAATAATAAAAGAATTATCTCTACCAGTGAAGTAGCTGTTGATCATGTAAAATCTTTTAAAAAAAGAAAATTTGAAAAAATTTAATAAATTATATATAATTTTATTTTTAAATGAAAAAAGAGAAACATTTAAATATTTTTTATAACTGTTCTTGTTTCTTACATCGTTTTTACTAATACTAAATTTTAAAATAAACACTATTTATTTCTTAATAAATGTTCGTTTAATATCTAAAATTATGAATAAATACAACTTTTGTGGACTTTTTAAATGTAGAAAGTAAAATAATATTGAAAATGTTCAAAACGTATTAAATTTTTGAAACATTACGATTTTAAAAACTGGCCTTCTATTTTTTTCTTCAAAATGTAATTTATCCGGCCGTATAAGTAAAGTAGGCCATGGTTTAATGTTTTATGCTTTATGTATTTGTGGAAAAATGTCTTATCCCTACCTATCTTTAAAGTTCTCTTTTGTGAAAAACCAATAAATAAATATACTCTTAGAAATAATAAATTTTTGCATAAACTTTTTTGTCGAACAAAGTTTAACCAGTATGGTATTGCTTATCGTGCGCCATTTCTTTGGAATAAAGTTGTTTTGCCAAATTTTGATATATTTTACACTTTTCCAATTTTCAAACATAAACTCAAAAATTTTATTTTATTTTCCGATGACATAATAAGGTTCTTCTAATTGTAATTATGTACCTTTATTTAGTACTTTTTAATTGTAAAATACGTTATATGTAACGACTCTTTTTGTTTTACTTCTCTTTTTATTTTACTTTTTATATGTAACGACTCTTTGTTTTACTTTTTATCTTTTTGTTTTACTTTTTACTTTTACTGTTTATTTTATAAATAGATTATATACATTGTAAATAATTATGCTAAATGCTTGTAAAAGGTTCCGATGATAAGATCAGTACGATCTTCTTTCAGAAACCTTGTTTGTATTTGTTAAAGTATTGTATTACGACAAATGTAAACTTAAAAAGTAAAAAAAAAAAAAAAAAAAAAAAAAAAAAAAAAAAAAAAAAAAAAAATAAAGACTATTTGCCAGAATAGACTAGAATAGACATAATAGCTTATAAGGTAAGCGCTAAATTAAAGAAAATAACCAAATCGAAGCCATTGCTATTGTCAGTATTCAAAGAAAAATCTTCTAAAATAACAAACAAGGACATCATATTGTTGCAGCTTAAACAAAAAAAAAACGTCCAAATTAAGCTGCCAACTTGGTAACTTTTTTTTATTAAGGTGCCCCAAGAAGACCTATCAGTTTTGTCACAGAGCACCGCGGATGTGCTTTTAACCAGAAAGTTCACGCCTCCTTCCTTCCCGTGACGCGAAAATATGTCCAGAGCTCGTTTCGAGCCTGGATCTCCTGCTTCTAAAGCAAGCGCTCTGACCATTGCGCCACGGCCTTACGATTGGTTTACGGCAAACCAATGAAAGTGTTAATGTTCAAGATATTTTGTGACATGTGACCCTAAAAAAAGTTGAAATCAGCCATATTCGTTGTGTATCAAGTAAACTTACGTAATTTAAGTTAATTTAAAACTAATATTACATTTAATTAAATACAGCCATTTTTTTTCTCTTAAAAACGTAAGGGATCATACAGCTGTACTATAAAAGTGTAATCGACAAAAAACCTCATGCTCATGGCGATAAACACTCGCGCAACAAACTAATTTCAATGAAAAAAGAGCCTTAAAAAACGCAACAACAAATTAACTAAAGCATTACTTTTAAATAAAACGTTTCCAAATGTTTTTTATTGGTGAACTGGCGAAAGGTGTTGTGTCAGTATCGTCAAATCAAATGAGCAACTCTGATATGTACTTGAATCATAAGCATCAGCCTATTCAAACTATCAAAAAATAAAACCAGAAATTTATTTATTGTCCACATGACAATGAAGTCAATCAGACCTGTTATAGATTAATTGAAAAGTCTGCAATGCACCTCAATGCTGCTGTATGGCGATTATAATCTGAGTTACATATGGTATGAGACCTCCCTCCTAAACGCCTGTTAAAAAACTGGGAGGCGTGTATCATTAGAATGTACTACTTGATTGGATATTAAATTTAAAAAAAAAAGAAGACAAAATGTTGTGAAAAAAAAAAAAAATCATATTTATAAAATTATTGATCTTAAGTCATTGCAGAACGTAAAATGGATGGATATTTGATTGAAAAAAATTGAACGTTGAAAAGTGCAAACTGATAAATGTTGGTAAAAAGAATCCAAAAATAAATTATAGTATGACCCATGACGGCAAAGTTCATTTGATACAAAAGTAAGTAAACAAGATTTAGTCGTTATTAATTCACCCGACCTTAAATGGCATAATCAAGTGAGTTCAACGACAGCAGAAGCGCAATGAACTTTGGGTCTTATTGAACGTACATTTACATATTTTGAGTTTGCTATACCTACATGGGAAACTTATTTACGACAGAATATTACAGAGTTAGAGAAAGTGCAAAGTTAAGAAAATTAATTCCAAGTATTAAAAACATGTCATGCTAAAATAAACTAAAAGCAATGGGTTTAAAAACAATGGAGAAAAAAAGAGCAAGTAGAGATCTAATACAAAAGATTCAAATAAGTAAATAAAAACAGACCAAAAAATTGGTACAAAAATTGGACCAAATAAGTTGCTGCAAAATTTAAAGATGTTTAGCATCATTTTTTAGTCGTTAAGATCCGGCTTCTTTGGTACGGAACAACAGATTCAGAATAGATTAATAATACGTACCATCATGTTTACAAAGATTTCTTCACTAACCAAGAGTGTAATAATTGGAATAATTAAAACCGTAGAAGCAATATCGTAGAAATGTTTTAAAAGCGCAAATTGACACATTTTTTTTTATTAACTTGTAAATATTACTATAATTATTTATATATAATTTTTTATATATTAATTATTAACTTTGAATTATTTTTGTTATGCTTTGTAGTTATATAATAAATAATATATATATATATATATATATATATATATATATATATATATATATATATATATATATATATATATATATATATATATATATATATATATATATATATATATATTGATTATATATATATATAATTTGATTGTAATAGTTTGGTAATTTGATAGTGAATAAAACTCAAGATAATTTTGTAATAAAACCAGTTTTATACTTGATGATAAACATAAACCGATAGCTTATATGCAAATATTATCTTCATCAAGCAAAATGTTGACACAGCGTGATTATGTGTGAGTGGGTTTATGAAGCTATTGTTACATGTAGTTTCTGTTTACATGCACTTTGCTCTTATTTTTCCTATTAAAAAAACAATAAATATTACTTTGCTAATCAAGATTAAACACTTTTAATTTTCTTTACGAAAAAAAAATATTTTTAATAAGGTAGGTACAATTTTATTATGAAACAAGGATTTTGCTTCATAAACGATTTTCATATGATAGGTAGTCTGTAAAGGCAAAATGTTAATAATTTTTTATTGCACTTAATTATCAGATTTTTATTAAATCTTATAGTAAACTGTCTCATAGTTATCTTCGGATAATTTTTTAATCAGATAAAAACTTCAAATATATGCTGCTACTATTGACTAGAAAAGTAGCAAAGTAGATATTTCTGATCGGGTTAATATTCTTTTTGGTAATAACTTGCCAACAAAAAGTATTCTTCCTTTGTGCCTTATTCATACATTGAACATTTATTTCAAATGTAATTACCTAAAAATTAATGAAACCTTTATAAACAATATAATGTAGAATTAGTGTTATTTTTCTACATTTAGTAAAATTCATCTAGTTCAATTTTTTTAAACATCAACTATATAATGCTTAAAAATTACATAATCATGACAATTACGTAATAATGAAAATTATATAAAACATGAAAATTACATAAAACATAAAAGTTACATAAAACATAACAGATTTATTAATTAATTTAAACTTAAGCTTTAATTAAAAACAACTTAATTTAAACTTAAATGAAGCCTTTTAAAAGAAACCTCAAGTATTGTTTTAAAAAGACTCTCGTTTTTTTACTTAAATATTAAGCAAAAAAATGTTGCCAACCGATTGGCAACGTTTTTTATTTTGATCAATATCTTTGTTGTAGCCAAAAGACTCTTGTTTAGACTCTTGTTTGTAGTCTAATAATAATTATCGCTTTCGCCATAACCTTTTTTGTTTTTGTTTACGTGATTGTATTTACGATGTCTGTTTTTGGTTCTACCAGTGTACCTTTTTTCAGGTTAGTTAATGTAAAAAAATATCAATTCTGTAACTACTGAAATAGTCCGAATGACCTCACAGCAAAATCGTAAATTTATTTTTTAACACAAGAAAAATATTTCTTGTTTTAAGAAATGTATTGCGAGGTAGCAATTTGGTAATTAAAACAAGAAACATATTTCTTATCTTGAGAAATAAGTTGCGGGATGGGGAATTTATTTCTTAAAATAAGAAATATATTTTTTGTTCGAAAAAAAAATGTTTCTTAATGAGAAATGCAATTTTGCTGTGCTCTTGTAAACAAATAAATTTCACTTTTTTAGAGAATGAGTTAAAAATCAGAAGTAGCTTGCTTGATTTTATTTAAAATAAGTTTATAAAATTAACTTTTATGCTAATAACAAAGTTTGGTGATAAATATTATTATCAACTTCATTACTGTTTTTAAAATAAAAAGCACTATATTGTCTACGTAAGTTAAAGTTAGAAACTTTGATTTTAACTGTAAAGTATAGATTACAAATAATGTCATATTTGAAATATATGATTTATCTTTTAGGCAGTAATTATATTTGTTCTATACATCAGTGTTTTCTGTTGAGAACATTTGAAAGTACTTTGTACTGGTAATGCCTCACCAGAGGCGTCACGATAAAGTAGACAGAGTTGACTAAGTCCCAAAGGCTATCGAGTTGTTAACAGATTGAGGGTCATCGAGTTTATTAAAAGTACTTCTTTCGTTTACACAGAGCCTCGTTTACATACTGTCCGTGTTTATAATCAAAAAAATAAAATATACAAAAAACGTTAAAAATCAGGGGCGGACTGGCCAAATTATTATGATGTGGAAAAATATTTTTAACGGCCCTGTAGGCCAACGAAAAATGAGGAAAAGCAGCAAAGATAACAGACGTAAATTACAAAGTTATGCTTAATTTATAAATATATACATTAATGAATAAATATCGAACAGAAAAAATTTATTAGAATACATATACGTAAAAACAAAGTACTTAACAACGGCCCATGTGGAATAGTCCACATCTTCCACATGGCCAGTCCGCCCCTGTTAAAAATACGTAACTTTTGTCAAATAATAAAACGACTTTTATATTGATTTAAAAATAAAGAAAGTTTTGTGTACTGATAAAAATATATTTGATACATGTTTACCAATATACATTTAGTGCTATTGGAAACGTCTTTTCTAATTTTAAAATTACCTTTAAAAAAAAAATATTTAAAGTCTATTTATTTTTATCGAATCTGTTTAAAATTTCATTTACAAATTTAACTATATTTATTTATTTAAACTTATGTTTTCTTTTACCTATTTTCTAAATTAATTTAAAAATATTTATGTAAGTTAAGTAAAAGAAGTTTATTTACGTTGAAAACATAAAACAAAAAATGTGATTGGCTGGAACATTTTTCCAAGCATTTTAGTTCTTGCTAGATTTATGTACAGGTAAGCAATCATAAATATAAATAACTTGTTGTTTGCAAATAGTTTATTTTTAATTATTTGTTAGATATTGCAGAAAACAAACTTAGTGAATTCACATATCTTAAACAACGTTATTAATCGCAGGAATAAATAACATGATATATTTTATCTAAATTATTGTTTTTATATTTTGTTACCATTTATTACCAGTTCAAACCTTTTTATAAACAACTGAAAAAAAAATTGAAAAATGTAAATATATTCTTTGAATAATCTAATATATAACTACCTAGGTCTGATTTCCTGGTTTCCTGGTAATAAATATGCGTGTTTTACTCATATAGCCTTTAAAAACGATTGAAAAAAAAAAAAAAATTAAAAATACAATTTGAATGATTTATTTATACTTATGTTTTCTGTTACCTATTTCCTAAATTAATTTCAGCACATTAAGTTATATAAGTTAAGTAATAAAAGTTAAATTTTAAACTTTAAAAACTTGGGTAAAAAAAAACTTGGGTAAAAAAAAACTTGGGTAAAAGCAAATCTTTGAAGTAAAAATTTTATAATGGCTTTAGGGTTAATTTGACTCATAATTAAATTTTTACATTACCTTTTTTATGTGTTGAAACTGCCCAAAGAATTTGCTCTTTAAGTAAAGTATTAAAGTAACTATCTTACAAACCATTTTCTATTAGGTTTTATGTATGTCGTCTTGACGCTTAATATCAATTTTTGTGTTGATTTTTTCAATTTTCACTTATAATAGTAAAATCTATTGCTTATTATATATATAGTATAAACTCGCTTTTCATAAAACAACAATAACAACAAAATACACCTCGTTCAAACCAACCTCTTATTTGGCCAGAGCCTGCATCTCACTTGAGCCTCTTATTTTTAAGTCGTAACCCCCATGGCCCATTTAAATTACAACTTGTACAAATTTTACTTTAAGTAGGCTATGATAAGCCACAGCCGCTTCATCATCAAAATAAGAAAAATAAATTAATCATAAAACCATAAAAAAATAAATAAAAATAGAATGGGAGAAAAAATAAGGGAGATAATATTTTGGGAGCAATAAAAACAGAAGTTTGTTTTTTTTAAATCATTTAATTGACTATCTCAGTTAGATTTAAAGAATAAAAGGCTTTAAATGGAATAAACTTAAAGACATAAGAAATTTTATTTAATAAAATAATGCCTGCATTAAATTATTTTAACTATCATATTAAAAATTTTCTTTATTTATGAAACTTATACGAATTTACTGATTTCTGCATATTAAAATTAAGTTATCGATATGTTATAACATATCGAATAAGAAATAATGCATAATAATGAGAGAGAGAAAAAAAGAATAAGAAATAATGCAGAATAATGCATAAATGCATTATTCTTTAAATATCATATTTTAACATAGCTAAATTTAGAAATTTGAATAACTTTTACTACTTCAAGAAATTTAAAACGGGTCAGCTTATATACCTACCGCGTTCATTTCTAACAAAAGTTATTTTTTGGAGCTATTGGGTAAAAATAGGCACAAAAAAAAAATTTTGTTTCGTTTAGAAATAAAAATTTTTTTATGCAGTTGACTCTAGATATCTCGAACTCTAAGAGGGCCGGAATAAAAATTTAAGATATCAAAAGAACAAGATATCAAGAGGCTCAAACAATTGCGCAAGGAACTGGAAATAATGTTCGAGATATCGAGTAGTCGAGATATCGAAAGTTAATTATATAAAAATCGCAAAAAAAAAGTATGAAAGCATAATTATTTATTAAATGTTGTAATGCAGCATACTTCCTCACTATTATAATAAAAAACGTGAAAAAACACCAGAATAGAGAGTTTTTAGATTCGAGGACAACAATTTGGATTGACGCCCCCTGACTCCAAACACCAATCGATAACCGGTTTTTTTATACTTGCGATAGCAATTTTTCAGAATTTTTTCAAAAAGCAAACATTTATATGCTTATATTAATGTGAAAAATATATACGAACTAAATATTTTTAATATTTTATGTTTTATGTTTAAATGTAAAGAAAATTTATCTCAAAGTGTATTTATAAATCTCTATAATTTGAAACCAAAAAACAAATATGAACTTCGTGATAGTAAAAATATTCAAGAGCCGTTTTGCAAAACAAAAATTGACCAGTTTTGTATTTCTTATCGTGGTCTATTTCTTTGGAATAAAATAGTTTTACCTAACTTTGATTTTTCTTTGAAATGGTCTTATTCCTCCTTTAAAAAGAAAACAAAAGAAATAATCTTTTCAACACAAAATATATTTATTTATTTTTAGTATTTTAAGTTATTTGATATTTTTGTCGACTGTGTGATGAATATTATTTAAACAATATATGCTGAATACTTTATATTATAATATTGTTCAATATTAAGAATGTTATATATCCATATTATAAAATATTATGTTAAAACTTGCTTAACATTTGAAGAATATTCTAACGCTTATGTAATTTTTAATATTTGTAAATTTTCTACCTTTTAATTCGTTATATAGATTGTAAAGGGCTTCATGATAAGATCATGTGATCTTCTGGAAGTCCTACCAGTAATATATTCATTGTAAAAAAGGATGTTTTGCTCAAGCTTTTCCTTTTGCATCCTTATTGTCAAATAAATATTTTGGCTCCATGTTCCATGTTTTTTAAAAAACTGAAAGCAAAAATCCCCTAAATCATTATCATTTTTATGTGTTTCTTCGTGTACTTTTGCTAGGAGTATATTAAGAAACAATATATATATATATATATATATATACATATATATATATATATATATATATATATATATATATATATATATATATATATATATATATATATATATATATATATATATATATACATATATATATATATATATATATATATATATATATATATATATATATATATATATATATATATATATACATATATATATATATATATATATATATATATATATATATATATATATATATATATATATATATATATATATATATATATATATATATATATATATATATATATATATACATACATATATATCTTCTTTTTTAGAACTATACTAAACAAAAAAATGAAGTTCACTTTGTTTCTCATATTGGTAATAATGGCTATTTATTATGTTGAAACTCAATGTAAGTATTATACTTAATACTTTTTTTTATTTTTGATATTTGTTATTATTATTTTTTATGTTTACCAATATTGTAATTGTTAGCATCAATAGTAACAACATCATCAGCTAGAAGATTTTTAATCAATAAGTATAATCAGCAATGTTACTAACACCAGCAATTTGCGAAAATAGTTATTTTTTAAGTTCAAACTTCCCCGGTTCATTAAACTATCACATTTGTTTCTGTTACATCCCTAAAAATCATATGAAATAAATAAACTGAAACAAGTAAAAAATATGTTGTAAATAGTCAATACACGGTCGTTTAGGTATAAGCAAAAAGCGCTATATTTAGGTACGCTTGCGTAGGAAAATACGAAAAACTTTTAAACTTTTAAAATGGCTACGGTTCTTAACTACAGAGAATATTTTATATGACAACAGATTATTTTTTAATTAATTTCTAAAAAGCCAATGATGTAGCTTTATTTTTGACGTAAATCAATATAATAATACAAAAATTTCACAAAAATATAAATAAATAGATGTAACAAAAATCTTTGTGCGCTTAAACTTTATTTTTATTTAATACCTTTTTAGTGTAAATCATAGATTTTTTTTATTTATTTGAAATGAATTTTCTAAAAATCTGACTGTAGGATTTCAATAATTTTTTTTTAAAACTTCAGATAAATATGTTCTATATGTATGATGTTATTCTGGTCATTGCTTTAACCTTTTTTCCATATAAAAATTTGTTTTTACTGTTATGACTATTTCCTTATATATCAAAAAGCAATTTCATTCATTATTTTGTTAATTTCTATTTTTCTGAATATGTATATATATATATATACATATATATATATATATATATATATATATATATATATATATATATATATATATATATATATATATATATATATATATATATATATATGCATATACAACAATCGATCGATTAGACTAACACCGTATCCTTAAAGGCATACTCACTGGCTTACTTAACCAGTTACAGCAAAACTTACTAACTATATTTTTATTTCTGCTGCACTATGTATGGTGTGGCAAAAATAAAAAACATAATAATTCCCAAAACTTTTTCTATAAAATTTCACATGTTCATATGCCTAAAATGTTTTGATTGATTTCTTGCTCTTAACGTTACGTTCCAATTATAGCATTTTGTGATCTCCCAGAAACTTCATTTTCATCAATTTTTGTTCACAAACAAGAGTTGGTAATTTATAAAATAGTTTTAATAAAGATTTGCACAATTCTTTAACATAAGTTGTGCAAAGACTGCTTGCAGATGAAACTTTTGCTCTGTATACTTTAGTAAAAAATCTATAATAATTATGTCACAAAAGCATTCAAGGCCGGCGCGATAGGGGTGTGTGGGGAGGTGTAACACCCCATCAATGATTTTTAGTCGGCAAACTGGACCCTTAGTCGGCAAATCGGTCCCTTTTAGACTAGTTAGTCGGCAAATGTGGCCCCTTTCGACATAGGTTAGACAGTCGGCAAATGTCGTAATGGGAGTCGGCAAATTTTGAAAAACGAGGACCTTTTTTTTTTTTTTTTTTTTTTAGTCGGCAAAAGTTGTAATGGCACCCCCACACGTGACACCTGCTCGCGCCGGCCCTGAAAGCATTACACAAATAATGATCAACCTGCAAATATAATATAGAACTACTTTTAGAACTGTTTTTTTCATTAGTTTATGTGTTGAAGATGTCCCGGACTTAACGCCATTCCTTTAAAAGTTATTTATATTTTGCACTTTGCATTTTGTTTAATTGTAAATAAGTAAGTCAGATAAATCAAATCAATATATTAACATAACTAAAAACTAAAATTATTATAAAAAAAATTATCCTACTAGTTAAATTGCTTAGAGATTAATATTAAATGAATATATATTATTATACTTTGGACTAAGTTTGTTGAATATTGCAACAAAAAAGTAAAAAATGCAGTAAAAATAAAAATAATAAAAGAATACTCTTATGTCAAAACTTTGCCTATTTTTTAAGTATAAATATGCAAATATATGCTTTTAAACAGTTTATATATGCAAATATATGCACATATACAGTTTATATTATATATATATATATATATATATAATATAAACAGTTTATATATATATATATATATATATATATATATATATATATATATATATATATATATATATATATATATATATATAATATAAACTGTATGTTATATATATGTTATTTATATATATATATATATATATATATATATATATATATATATATATATATATATATATATTTATGTTATATATATATTTATGTTATATATATATATATATATATATATATATATATATATATATATATATATATATATATATATATATATATATATATATATTTATATAGCCGGCGCTAGGGTATTTGGCGTCCTAGGCAAAAAAATTCCCCCCCCCCCCTTCCTTCTTCCGAAAAAAAATATTTTAATTTGAAAGAGCAAAAACATAAATATTAATTTTATTCAAAATAGCATAAACATTATAAAATGGTGGACATATTTAAGTATTAAATATTTATTTTTGACATTTTAGGATTTCAGCCTCTCAACTTTTATTTACAAGAATAAAAATATTTGAGATTTTATGACATTCAAAGAATAAAAGTAATATTTAATAGAATTAATGAAGACTATTCCTTATATTTAATCGCACCAAAATAATAATAATTAACCTAGCTTATCTCAAGAAATAATAATAAGTAATTTAGAATTAATCTAGAATTAAGAATAAAATAAGAAATAATCTAGAATTAAGAATAAAAATTGAAAACTTGGAATATAATATAGTTACAAAGAATAAAAAAACCTAATTCTGATTTGATGTTTAAATTATTAGAGAATTTGAATTTCAGAAACTAGAAAGTTCATTTGTATTTTGAAAATATGTAATAATAAAAATAAAAGCGTATTTAAATTTTTATTTTTCTGGCTTTTTTTGTTGCAAATGTTTTTACAATTTCTTTCAAATTTAATATTGATGATTCTTCGTGTTCTATCGAAATTATTGATAATCACACCAGTCGTTCTTGTAACATTGTCGACCTCAAATAATTTTTAATTATTTTTAACTTCGAAAAACTTCGCTCGCCACTTGCAACGGACACTGGAAGTGTTAATAGTATTCTTAAAGAAATACATATATTTGGTAGACAGTCAATTAAACGTTGTTCAACTATAAAAGTTAGTACTTCATGTGGTGTCATTTGTTGTGGGAGTCTTCCAGAAAGTACTTTGATTTCATTACAAAGATCCGCTGCACTATTATCTTTTTGAGAACCATGAGTTAAAATTTTTTCTAGATTTCTACAATTTTTCAATAATTCTGCTGAAGATTTTGAACTTATAGAATAAATATCATGAAGGAAGCCAAACATACTATTAATAATAGTATATTTGGTTTCCTTAATGATATTTATGTTTGGTTTGAACAAATGCGACAGTATAATAGTATTATACTGTCGCATTTGTTCAAACCTTTCCGCAATAGACTGTATAGCAGTGTCTAAAATTTTAAAATAAAATTCAACTTTAAATTTTTCTTTTGGATCTTGCAACGCTTCATCTTGTGTTTCATAATCGAACTGTCGCTTTTTTTTTCTTCTTCTGACATGTTTTACTTCAAAATTTGTTACTGTTTCCAATTCTTTTGCAATTTCAGCAGCATCAACAATAATTCTTTGAAAGCCTTCATCATTTCTCATTTTTACAAGTTTGTTTTTAGTAATATTTAATTGTTGTGTAGCTACATTCAAATCAACTTTCTTATTTTGTAATATTTTATTAGAAATATTAACTTTAAAAAGAATGTCGTACCATAAAACAAGGGCAACCATGAACTTGAATATGCAAATAGAATTTGCAAGCCCTTTAGCCTCATTTCGGGAAGAATTTCCTACTGATGTAGTTTGTAATCTTGGATCCTCAAATATTTGCATTAAAGTATCGTAAATTTTTCCGAGATTGTATCGTAATGGTTTTAAAGCATTAATGCGGCTTTCCCATCTTGTATCATTTAATGACTTGACAGTAAAATCTGGAAAATAGCTACGACAAACTTGCCAACGAAAAGGTGATCCCGAAAATTAACTATAAATCTGTTGCACCACACTAAAAAAACTTATTGCATGCAAGCTACACTTGCATGCATCATTCACAACTAAGTTTAGTGAACGTGCGCTGCATGGAATAAAAAACGCCCGAGGATTTATATCCAAAATTTTTCTTTGTACCCCATTCTCCTTACCCTTCATGTTGCTTCCGTTATCGTATCCTTGTCCACGGAGATTTTCAATTGGTAAATTAAAATTTTCCAATTGTTCAATTAATGTTTTTGCCATAAAACCACCTGTATATTTCTCCACAGGTATGAATCCTAAAAAATGTTCTTTAATTTTAACTAAACCCCCATCATGCGATGTTGGTGATGTTAAATCAAGAAAACGAATTATTATTGTCATTTGTTCTGTATGGCTATTATCTGGGGTGCAGTCTAAAATTATAGAATAATATTTAGCAAATTTTACTCTAGTCAAGATATTATCTTTTATAGCATTTGCTAGTATTTGTATTAATTCGTTTTGAATTTCTTTTCCAAGATAATGAGCAGTTTTAATTTCTTGATTTTTAATTTTCCGCACTTGTTCATTCATTAATGGGTCAAGTAAAGCGAGATACTCAACAAATTTTATAAAATTACCATTGGCGTTATTGTAAAGCTTTTCATTTGTTCCACGAAATGCCAAGTTTTGCGTAGCCAGTACTCTGACTAAGGCAATTAATCTTTCTAAAATTCGTTGCCAATATTGTTCTTTTTCCTTAATTTTTTGTTGGTTAATATGATCAATGGTTTTTTCTGTAGATAAACGTATATTAAGTTTTTTCCACATTTGAAAATTTACGAGATGTGAATTACTTTTTTCATGAGAAGAAAGAAGTGCTCCAATATTCTTCCAATCGTTTAAACCTGAACCTTCTAAAGCCGGCAAACTACTTTTGCTTTTACCAAATAATTTACAACATAAACAAAAAACTACATTTTTTGAAACTGAATATATAAGCCAAGAACGAGAGACTTCTTCTCCATTTGGTAATGTCCGCTTGTAATAGATTGATGAAAATTTTCTTTTTTGTTCATCTCGATCTCGTGGAAAGTTATATTTTTCAATTTGTTGCGGTCTATTTTTTATAACAAATTGCCGAAAATTGTCACTAAAATGAATAGGCCAATTTGCAGGGTCACTGGAGTCTGCAGATGATAATATGCTAATTTGAGTTTTAGTTTCAATTTGTCTTGAAATATTAACAGCGGGAGTTGCTTCAGGTAGATAAATTTGGTTTTCATTGATATTTACAACTTCATTTTGTTGATTTGAAATATTAGCATTATTAACAGTTTTATCGTCAACTATCACTTTAGATTTTTTACTCACACCGCTATCGCTTTCAGTAGCAGAATCAATACCTGTAGAATGTGTTTCTGCACGAAAATATATCAAAATAGCTTTTCTTTGATTTTTTTTTATTTTTCTTTACTGATAGTCTCTTTTTCTCAGACATAGTTAAAAAACGTAAGAAATGTGTAATTATAAAATATTTACTTATTACTTGCTAGCGTACAATAGTAGAATTGAAGTAATACACTTCCTTTTCAATCGATAAGAGTATTGTCAGTTAAATACTTATTATAAAGAAAATATAATAGTCAACACTTAACTCTTTCGCTACCGCCGTTTTAACAAAAATCTTTTCGCTGCGACAGCACGTTTTTTTGAATAAAATTTGGATGAAATAACATAAAAAACTAATTAAAATTCGAATAGTATATCTTTTTAAAAGCGTAACAATTTGTTAGCTTTGTTCAATTAATATATAGTTTGTTACAAACTATATATTAATTGAAAGATAAACAAATGAACTTTTTAATTAAATAAGTTTTTAACACTCATCGTTGAACAGTAAGAAATGCAAGGTACTTAAACCATCGTTTTTATAAATAGTAACATAAAAAAATAAAAATAAGATAAATAAAACATAAAGTCCGAAATAAAACTTATTTAATGTATAAAAAGAACGTTTTTCTTGAAAAAAAACCTTTGTAATTACTTAGCTAAATACTCACACGCTTCTTCAAGTTAACTTTTACAGTGTTAACGTTGCTTTATTTTACTAATTACGAACTAAATTTAAAGAAATTTTTTTTATCAAGGATTACTTGAGATTTTTTAACTTTGTCAAGTGATAACTAATTATAGTTACACATTATGGCTCATACTTGTACTTGATTATGTAGAGAACTAATTAAACTTTAAGAAAAAACAAATTATGTGTTTAGATTTATGCACAAAACAGGATAAATTGTGAAGCATACTCGAAAGCCGCTACCAGCGGCTTGCAGTCATAATAAAAAAAAAAATCAATAGCCGCTATCAGCGGCTTGCGGAGGGAAAGAGTTAAATTGACATTTATTCAAAGAATCAGAGACAGACAGAAGAAGTATCTAGCACTCGTTAACCAAACGCATGCGAATGAATGTGAAATAACTGATTGAATATGCAGGCGATCGAATGAACATGAGGAACAGCCAGGGGCGGACTGGCCAAATTATTATGATGTGGAAAAATATTTTTAACGGCCCTGTAGGCCAACGAAAAATGAGGAAAAGCAGCAAAGATAACAGACGTAAATTACAAAGTTATGCTTAATTTATAAATATATACATTAATGAATAAATATCGAACAGAAAAAATTTATTAGAATACATATACGTAAAAACAAAGTACTTAACAACGGCCCATGTGGAATAGTCCACATCTTCCACATGGCCAGTCCGCCCCTGGGAACAGCGAATGGATAATATACAATTTTGTTTGTTGTGTTTATAATTTAAAAAGAAAATATTCACTTTATTTGGAAAACGCAACTCAAGTTGTTAATTATCTCTCATTTTATTAATATAAACACAGTCGAGAGACAAGAAGCAGGAGTCACTATTTAATAACATTACAACACTACATGTTGCCTTTGCCTAAAGCCTGCGAGTGATAACTTGCTAATTTGCCTTGCAGTTTATGCTCAATTACTGGAAATGGAAAATTTCTCATCGTTATATATAATTTTTATAATTATTATAAAATTATAATTTTAGTTAGATTTTTTATATTTTATAGGCAGCTGCCTAGTCTGCCTAGTGCCTAGCGCCGGCTCTGTATATAAATATATATATATATATATATATATATATATATATATATATATATATATATATATATATATATATATATATATATATATATATATATATATATATTTATATATAAGTTTGAAAAAAAATTATTGAAATCCTACAGTTAGATTTTAAGAAAATTGATTTCAAATAAATAAACAAATCTATGAGTTACACTAAAAAGTTGTTAATTGAAAATAAAGTTTAAGTACTTTAAGATATTATTTACCCTTTTTTGATTTATATTTTTGTGAAATTTTAAAAATAATATATTGATCTACATAAAAATAAGGCTACAACCTTGAGTTTTTAGAGTTCAAATAACGGTTGCCATATAAAATATACTCTGTAGTTAAGAACCGTAGCCATTTTAAAAGTTCAAAATTTTTTCGCATTTTCTCACGCATGCGTACTAAAACATAGCGCTGGTAAACGACCGTGAATAAAATTACAGACCTTCAAATATAATTTTTTAAAAACTTGAGGTTTATGAAAAAACCTAGAGAAATGTAAAATTTAAATAAAAGTACAATTTCTTAGTTTGGTTTGTTAAATGTTAAAAAAATGTTTTAAAAAAAATATTTAAGTTAGATTTTTTAATACTACAACAATATTTTTTTTTTTGTAATGATTAGGTAATTCCTTGATATAATTGCAATGTAATTTTTTACCAAAAGGAACAGTAAAATCAGTAAAAATAATTTTTCACAATTAGTCATCTACACACTATGTTTAGAAAAATTTGTTTTTATATTTCTGCTTTTATTTTACCTCTTAAATTTAATAGAAAGATCTCGTGATTTTTACAAAAACTGCAATTTAGAAAAAGTTATATCTTATGTATTATTATATATTATTGCCGAACGTGTTTGAAAAGGAACTTTTGGTAGCACCGGGGTAATGGCAAGAAAGAGTTGCAGCACTTTTTTATATAAGAAAATGTGAACGAAAGTGTATGCAAATATCTAACTTATGTAAACATTAAGCTATGTAATTTTAAAATTTATTAAATCAAATATAAAGTTTTATAGTTTTACGTTTATTTAAAACTGCGGCAAAATTTCCTTATTTTTGATTTATAGAATTTATTTTACTGTTTTATAAAGTTTTTTACGTTAAATTGTGTTTTTTGCCTAAACGGTTTTGTTTTAAATTTTTGTGTTTATGTTATTGTATTTAAAAGAATTGACAAGATTGAAAAAATACGAAGCATATCATCTACTACTCAGCGTAATATATCATCTACTACTCAGCGTAATATATCATCTACTACTCAGCGTAATATATAATCTACTACTCAGCATAATATATCATTTATTACTCAGCGTAATATATCATCTACTACTCAGCATAATATATTATTTACTACTCAGCATAATATATCATCTACTATTCAGTATAATATATCACCTACTGCTCAGCATAATATATTATCTACTACTCAGCATAATGTATCATCTACTACTCAGCATAATATATAATCTACAACTCAGCATAATATATCATCTTTTACTCAGCATAATATTTCATCTGCTACTCAGCATAACGAATCATCTACTACTCAGCATAATATTTCATCTGCTACTTAGCATAATATATCGTCTGCTACTCAGCATAATATATCATCTACTACTCAGCATAATAAATTTTATCAATACAAACAGAACCAACTTCTGAACATTTCAGTTGAATGTTACAATAAAGCACACATTTCATTTAAAAATTTAAAATCTGGAATAAAAATATTAAAATCTAAAAGAAATAAACAATAAATTTATGATAAATCGTATCCCCAAATCTAAAAGAAAAAGTAAAAGAATTCAAGGAGAACCTTTGACTGGAAACAATGGAGAAATTTAAAGCAGTTGATGATCTTTTACATCTACTAAGACAAAATAAAATGTAGACTTAGTGGTTCCAGCGTTGGATAATAGATTTATTTATTTTTCGTTTTTTTATATAAATTGGTTTTATACTTATTTTTAATTATTTTTACATTCTGATAATGGTAACAGTTATTTTCACATTCTCATAATGGATTTAAAAAATCTGGTCAAATCCGCACGGTGCATAGGAACTAACTTTAAGACTTTGCAACACATCTCCAGAAATTTTTTTTGTTTATCATTAGAAGACTCATCCTTGTTCCAAAAATGTAAAAGTAACTTTTTTCACCAGGGGTCTGGGGCGAAATCACATATAAACAAGTAACTAAGAGCCATGTGACATCTTTACGTAAAAAAAATCTTTACGTAATTAGAGCTAACTTAACTTAGAGTTGTTAACAAGATCAAAAGTAGCAAGGTCAAGACCAAGGCTAAAAGTTACAAGGCCAAGGACAAGGCTAAGGCCAATTATAAGAGTTTCAAGGCCAAGGCCAACGCAAAGATTTTTAAGACCTAAGACTTAAAATTTTGCCTTATGTTAAAGCCAAATATTAACAATTGTAGTTAGCAAGTGCTGTGAAAATAAAACCACATGCTGTGAAATTAGACCAAGGTTACGTGCAGAATTCAAAGTCAATAAAAAAATATATTTGTAGTTATATATGAAAGCCGAAAACAAAAATACATAAAAATAAAGAATAAAAACTTTAAATTCTTTAATTTTATGAATATTTTTTTGAAGGCCAATGCCAAAACAATCAAGTCCAAGACTAAAATTTTCAAGACCAAGGCCAAGGTCAAAAGTTTTAAAGCTAAGGCCTTAAATTTTGGCTTTAAGGCAAGGTTGAGGCCAAGGCCAATTCCAAGGACTAACAACTCTGACTCAACCCAATCCCAACCCCTAACTGATCCTTCCCTAGAATTAAGTCTCCTAAAATCAAATATTTTAATTTAATTTCTGTTATAAATTAGATCAAAATTTATCGACAGATTTCAAATTTTATCAAAAAATCCTCTTTCGTTTAAGATTTATGACCATAAGAAATTTAAAATTCTGAAATTTAAAATTCTTGTTCAAAAGCTACGACCTTTCAAAGTTATTTCAAGGGGTAACCCTTGAAATAACTTTGAAAGGTTGTAGCTTTTGAACAAGCCTTTTTTTATAAAATTTTACATTTGTCGATGAATTTGATTTAGTTTAGTACAACACAAATTAAGATTTTCAAAAATTTCATTTAGGAAGTATACCTTAGAGGAGTGGGAGGGGTGGAGGTGGTTAGTGATGGGACGATCTTCTTTAACATCACAAAATTGCATAAAAAAAATTATGCCCGCGAGAATGTATTTTGTGTTTCAAAAGTGAAATTGCAAACTGAACTATTGACTTTATTAAGTACTTAATACTGTTGTTATTTCAATTGTTACTATTATTAGAATTCAGTTATTACAGTTACTATTTCAAATATTAACAATAGCTACGGCTAGCTTTCGTTATAGTACGCATTAAATAATAACTATTTACACACGTTGACGTATAAACTGAAAGCATGCTTATGCTCATTATATTTAAATTTCATTAATGGGGTTGATGTATCATGCCAATATAATAAATGCATATCAGAAGTTTTTAATTGAAGCATTTATTTAAAATCCCTAATCATGCAAAAGAATTCGGAAAGTATTGAAGATCTATAATAATGATAAAAGAACTTATATAAATCTAATTAAAAAGAAAAAAACTCAAACCTTATCAAAACTACATTTTGAAAAATTATTTAGTTAATAACTCAGACCTTCCTACCATACGTTAGTCAAAATGTTAAAAAAAAGCTTGCTAGGACTGACCCATATTTTACTATACGACCGATTGAAGGTAAATTATACATATTTATAAATAATGTACTTAAGTTAAAATTTAGTTATTATGATAATTACAGTTACTAGACATACGCTATGAAATTTAGACCTGAATACCAGAGTTATCAGAGGTAGAAAATGTGAATGTTTTTTATGTGAAAACGGGTGCAAATCAAAATTGGAAAAAATATTGGCTCCTATGAATAAACACGTTTTAGAAAAACCTGTTTAAAAAGGCGCCAAAGGCGTTTGAAATAAACACGCAAAACGAATTATTTTTCCAGATTTCTATGTTCAAGTGTGAGAAGGTATTCCCTGTACGAAGTTAGAAAAACAAAAAAATTTGACGGCCATTATAACATTAACATCCCCTACAACGCAAGGAAAAATTCTGTCCAGTTCTATCAAAGATTTGGGCACAAATAAATCAGGGAACACTTTAGCTTTAAAAACGTTTAGTCCCAAGCAACCTTCCAGTAAGCACAGATTGTTTTTAAAACGTTTAAAAAACGTTAAAATCCGTTTTAATAAGTTTTTTAAACGTTTTAAAAACGTCCTGTGCTTACTGGGTTGTCTCTGTTGGAAAGTTGTCTCTGTTGGAAAGATTGAGGTTAAAAAACTTTTTTTTTCTTTGGATTAATTGAACAAATTTTAACTTAAACTACAAACCAGGTAAGGTTTTGATGCTTAAATTTTTTTTTAATAATTTACTTGAGAGTTCAAAGCCAATTATTTAAATAAATTTGTCATGACTTCTAAGTAATTGCAATGTGATTGAAGTTGCAAACTTTCTAATAAGTGAAGGAGAAAAAAAAAGTTTCTACATTAACCTGACTATGAACAACTAGCTGATCAAAAAATTATTTAAGTAATAAATTTTTTTTTAAGAAATTTAAGTAATAAATTTCCATTTTTATTAGGAGCAAATGAAAACAAAGAGGTAATTAATTTTTTACCTACATTTTTTATGATAACTGAATGCAAACTTTATCATTCATTTTGATTTTTTATGCATGTATAGTTGGTAGAAAAAGGTATTGCAAATGACTTTGAAGAGCTTGTAGCAATGATGCTTTATCGCAGACATCAAGAAACAAATGATGCTGATATCAAATTAGGTGTAGATGTAGGACAAAAATTCCTTAATGTTACTCTATCAACCACTTTAAAACCATAGTTAGAAAATAATAAAATCCCAAATAAATTCAGAAAATTTAAAAAGAGATTGAAAGAAATATTTTTGAAAGCAAGTAGAGTGAGTTACAGTTTGTCAACCGATGTCGATGTAAACATCTTGATGTCTTCCATAAACATCTGCAGATTATTCTAACAAAAACAGCATTGTTTGGAAGGCAACCCTTGCAATAAATTGCTCAAAAACATAGACAGCTTTGAGCTGTTATTTCAGTAGTCCTGTCTTGGAGGTCCCTCCGCTTAATGCATTAAGGTACTTGTTGATTTAAAAAAATAGTCCATGGCTGTTTTGAAAAATCATTATATTCTACTTATGTCAAAGATATATAGCAGTTCTCTACGAGCTATAAAAATCTAGGGGATACAATTTCTATAAGGGTACACATAGTTGAGCAATATATTATCGAATTCATGGACATGAAAGGTGAAGTCTTTGGTTTGATAAATAAATTTTAAGATTTAAATAAAAGATTATAATAATATAAATTAATTACAATAATAGTAATTGAATTCAATATTACAACAGGTTATGCAAGTTAAAACTTGCATAAATTACGACGGTTATTCATTAAACAGACTAGAGTTTATTTTGTAAAGTTTATATTCTGTAGGTTTAGGTTAACGGGCCGAACAAACTCCCAAATCCATTCACCAGGATTTCAGTCAGTTTTGACAAATGAGAAAAGTTAGAGAGCACAGTCCAAACTATATTGAAGCGCTGAAAAACGTAGTTTTTTAGCGCTTATAACAGTTGCTTATAACTACAAACATTTTTAAAGTAATTTTTAATTTGTAGCTAGCTCGTTAAAAATTAAATATTAACCTCCGATGAACAATTGTTTAGCATAATTTTTTGATATATGATATGATGATATATAACATGCAAATTATTAATAATAATCTAACCACATTGACTAGAAAATTTTTTTTACGGCAATAAAATAATTGTAGCTGACCCTATTGGACCCCTAATAGCTCACCCCTAGTGTATGGCTCTCTTAGGAATGGAATTTTTCAAAATTTTTATTGTTTTGTATTAAACTAGATCAAAATTCATCTGATGTGAAATTTTATCAAAAAATTTCTCGTTTAAAATTTACAACCATTCAAAGTTATTTCAGGGGGTAAACTATGGAATTTTAAACTGGTTATATACTTTAAACAAAAGAAGAATTTTTAATAAAATTTAAATTCTGTAGATAAAATTAAAAAAAAAAATTTTATGATCTTAGGAGACTTAGTTCTAGGAAAGAGACAATTAGGGGTTGAAAAGGGGTTAGGTTAGCTCCAATTCCATAAACATTTTGCAAGTCACCCTCATTTGATACCAACATCAACATACTAGAAATTTATGTATCCTACATGGCTCTTTGTTATCTATCTTGAACAACAAAATTACTGAGCACTCGCCTATATAAAATACGTGATTTCTCCCCTGGCCCCCGATAAAAAAAGTTGCTTTTTATATTTTTAGAATAAGAAAGAGTCTTCCGATGATAAACAAACAAAAAAAATATTTCTGGGGATGTAATGCAAGTTCTTAGAGCTTGGTCCTATGCACCGTGTACTGCTACTTTTAAAACTAGGCTTCGGAATTAAATACTACATTGAACCTTTTTTTTATTATATGTTATAATTTAAAATAAAAAACTTTATTTATTGAAAAAAAAAAATCTATGAAAAAATATGTTTCCTATAAAAAGTAGATTAAACTTTCTTATCAACTTAAACTTCACCTACATTATTTCACGTTTAATTTGTTATATATTATATTAGGTTGAAGAAAAGTTTGTCATTGAAAAAGTTGTTAAGTCTATGACTGTAATATTTTCAACTTGACTCCATTATAATGGGTTTTGGTCTTAATAAAAACTAACTTTTGGCATTTAATTAAGACTAATTAAATATTAACTTTTACTACTATTTAACCCAATGTTTTATTTTGGAAAAAATTTTGCAAAAACTGACCGAAGGTTTGGTGATTAGATTTTTACATTTGAACATAAATTAATAAATCTGAAATGAATTAAATTCTGCTATACCAGAAACCTTTGTTGTCTTCTTTAATCTACTTCAGTAACATTTGGTTTGATTAAATAATTAATTGCTTTATATCTAAGGTTTAAAGAGTATATTAAAACCTTTAAGTTTTGTTTTGTGAATGCTTTTCCCATAAACTAGCGTATAAAAGATTGTTATGAACATGGTATAAATATAAGATGATTAATTAAATGCAAAAATTATCTTTTATATTCAATTAAATCAAATAACATGCGCAAAACTTTAATTTTTTAGGTACTTCCGACGAAATTCAATGCGGAGATGATTGTATTCCTTCGTTGAATTACCGCTGCTGTGATGGAAAACCAAGAAGAAACGATGAATACGGAGAATGTGGAAAAACATGTTATCGCTTTGCAGAAGAAATATGTTGCAATGGTGTTCCTCTTCCATCAGACGAATGGAAGATTTGTGGTGGAGTTTGTCTGAAAACCAAATATTGTTGATGTTGCTAAGTAAACGTTGATATTGCTAAGTAAACGTTGATGATGTTATGCAGACAATTTGTTAATTTCTGTTATTGAACTTTGATTAAGTTGAATAAAATTTATTTGAATATTAACAATCAATGTCGTTTATAAGTATCAATTGTTAATTTAAATAATAACAATCAATGTCGTTCATAAGTATCAATTATTTATTTGAATATTACCAATCAATGTCATTCATAATTATCAATTTTTGAGTTAAGATGTGACAGGAGCAGGCAGAAGAAAAAATTCTTATCATCCAGCACCGTTGTATCATTTGCATATTAAGCAAAAAATAATCCATCATATAAAGAAAGAAAAAAGAAAATACAATCTCAGTAAAATAATATTTAATACTTTCAAATAATTTTTTTTTTCCGTGTACAATACAATTTAAAATAAAAAAATAAATATAAAGATAAATGAAAACAAAATAAAAAATAAAACTCTTAAGCTAAGGGTTAACTCTATTCCCTCTCAAACACGGCTACCATGAATGGCTGGATCATTTCCATATCTTATTTTAATATAAATTCGTCGTTTAATTATAATTTTGATAAAATATAATTTTAGATAAAAAGAAATCAAAAATTAAAAAAAAAAAAAATGTTGACGTACGGGACCCATACGGGCCGTCAACTAGGTTCCGTATGGGAAGACCAACGATATCCCGCCGGATCATGGCCGCGGTTTCCATATGGGTCCCATATGGTTGAGCCCGCTGGATATTCCATATGGGCCCCAGTCAAATCCCTACTTTAAAACCGTAAGTGGCTTATTTGGGTTTACGAATAGGACCTATATGGGAAACCCATCGGGAACCCACCGAATCTTGGTCGCGGTTTTCCTCAGGGGCCCATACGGGTATGCCCGCCGGATATTCCCTGAGGGTCCCACGAGGTTTACTGATTGCAAATCTTGCTAAACTACGTTTAAACGTTTAAAATTAACAGAAAAAGCAAATTTATATATAACTTGATTGATTGATTTCAAAAAAATAGTAATTAAAATTACACTGCCGAAATTAAGTAAACTTTTAAACAATTCTTTTTAATCATGTATCGAATGCTTTCACGGTTATTTAGGGAATCGGAAGCTTTTCTATTGTTGTTAAAACGACAGGGCACGACAAATCGTTTTTATTTCACGGACGTTGACGTTCGTATTTTAAATTATTGACGAACGTCTAATTTAAGTGATACGTGTCAAATAAGGGAGTTTTATATTTAAATAAATTTTTATTCTAGTTAATAAGCTTTTGGATATATGGAAGATGGTTATCGAATTTAATCAATTGTCATATTTTCGAAACAATTTTTCACGCATTTGCAAAGTGCGCGCAAATTATTGATTTTTAATATGCAATGATTGTATACTGTTATTCAACGATGCAAAACTTTTTTTTTTTAATTTAGTTTGTTAAATTTATTTACTCATAAAATATACGTATAAACGTAAAGAAATTAAAATAAAAGGAACAAAAAGAAATAAATTGAAAAATTACGTCTCATTTATAAATATATATTAATTTTTATATTTATATGAATGGATTTAAAAATCGCTAGAACTTTTTAATTTATGGCCTTCCAAATATCTAATACCAACCACTGCGTCAATCCAATTTTTGACATGTTTTTGGGGTAAAAAGTTTTCAATTAACTGGCCATCAAGCTTTATACGCATAATATCGTCTAAGGTATTGTCATTTAATGAAGTTCGCAAAAAAAATTTTGTAAGTTAATACAAGAAAAACTGCGTTCGCAACTTGCCGTTGAAGCGCTGAAAGTTAGCATAATCTCTAACAAGACATTTATACTTGCCAATTCAGGTTCATTTTCCAGCAAGCTATCTTTATAAATGCTTTAAAGTGACTTTGTCCTTAGTTTAGAGACTTTCTCCCTGAATAAAGGCCACTGCAATACATATAAATTAGAAGTTTCTCTGCCTATCATATTATTGTTCTCATAAAAGTTGCGAACACTTTTTATTTCATTAAATCCCCATTTTTTTATCTCAAGCGAACCGTAAAGGATTTTGGCCAGTTTTGACAATCAAAGATTGTGGTTAAAGATTTTAATGGTTCTTAATTAAAATCGCGGCAGAATCGCTTGTCTATATATTTTTTTGCTCCGTCAATGATTTTAATAAAATATATTTTATTATAATAATCAAAATAATCATTTTGTTGTTGTCTAACTAACTCATCAGTTCTCTTTAAATTACCTTTTTTTAATGCTGTTAAATCAATACCTTTGTAGATTAACTGATCTTCTTTTACTTTTAAATTATCTAGTAAACGTCCAATATTCGAGCCTGGATTAACTTTTTTTTATATATATATTTTTTTTACATGTTTATTTTACAACTACAAAGTATTTACAAGTAACTAATCACAGATTGGCGGTAAAGATATAAAACATAAATATCATAAACATAAAGTACGAAATATACGAAGTAAGC
Organism: Hydra vulgaris; assembly: GCF_022113875.1. NCBI lineage: Eukaryota > Metazoa > Cnidaria > Hydrozoa > Anthoathecata > Hydridae > Hydra > Hydra vulgaris. Next base: position 56,924,396 of record NC_061158.1, read on the forward strand.
AAAACTATAGTTGCATACAACTCCGAGGCACGATTAAAATAAACACTAATTACAACAATGTAATAACGTGCACGTACAAATAATCCGATAAATATATCTCTATATTATTCCAGTTAAGATAAAATAATACAATTAAAAATAAATTAGCTGATTTTTCGTAGAAGTGTTTAGATGTTTGACTATAAATTTTTTACCACATTTCAAACTAATGTTTGTGTATAAATATAATAAAAGCGAAACTTGTGTAAGATAGATAAGAAGAATTACTTGTTAGTAGTTATAGGAAGCTCGCAGAAGACTTAAGTCAGTCTTGTCATCGAGTACCTTTTTCTGAACATGTAATACACAAAAAAATCAGTTGTATACGTGGTATATATGTATGTTGTACATAGATACCTTGTTTGTAATATTATAATTTTTTTTATCGATTTGTCTTAAAAGTTAAACTACATTTTTTTAAATTTTTTATTAAGTTGTTTAATTTGATTATTGTAGATTTTAGCTTTATTTTCAGAGAGTGTTCGTTGTTTAGGTTTAATAGTGATTCGCTTCTGGAAACTAATTTGTTAAATAAATAGGGACCACGATATGTAATTGAGAATTTTGAGAGTCTTGTTGTTTCAAACGGTATCTTAAAGTTGCCTGTTGCTCTTGTATTGTATTTATTTATATTGTTTTTAAAAAAGTGTGCTGTAAAATGCTCTGGAACCAGATTTAATTTATATTTAAACATGAAAAGTATATTTTGAAAAATATTTATTTGAAATATATTTAGTGCGTTCATCTGTTCCAATAAGGGTTGAGCATGAGCGAATTTATTTTTGTATACTAGTCTTGAAGCGTGTTTTTGACGTAGGTAAAGTGGTTCTAATTTAGATTTGTGGGTACTGCCCCATGCTATATTGGCATACATCAGGTAGCTATGTATGAATGAAAAGTAGACAAGTTTTAGACTTTTTTGTGACAAAAAAACTGATAACGCGTCTTTAAAAAAAAACAATTGTAATTTAATTTAATATTTTGCGCAATATTATTAAAGCTAAAAAAATAATTTCAAAAAAAATGAATATGCACTTATAACTTTGCAAGCGCACACTTATAACTTTGCAACCGTGCACTTATAACTTTGCAAACATGCACTTATAACTTTGCAAACATGCACTTACAACTTTGCAAAACCCTGTAAAAAGTGAAGCCGACGTCCGCCATCTTGCAGTACAGCAAAAAACTTGAATTTTGAAAGAGCAACATAGGGATATAAGCTTCATATTAACTGAACCTAAGTTTTTAGAAAGGTTTTAACAATTTAATTTCTAAGAACCATTATTACTTGTTGAAAAATTCCAGAGATATGATTGCAGAGAAATTTCGCAGCTTTAATAATGGATTCTATGCATATTAAAGCACATACAATCTATAATAAACAATCTGGCAAATTTATTGGGTTTGTAGATTATGGAGGAATGTGTGAAATCTGACTATAATATCGCAACTGAAGCGCTTGTATTTTTGCTTGTAAATGCTCTTGCTGGTATTGGTGTGTTTTATGATAATAATGGTCATATCATTAAATGGGAACACATTGTACTCTTGTGTCAACTGCAAAAAACAGAAGGATTGACACTTAGCAACAAACTTGGCAACAGACATATACACTTCCAACAACATAAAATGAATTTGATAGTTGCCAGTCAAACATTGAGGTTATCAGTAGCAGATGCAATAGAATTTTTGATGAAGTGTAATGTGAAAGGGTTTGAGGATGCAAAAGGTACTGTGAATTTTATACGTATTTTTGATCGTTTATTTGACATTATGAACTCTAAAAATGCATTTGCAAAAAATTTTTAGCAACCCATTAAACTTAGCAATACTAGATACTGGATGCGAGCATTTAGTAGCAGCATTGCATATCTGCTGTCTTACGTACAGATAACAGCAAAAATGGACCTTTATTGGCTTTACATCGTTGTAAAACATGTGTTATTGGACTTGTCACAAATGTGTTAAGTATACAGAGCTTAGCTCTTGATCTATTTAACTGTTCCTTTGAACCATTAAAGTATTTATTAACTTATAAATTATCACAGGACCATCTTGAGCTAACTTTTGCTTGCATACGTGGAAAAAACGGATTTAATAATAATCCAGATGTTGTGCAATTTAAATCTTCAATAAGACGGTTACTGATACACAATAGTATTGCTCTGAGCAAAAATGCAAACTGTTCAATTTAAGATTGTATATCTGACCTCCAACTTTTCAATCTGAAATGGTCACGTCGAAGAACACCACTACAAGATGTACAAGCTATCGAGTTCAATGAGCAGCCATTTCTTTAATCACTGTTTTTTAAACTAGACGAGGAAAACATAAGCATGTTTCAACAAGCTGTATTATGCTCCATTGCAGGGTCTATTGTTCGTGATTTGTTACACAGTGTTGAGTCCACAATTTGTGCCTAAGCATTAACAACAACTGGAATTATGTCTTCAGTCAATGACCATCTTAGCTATGGTAATACACTACCAATAGGACACATACACAGTTTTATTGTGCTTAAAATTAAAGGAGGGTTGATTTTTCCATCCTCAGGTGTTGTCAAAGTTGTTGAAACTTGTGAAAAAGCTTTTAAAGTTAGTGTATGTGGCTCAAATTCAACTACAATTACTGCTAAGCAGAACATTAATGTTATTATTTTGAGTGTGGTTTTACGTAAACTTTCCCCTTATGTTAATATTTTTTTAACGCTGGAAGATCACTTTGACTATGATCATTGTAACGAAGACTTACATGTTGTTCAATTGATAAAAAAAAAATTGCTGCTAAATTTTTAACCATTAGATTCAAAACGTATGGTCAAAAATATTACCGCAAACTTATTCAAGGATTAAAAGCAAGTCATCGACAGAAATTAAACAAAAGTGTTATTTTTCTTGGAATATAATTTGCTATTGAATCTGTGTCAAAATGTGTGACTTTTTAACAAATTTTGCTTTACTTAGTTTAAATAAAATAAATTTTACAAAATGTTTTATCTTTTATATAATTATTTTTAATTATTAAAATTAATTTTAATTATTATAATTATTTTCATTTTTTTAATTGTACCTTTATTAATATACAAATACTTCTACTGTTTTATTTTTGGTTTCCTAATGTTAAAATATGTTTTAAACTTAAGAAATTTTCATGATTTGCAATTTGCTTTATTAATTATTAGCCAACAGTTTAGGAAAATAAATTGAGTTTAATATAAAAAGGTAAAAATGATAAATTTATTTATACTCATGCGAGTAATGTTATTGTAAACATATATTAAATTAAATCTGAAATTATTATTTTTTTATTAAAAACATTTTTAGAGGTGCCTATACATTTAACGAATCTCTAATATTATCAAATATTTCAAAATTAAGTTATGTTTGGTCTCAAATCTAATTTAAATAAAATTAAATAAAAATTTGAAATATATATATATATATATATATATATATATATATATATATATATATATATATATATATATATATATATATATATATAAATAAAATTAAATAAAAATTTGAAATATATATATATATATATATATATATATATATATATATATATATATATATATATATATATATATATATATATATATATATATATATATATATATATACATATATACACATAGTTAAAAATATAGTGAAAATTAGTTTTTTATAGGTGCTCAATTAATCAAATTTCATGATTAATCATTATTCTGATAAATAATTCTCTGTTTTCATTGTCGCGTATTATTTTTTTGCCGTACTGCAAAATGGCTTCACTAAGTTTTTCACAAAAAGCTGAGAGTCACGCATCTAGTTGTATTATTATTTTCATTGCTTTTTTAAACGCATGAAAAAATCATGCTTAAACAAACTACTTTCTTCGTTCCATTGAAGAAAGTAGCTTTAATGTGGTTTCTTACGAAGTCTTTGAAAATGCGTTTAAAATTTTCGTAAGTATTGTTTTTTTGTGTTTTTTATAATCGATCAATAGTTGATTGTTTGGAAAAAATAATTGCTATAGTAACGCGCTCATTTTGAAAAATTTTAGGCGAACGCCAACGTTTGCTTTAGGAAAAGTAAAGGAACGTGACGTTCGTTTTGCTGTCTTTTTTTGTGCAGACGTTCGCACGTTCGTCGATTTTTTGCGCCCTGATGTTACATCTTTATATATATATATATATATATATATATATATATATATATATATATATATATATATATATATATATATATATATATATATATATATATATATATATATATTTATTTATATTTATATATATATATATGTGTGTATATATATATATATATATATATATATATATTTATATATATATATATATTTATGTGTGTGTATATATATATATATATATATATATATATATATATATATATATATATTTATGTGTGTGTATATATATATATATATATATATATATATATATATATATATATATATATATATATATATATATAAATATATATATTTCAAGTTCGCTACGTCTAGAAGTAAGATATTTCAAATAACAAAAAAAACTTCCTACGAGCCTGGTAGGTTATAATCAGTTTTTTATACATATATGTAATTAACGATAAAATATATTCATGAATTTATTTTTAAAATTTTAGCTTAATATAAATTTATTTATGTTAACACAATAAACTAATTAATTTGTTGTTGTCTTTTTAAATAACTGTGTGTATAAAGATATTTTAGAAATTCTTTATACTTTCCTGTTCTTTCATCCTCTCAAATATACTTTGTAATTAAACAGCATAATGTGGGGATTTATCAGTGACAAATACGGAATGAAGCTTGCTCTGCTATTTTCTGGAACCGGTCTTGCAGTATCTACCATTCTGTTTGGCTTTAGCATAAATTATACCTGGGCTGTTATTGTTATATATATATATATATATATATATATATATATATATATATATATATATATATATATATATATATATATATATATATATTGTATTGTTGTTGTAATATATATATATTACAACAAACAAAACTATTAAAAGCAATTTGTATTGGTCAAGCCACAGAGCACAACTGATAACGATTTAATTAAAAATCCAATAATTTTGCGCCAACGTGGAGTAGATTTCATCACAATATTTAAAAATAATAGTAAAAATTTTCTTTTTATTTCGTTCCTTCTTTAAAAGCCAATTTTTAAAAAACATTTAGATAGCAATCCTTTAATTTCCATACCAATCCTCGCAAGGTTATTATTCAACTCACTTCTGTGGTTGGGAAGTTATAAAAAATTTAATTCAAGATGTTATAAAAGAACATGTTTACTGATTGTGTTTTAACCAACTTGCTTAGCAAGCTATTACATATATTGGTTAATCTATTAGATGTAAAATAACGGAAAAAATGATAATTGTAATAATTAAGTGCAGAAACCACAGACAAAAGCTCAGGATATGCTTACCTCCACCAGACCTTACGATTATAACACATTATCCAGTCTTTCATGGGCAGATTTTGAAACTTTTCATTGCAACTTAATGCAACAACACTCTTTTAAAATTTTTATTTAATTTTTTAGCTATTAAAATCTTTAAAAATAGTTACAAACAAAACTCATGGATGTGCTTTCACCAATTGTGAACTATTGTGCAACCAGGACTGGCATTTATGACATATGCTCTAGTCTCCTGTGTGTGGATCCTTATACCTTTCTTTGCAAATTAAACAAAAAAGTTCTGTATCACCTCTGACTCTCTTTTTTATTTATATGATTGTACATGATCAACTTCATGGTTAAAATTATTTTTTCTCTTTTTACTTTTACTTTTATTTTGCTTTAAAATATTTTTCATTGGCTAGTAATTATTACTAGTAATAATTACAAGTAATTATTACTAGTAATTATTACTAGTAATTATTACAAGTAATTATTACAAGTAATTATTACTAGTAATAATTACTAGTAATAATTACTAGTAATAATTACTAGTAATAATTACTAGTAATTATTACTAGTAATTATTACTAGTAATATTATTACTAGTAATAATTACTAGTAATTATTACAAGTAATTATTACTAGTAATTATTACTAGTAATTGTTACTAGTAATAATTACTAGTAATAATTACTAGTAATAATTACTTGCAATAATTACTAGCAATAATTACTAGTAATTATTACTAGCTACTATTACTAGTAATAATAGTGGAATGTTTCTTTTTTAAACATTTTCTGGTTTTCACTCTATTAAATGAAATTCTAATAATTTATCAGTTAAAACCTAACATATTTAATATTATAATCTAACAAATTATCTGTTAAAATTAAATGTGACAAAAATAAGAAACATTAAAATTCTGGCTGTTTGGCGTCCGTGTGTTATCAGTGACACTTTGGACATTCGAATTCGAAAGTTATTTCTCCGCGGACACAAACAAATGAATTACAATTAATCTATTGAGGTTGTATTGACATACCCAAAATATAATACGTGTTAAAAACGCCTTGATTATGGTACTTTGAAACAAAAACAACAAAAGGAATGGTTTTATATCCAAAGTAGCTACAAAAGGAAGGTTTCTCAAGCAAAAAATTACATGAAACTATCAGAAAAAGTTAGAATCAATTTATTGGAAACAACTAGCGCAGCTTTACTACACTTCTGCGCGTCTGAAACTGATTTTGGTACCCCCTCTCAGCAGGAAAAAAGAAATTGTCAACTACTTTTTTCTATTATGCCGTTTTGACCATGTTCGGAGTTACCCGCGGAGTTGTTCGGAGTTACCCCGGAGTTACCCGCGTTCGCCATTACCCTACTCTCCGCTTAATAAAAAGTTATCACGACACGCTTGCTTAGTGATTTTTATGACATATTCAAAGCTGTGACTTCTCTTTTGAGTTTGTTTCTAATTTTTTTGATTGCTTTCTTTAGAAGTCTAGAATCATACAGTAGACTCTTGATATCTTGATTACTCGATATCTCGAACTTTATTTGCGTTACCTTGCGCACTCATTTGAGCTAAATGAGTGCTCAAGAACCCGGAAATATCTGGAACCCTCGTGGTATCTCAAACTTTTTCCGGGTCCCTTGATATTTTGAGATATAGAAAGTCAACTGTACCATTAATTAAAATTACATGAGTATTGGAATTTAAAGGAGAACCCTATATAGTATATTCTGAGGGGACCAAAGAGTTTATTCTGAGGGGAATAGTTTGTTTGATTTAAATGCTCCTTGTTAAATTATAAGAAAATGAAAGTTTAACTGTACTTCAAAGTGTTGTTTATAAATGAAAAAACTTTTTTTTTTAACAAAAAAATTCTTTTTACAATATACATATTCAAAGTAACTTAAAGTTGGCGTAAGCTATGAAGGCTAAAATGTATTTTTGGAATTTTTTATTTCTGCTCATGTAATGAAATTCTCTCAAAAATAAATAAGCATAATAACAATCTTATTAAACAGATCAAAACATTATTTATGTTAAGTTATATCATTATTTATGATGAGTACACTATTACCAAGGGCGGATCCATTGGGGGATGCTTTGGGGGCAATTGCCCTCCTTATGTACTTTAGAAAATATTTTTTGTAAATTTATATATTTAACAAAGCATGTTGTTTAAAGTAAATTAGGCAGACTGTTTAAAAGTGGTAAGAAACTTTAAAAAACATGTGTTATCCACAAAAAATTAGACTGTTGGGATATAAATATATAACGTAATTTCATAGTTACATTACACAGTTATAGTTACATATAACAGTTTAAGACTAATATTCTATAAATTTCATATTTACATTAAACTATTTCATTAAATTAGTTAGTTGCATTAAACTGGTTAAACATAATTAAGCACTAATTAAACATTAAACTAACTAAAATTAGTTACATTAAACTGTTTCATAGTTACATTAAAATAAAATTTCTCAGTTACATCAAACAGTCATAGTTACATAAAACAGTTTAAGACTAATAAAAAATATTCTAAAAAAAAACTAAAAAAGTTTTATGATTTATATCTAAAAAATTGCCTCCTCCTCCATTTTTTAAAAAAGTCTTAATAGTTTTTTGGAATCCACCAAATAAAAAATTTGCTCCTCCTTTTCCTTTTTAGATGGTATGGATTCACTGAATCAGAAAAACCTAAAAATTTTCCTCTTTTACTAGATGGTTTGGATTCACCATGAATGGTGCCAGTACATGATGTTTAAGAGTAGATGAAAACAAAAAGTGTATTGGTAGGAATTTTTACCCATATTATAAAATCTATATCCTGATATTCTTTTAATCTAGCTCACCCCCTCACGCTTTCCTCAACTTTAACCCTTAATTGTACGTTTTTTTTCCTTATTAATTTTTTTAATTAATTTTTAATTGTTCAAGTTTTTCATAATATTTGGTATAAGATAAAGCTTTTTGTCATATCAAAAGAAAAATATTTAAACAATATTTATTTTTCTTTTGATATCACAAAATAGTTTTGATATGAAACATGTTTAAGTGTTTGCCAAAGAAAATTCTCCTGTAATTTGATAAAATGCTTCATTAGTTATAAAATGTTATTAATAGATAATTGATTTTCTTGTTGATGTTTAACTGTCAATGTTACCCTCTATATGGGAAAACATTGACACTAGTATATTTTGTATCGTAAATGGTAATTTATATTGTAAGAAGTGAAACTATTATCGTAGTTTTGACAAACAAAACAGAGAAAACATTTTAAGTATAAACTAGCACCAACCTACATTTTTTTTTTTTTACATTAAAAAGTTGTAAAACTGCTGTGAAAATGTAATGAAGTATTATTATTTAAAAGATATTAACAAAGCCTCTTACTTAACTACTATAATTTTTGCTGATGACACAAACCTATTCCAATCTCATGAAAACATAAATACACTTTTTGATAACATGACACAAGAATTAAATAAAATCTCTTATTGGTTTAAGAAAAACAAATTGTCCCTCAATATTGATAAAACAAAATGGACACTTTTTTACTCAACATCCAGAAAAAATGTTTACCAAGTACACTGCCCAACCTCTTCATTGACAATACAATACTAAAAAGGGAAAAAGTTACAAAACTTCTCGGAGTTCTTGTAGACGAAAACTTGTACTGGAGACAAATCGATAATATCTTCTTAAAAGTTGTTAAAAGTATTGGAATTATATATAAAGTTCGACATATTTTAAATAAACAACAATTAAAACAACTATATTATTCGTTTATCCACTGCCATTTAAATACATGTTTTTTTTTTAGAAGCATATGAAATTTTTGAAACAGGCTCGGGTATGCTTAAGCAAAAAGTTAAAAGAGGCTCGAAAATATCCTTAAACTTAAGCATATTTATAATAAAATATGCTTATTTCAATACTTTCTAAAAATGCGTGCGTTACTAAAGGTTAATGATTATAAAAAAAATTAAAAGTCGACTTTAGTACAGTATAATAAAAAATAAAAAATATATACTATATACAAATGCTATCAATGAAATAATAAAATAAATAAAATTTGAAATAAATGAAATAATAAAATAAATAAAATTTGAATTTTTTAAATGGTTTATTGAGGCTCAGGAATATGCTTACATATTGCTTTTTTTTTTTCCAAATCTGAGCCTCCATATGCTTATAAAAGTTATGGGGTAAAAATTTCTCAAAAAACACAAAAAAACACAAATCTGCACCCTATATCGTCAAAATTTTTGAAACTTGGCACAAATGTTTATAGACATATGTTAGAAAAGATTGTAATTTTTTTTTTCAATATTTCCTTACCGCTTATAATTTACAGCAATTCGAAGTTTCCTAGATTTTGACTAAAAACTGAGGGGGAAAAAGTGCCGAAAATCATTCCGTTTACTTTCACCTTAATATGGTGCTTGTAATGATGCCACAATTCTGAAATTTTGTACTAAAAGAGTTTAAAACCTGTTAAATCCGAAAAATATAGTTTTTTATATGTCAAAACAAAGGAATGTAGCTTATTTTAAGATCCATAAAATACACTTTATAACGCCGAGAAAAAAGGGCATTGACAATTATAGCTATAAAAAAAATCTGACTGATATAAAAAAAATTTAATTTCGATTTTCTTAAAAATAAGATCAACACCTACTTTTTGAACCAATTTTGTTTTGGCCTTATATTTACTTGAGGAATTATTGATGTTTGATACAGACACAAAATTTTTTAATATTTTTTAAATTAGACACTTAATATAACCCAACCTTTTACCAATCCATCAAATTAGAAACTAAAAATTTAGTGACTTTATTATCTTTTTCATTTTCATATGATATTTACAACAAAATTTAAACGTATATAAATTTTTTTTAAAAATTACTAATCTTTAGTGATTTTATATATGCTTTACATTCACATTATTTACAACTTGGTTCACAAAACATAATATTTGAAAAAAGAATGGATAAGACATAATAGACTCATAAATATAAAAATCTCTACTTCCTTAGGAAAATAATTTTTTATAAGTCCTCTTTGGCTAAATAGTAGCAAAGTCCTGTTTTTGTTATCGGTACCTCAACTTTACAAATAATGTGGACATCAGGAATCCAGCATTGGCTTTCCGTTTGTGGCCATTTAAACGACCGTGCAGGACCATTAGGACACATAAATTTTACAAGCACATCTTTTTCTTCTAAATTAATATCTTCAATGACTCCTATCCACCACTTTTGCTCATAGGAAACACTGGCATAATCACCTGGCACTAGGTTTACTGTTGTTATATGGATATTTCCGAAGTCATGAATAAAGCAAATTCTTCATCAACACTGCATAGCTTAGTGCCTACCTAAACAAAATAGTAACATATGCAATTATTCCGTTTTACTTATCAAACATGTTTTATTAAATGCATAGATAGCAAATTCAGAGGAAATAAAATAAAATACAAATATTTTTGATAATGGTTCTGCAAAAATCTAATATCTATGTGAGTTTATCAATAAAAGTTATGCGTGTATATTAAAATATGGTAAAAGGTATAATTAAAAAATATTAATTTACCTTTTGATGGCCAAGTGGTACAAACTGATGGTAACTACGTGTTCCAGGTATTGTATTAGCAGTATCCAATCGTTCTTTAAGAGCGGTTCTCACCAAAGTTAAATCTTCTGATGAAATATATATAAAATTTATGCCTTCAATGTTTTCATTGCAATATTTATACATTGTTTGTGGAGATAAAATGGGATTACCCATATCTCTTTGCAAACTTGCTAGTGTTGCCAGACGTTTGACTGTACTACCTATCCCATCACAAGGTTGCTTACCGTGACTAGTTGCAAAAAAGTTCCATTTAGCGGTAAAACTAAAATCTTCACAATGGAAACAAAGATTTAACATATTTTTGCAATTCTTATATTGACCAGCACACCCATCTGAAATGTATTCAATATTTTTTATTTGAGGCAAATGTTTTTATATCATTGCAAACAACCTCAATAATTTTATAAACCATGTTCACATCATGGATCATATCATCCGAAATAATACGATCGGATTTGTGCTTGAGAACGCCTTCTTTTTTGAAATAAATAATCACTGGATGAAGTGTAGATTGTAAATTTGTCCAATGAAAGCTTTGCATTTCATCCTGAACAACAAATTTATAGTTTTCTGAAAAATCACCCAGAAATAATGCTGTTACCTCATTCATATCTTCCTTTCTTGATCTCAGGTGACTCAGGTTTGCTAAATACGAATGTGGTGCAAGTTTTTCCAGTTTTCTACATACTAGTTCAATGTATTCAAACACTGGCTCTTTATTATGTGTCAAGTTTGACCTATCTGTTGTTGTCCATTGATCAAATTCAATCTCATCATCATCTTCAAATTCTCCAAGTATATCATAAAGTTTTTCAACCAGTGCATTCACATTTCCTCATCATACAGTCTTTATTAGTTATATCAGACAATATAAGGTAACAATTCTTTGTATGTCACACCAAGAGGATGTAAAAGCAATTTCAAATTTTGATGAATAGCACAGACGCATACAGAATGTGTTCCTGAGGCACCAACAGTAATACACCATTTAGGTCGCAAGGTGCAAAACCTTGAAAATCCTATTTTTATTTCTGGGTTCTTGGTTTTAAAGGCAACAAACAATTCCTTTAAATTACATAAGAGCAAACTTTTTTGCATGTGGACATTTTTCTTTATGCTTACATAGTCCTTTTTACCAGGCATTATACGGCTATGTTCATCGTCTTTGTAAAAGGTCTTGACCAGTTGAACTGTTACATCAGGAAGAGCTTTTCCTAATTTAGGATTAGGCATGGTTAAAATACCTTTTTCTAATGTTAACTTACGTGCAGTTCGAGTTACATAGTTTTTACATGCAATGTTTCAGATACCTTTTTTATTGACCAGCCTGTTGGAGCAAGTGTCGCAAGTTGTACTTTTTTTGATGTTGATGTAGACTCTACAATTTTGTTAGTTAGGGTTGAGAATGTTTTGAAAAAATTTTACAGTCTTTCCTAACTTATATTTTTAAACATTTGTGTCAAATTTCAGCGAATTTGGTGATGCAGGGTGCAACCCTTGTTTTTTGAGAAATTTTTACCCTATACTAATTAAATAGCTAATTAGAGTCTATTTTCATATTTAATTTTTAAATGTTTGTTTTTCAGTTCGATTGGCGCTGTTGCATTTGGAAACGCTTTGACTTGGTCAATGAAAAACATAAAAAAGCGCAAGAAAATTACACTTCAGCTGTGTTTCCTATAAACCAATATTTTGCATTTGTGTTAATGGCAGTTTTGTCAATTTTAATTTTTTTTTTCTGCGCTTTGCATTCCTTCAAGTTTAGCATTTTGGCTTTGAACAGTGTTGACACTAATTAAATAAAACTTTTTAAATTAAATTTAAATAAAAATTTTTTGGATTAAATCATTGAACATAAATTATGTAAAACTTTAAAATTACTTTTTTTTCAAATATTTATACAAGTCTTTTACATAGTTTACAATTTACTTGAAAAATAATTTATTTCTTAACGTCGTTCTTTCGATGACTTTTTTCTTCGATATTAATATGTTCTAAAAGTACCTAAGGATCTTGACACAAAACCGCGGAAGAACATTTAACAACGAAGTTTACGAAAACTTTACCAAAAGTTTAAAGTAAAACAAATGCAAAAAACTCCAACAACCTCTACCTCGCAGCAACATATTTACTCAGCAATTCAATAGTTTAACCAAAAATTGATACATTAAAAATTAGTTTATGCATTCTTCTTTTTTCCTTTCGAAAATATGCACGAAATTTAAGTTCAAATAAATTTATGTAACTATAAAGCTTACTAATTTCTGCATCAGAAAAAAAAACTTTACCTTGAAAAAAATAGGCAGCAACTTATTCTATTTCTAATCGATTTAAAGATTTGCAACGGTTAGCTACAAAAACATTACCATAGTATGCTTGCTGCTCACCCCTCATATCATCAAAATTATCATTGCTTATTTCTTCTGTTACTTGTTTCGCAAAATATTATGGTTGAAAATTTCCAGAAATTTTTAATACTAATAATAATTAACTAAATCTATTTTTAAAGAGGAATCTAGAAATGTTTGTCAATGTTATCTATAGCGGAAATTGAATTTGGGGTTATTTGCGGGTTATATCTTTGACAATTCTTTTACGAATCTTTTTCTCTGATGATTCCGGGTTAAAAACTTTAATAAGACTCGTTTTTATTTAAGTTAAAATTTATTGAATTTAATTTTTAATTACAAGATTGTAAAAGATGAGACTTTTTATAAAAACTTTGATTTAAGTTTTACTAATTTACCTTACTAAATTGAGAATAACACGAACTGAATTTATTTGTGCCTTTATACTTGTATGAATACTTTTGGACTATTTGTGATTTCTAAATTTCATAGAAGGCTCACAAATTATCCAAAAGTATTCATACAAGTATAAAAGCACAGATAACTTCAGTTCGTCTATTCTTAGATCTCTAGCAGTTAACACGAAAACTATTACAGTAATACAAAAACTTTTATTGTTGTCCCGTCCACAGAAGCAAAGTTTTTATCGTTGTCTCGTCTACAGAAGCTCATTGTCTCGCTCACAGAACCAAAGTTTTAGTGAAATAACGGGTTAATAAGAAAAAGTGGGTTACAAAAACACACTTTTTATTCAAGGATAAAACAAAAAAAAATATTTGTTACATAGAAATAAACGCAGCACTAATTTAAACTAGAATTCTATCTTAAAACCATAGCACTAATTTATGCATGTTTTTTTGTTTTTGTTTTTGTTTTTATCTTAAGATATTAAATTCTTGCTAAGCATTAAAACTTTTTTTGCAAATTTAATATATTTAAAAAAGAACTTAAATTTAATTTTTTAAATCATTTTTAATAATCTAGTAAGAGACGGAAGTGGACATCCAGTAGGAATACCAGGGTAAGGTCCTGAAGATCCCGCAATATCCAAATGAGTATATTTTATTGGATGATCGGAGTCAATCCCGTGCTGTAAAAAAAATAATTATTAAAATTTAAAAAAATCAATCTGATTAACACACAAAAAAAAAAGTAATAAGAAATTAAACCACCTTGTCTAATCCAGATGCTTTTATCATAAATGCTGCTGGAAATTGATGACCGCGAGGAGTACGACTTGAAGGCTCATTATTACACTGAAGAGCATCTTCATACTCATTACGTCCGGACGCAAATTGAAAATCCTATATTAATAATATAGTTCAAATAAAACAACACACATCACACAAATAAAAAATAAACACAAGAACACACATCACACAAAACTTAATTGAAAAATGCCAAAAATGGCGACATTTTTAAAACATAAATACAAGAATAGAAACAATGTGATAAATAAGTTAAAAATGATAATTAGAAAACCTAAGACTAGAAATATAGACAATATTAGACAAATATAAAAAACATATTAATATTGTCTTTATATATATAAAGCTGTTTCTTTATATATATAATGAAATATTAGGCAATATTAAATATTAGAAATATATACACTATTAGACTAAGAGAAAAAACTTTTAAAAATCTTGATCGAGTACATTAATATTATGATTAGAAAGGCTCCAAGTCACAAATCAATAAAACACAAATAAATGATAATTGACAGATCTTAAAAAATATTTAGTCGTTAAGTCAAAATTGTGTTATTTATTTTGATTGATAAATGGAAGTCTTCTGCCAACTGTTTCTTTTTAAATTTCCTTGTGTTTCCTTTTCTCTTAAAACATCAATTTTAAGCAATAGTTTAAATCAAAATAAAATAAAAAAATCATGAAGAAACTGATTTTATATTTAAAAATCACTATCATCATTATTACTTAATGAATAATGGATTTATATTTAACTAGATTATATAGGATCGTCATTTAAGACCATCGTTAGATTAACTTACAGTGGATTCTACTACAGATATGTTTACTTCTAAAAATATTCCTAAACATAATATGCAAAACGAAAATCTCAAGAAAAATTCAACATAATAAAACTTAACAATGTGATTTTATATATTTTTATTATTAGATTGTTTCAAATAACTTGTATGAGGTAATAAGAAGAAATTATTAAGTAATATTTTATTGCTTATCATAGTTGTCTTTAAAAAGCAGTTGCTACTTGTTAATAAAAAGTATGGAAAATATGTATGGATTCACTAGAGTCAAAGTACATAAGAAAATTTAGAGTAATTACATAAGGGTTGGTTAACTTATGCAACTTTGATTTTAAAATGCTTGGTTTTATGTACGGAAACGAATGTTGTCTACCTTTGAATAAAAATCCCATTAACACTCAAGTCCTGCCCCAGAATGAACACCATTCTGCATCATTCTATGACTATGTTTGAAAAAGGTCCGACTTTGTACAGTTAGCTTCAAGCAGGATCATTAAGGTTATGTTTTGGGGTTATTGAATTATTGTTGATTGACTTGAAATCAAAGGTCCAACTTTGTACAGTTACCTTCAAGCAGGATCATTAGGGTTATGTTTTGGGGTTATTGAATTATTTTTGATTGACTTGAAATCAAAGGTCCAACTTTGTACAGTTAGCTTCAAGCAGGATCATTGGGGTTCTGTTTGGGCTTATTCAAATATTGTTGATTGACTTCAAATCTCTCTAATTAAAATCATCAGTTGACCATTACATGCTTAAATTGGTTTTAAAATGCTTGATGACATGCAAGCATTTATTTAAAAGCATGTATATGTACACTATGTGTCTACAACAACATATACATGTGTGCAATGTATTTTTTTCATCTAAGGATCTTAGATATTTCACAGATGTTGCTATGTTTATGTCGATAAAATGAGAGGAGAGTTCATTTACAATACCAGTTTCCATGAATGCTGTAATCAGTTTCTATTGTTATTGTTGCTGTTAGTAACCATTAGAAATATAATTAATTGTTTAAAAAATGATATTACAAGCCACACAAGGAAAAGGCAGAGGGGAAGAGACTAGTAAAAGAGTACATGATTTATTCATAAATCAAAAACAAAAACTTTAGAAAATCCACTTACTTATTTTTATCTAATCTTATTTTTATCTAATCTTATATCAAAAGTATTAAAAATACCTCTCTTCTGAGCATTGACACCTCAAAAGGATCTGCCAAACAATCGCCAACTAAAGATGAAAATTTT
>NC_061158.1:56946121-57074414 GCF_022113875.1 Hydra vulgaris
CAATAACCTATTGCTTTTTATTGGTAAACACTCCAGATAATAAACTCAAAAAGTCTGGAGGCTTAAAGCCTTGAATAATCTATGATACTTTGCATCACTTATTAAGTGTCCTAACACAAATATAATATTATCATATACAATCTAACTTGATCAATTTATTATATAACTTGTATAAACAAAAACAAAGAAAATTATTACAGCAAATATATAGAAATATAATTATTACAGCAAATAGGCCAGCAATTGTTGCAGCACCACATTTATCTCTATAAAAGCAAAAAAGTTTGATGTAAAAGAATCATAAAAAAGTAAGTGTATCTTAATAATTAAAAATACAAAAATACCTGTGCATTCCAGCCATATGTCCTCCTGCTTTAACATCAGCACCACCAGTATCATATGTTACACCCTACAAATATAACAGTATGCATTGAAAAAAGAACATAAGAAACATTCTTAACAAACAAAGAATTAAAAAAATGTACTTTTCCAACAAAAAAATATGAATTTTCAACTTCTCCTTCACCACAATATTCTAGATAAATTATTCTTCCTCTATGTCGCTCCACCACTAAAATTATAAAAAGTCAAATAAAACTAATTAAAAAAAACAATAAAGCAAGTCAGAAAACTATAAATGTGATTAAATAAAAAATAAATTTGTGAGATAATAAAGGCATTTAAAAGTTGTTAAAAACAACTTTTAAATGCCTTTTATTATTTATTATTTTAAATCTTTATTTTTTTTATTTTAAACCTTTATTCTTTTTTATTTTAAATCTATTCTAATTTATATATATATATATATATATATATATATATATATATATATATATATATATATATATATATATATATATATATATATATATATTTTTATTTGAAAAATAAATTAGGAAAAACTGAAGCAAGAAGTTACAACTGACTAGACAATGTCAATCTAACAGTCACAAGTAACACTCACAAAACATCCCAGTGATGCTACTAAATTTTTTTAACACTGATTATAAGTTTTCTTATATAAAGCAACTTGATAACTTTGATAAATATAATAACATAAACTGACAAATAGAAAAAACTTACTGTTGGCACAACGATCAACAGCTGCAAATAAAGGAAAGTCTGCACGTAGATTATCATGACCAAACACAACATTAATCTTAAAAAAAGTTCATTTACAAAACTTCATTTTATAAAACGTTTCCTTTATATATTACTTTAAGTTTTTATGTGTGTGAGTGTGTTTATTTAAATTTCAGTTTTTACAAAGTTTACAGAGTTCAGATTGATGTAATGATCCTTTCTAACCTATTTTATTTCTTTGTAAAGATTCATATCAAGTTCTTTAAAATGCAAGTACTTTAAAATGGCAACACAGAATGTTACTGCTGATCCTACTTTTGGACAGCCAACAAGATTTAATGAATTCATGACTCCTACTAGAGCTGATATGTTCCGTCATTATATGTTTTTGCAACAAGAGGAGAACGTTAACGGAGCATCAAGAGAGACACTGACAGTATTGTGTCGAAAAATTTCAGAAGATTTATGTCAAATATGGGACAAATTTTCATTTCCAACCATAAGTCACTTATGAAACTGTCTTAAACCTTACTTAAATGTTTGACATTTCATCAAACCTTTGATGAAATGTTTGACATTTCATGAAACCTTTGAAGAAACGTTTGATGTCAATACCTCTGTTGTAGCATGTGCATGAGACATGCTACAATAGAGGTATTGACCGCAAAGATTGTAAATGCGACATAAAAATACCTGTTTTAGAATGGGAAAATTTTATTGGGCAGAAGAGAAGGAACTAATTAGGATTTATTGATAAAAATATTTCAGCAAAAAAGAAAAGAACTTATAAAAGAAACAAAAGTTAAAACAGCGTCCTGAACAAGGAATAATTGGGACAACTTCCAACGTTAATATTAAAACCACTTTTGAAGAATTTATTTTTGAAAATAATAACAGTAGCTCAGAAAAAGAACTCCTTTCTAGTGACAAAATGGCTATGAAACAAAATAGATTACGCTATCCTAGACTTGCAGCCACATCAGATCGCTACAGAGTTAGCAGTCTGGCAACAGCAGCAATAGTAAATGCAGCATTGCAGGACATGGGTTTGTTAAATGAATCAAACACTCTGGATCAAAAAAAAGGTATGATTAAAATTTGGGAAAGGATCAAAAAAAGGTATGATTAAAAAAATGAGGAAGTAAAAATTACAAAGCAGGCCCTCTCGTAAGAGGCGTGCGATCGCATGCCTTATATGACCACACATAAAGTTCTTTGTTTTAACAAATTGACCACGGCTCTTTGTAAGTTTGATAATTAGCGCATTTTAAAAATGCGCTAAAAAAAAACAAAGCAAATTAAAATTAAAATAAACAATCTATAAACTAAAAAGAGAATAAAATCCTTAAAATAATATATAATACAGAAATTAACCTAAAAAAATAAAATATTCAAAGAATGATAAAATAAATAAAGGAAAAACCAGAAAAAAAAAAAATCAAAACATTAATTAATGTAAACTTAATTGTAAGCTAAAGTAAAAAAAAAATTATAACAACTCTAATAATATTTATCATTCCTTCCCATGAATAATTAGGCTAATACAAGGACAAATCCATTGTGAGGGAAAGGGACAAATTGACTAAAAAGTAATGAAATTAAACAAACGATAAAATATCAACATTTGCAACAATCATTAGATTTTTGCTTGAATTAAAAGTCACTGCAAGCCCCAAGCTGTCACTCAATTGACAGCTTTTTCTGAACAATTAAAAAATTTTTTTGCTGCAATTTAAGTTCATCAGCAAAAAGATTTTAAACATAAGATCACTTTAAACAAAGCATTATCAGGAAAATAACTTATAGATGAGAAGCAACACAGGTCCAAGATAAAACCTTGTTGTACCTCATACTGAAAACAAAGAAGAATCAATCATGTCATTGATTATTGTTCTTAAATGGCTAGTCAAAAACAACAATTTAAACCATGAAATAAAACACAAAATTAAGTTCTAAAGCTTTCAAGTAAACAAAAATAACTTTTGCAAACAAAACTAACCTTGTAAACAAAAATTTAAAAAAAAATTAAAAAAAAGGCCAAAATTTCCAAAATTATTAACAAAAGACTAGCATTAATTATCATTAAAAAAAGCATCAAAAAGAACATTGACTCAGAAAAGCAGTTGTGTGTTTTAAGTGCCAAAAATGAGTCACACTTTTTCAAAAAAAAAAAATTATGAATCTTGATGACGAGTTATTATTTTCTTTAAGCAACACTGAGTAGCAGGGTAAATAAACAGGGTTACTATATACAGGGTATTAAATTAAATTAAACTTATATACTATTATTATATATCTGATCCAGACGCAATACCTAATGAGTTAAAACTCAAAGAAAAAAGTAAATACAAGCCAAAATTATTAATTTGGATAGCTTTGTCTGAGAAAGCAGTCTGAAACATTTTATTGCTCTTTCGAACCAAACAGTCAACAAAGATGGGTACATTTCAAAATGTCTGGTTAACATTTGCTGATAAAACAATCATCACTTATTCCATCAACTAAAATCCAATCTCACATGACTTACCATTCAGCAAAGTTGCATCTGTTAATTTATATACTTTTATATGTAAAAACACACATACATACATACATACATACATACATACATACATACATACATACATACATACATACATACATACATACATACATACATACATACATACATACATACATATATACATACATACTACATACATATATACATACAACTTGTAAATAGTTGAATATGTCTACTAATATATTTGTAGATATATTATTAGAGTAAATCTACTAAAAATATTTTACATAAAACCCAGTTATAACTAAGTATGCCCTGAAGGTCAAGATTTTGCATTACCAAATTATGATATATAAATATGTAGAAATTAATGATAAAAATATTTAAACTTAAAGGTCATCCTTCAAGTCATTCATTCATTTTATTGTAACTCATATCATTCATTTTATTGTAACTTATGTTTTTTTATAGTGAAAAGACACTTCCTAAAATTAAATTTATATTAATAAATTTAATTTTAGGAAGTGTACCATAAAACCGATGCAATTTAAAGTGTACTATAATATAGGTGTATTTTTAAAAAAGTGTACCGTGATATTGGAGTAATTTTAAAAAGTGTACCGAAATACTGGTATTTTTAAAAACTTCACGAACAAATTCTTCAACTTTTAAAGGACACATTCGCTCTGGGTCTGAACCACCAATATCTCTTGCAATTATTCTTGAAAAAATATAAATATATCTTTAAATAAATATTAAATATCTTTATAAAAAATTATTCATTTTAAAATTTTTAAATTTAGAATAAAACTTTGAATTTCCTTAATGACCTTAATTTCAAATTTGAAATTAAGGTCATTAAAATAAAAAAAAGGTAACTAACTTTATAAATTTGCAACTTAAAATTTTTAAAAATACCTTCCCCATTCTAATGCAGTCGCCTTTCTTATAAACGGAGCACCCTAGCAAAACAAAAACTTTTGTCATACAAAATATTTATAGTATAAAACTTTTTAAAAATCATAAATTGAACAATGCAATCACGATTGTTATACATAATCCAAATACCGTTTCTTCAGATTGTAACTTTGTTGATGAAATTCCAAGTTTGTTAACCTTTTTAGCATTAGCAGGAGAACTTTCGCGAACTTCTAAAGGCTTAAAATGCAATAAGTTATAAACAGTAAACAAAAATAACTTTTTAGCTTTGGTTAACTTTAATTATATTGAGTACATCAAGATTTCTTATAAAATAACACTTATGTTCAAAACAATAATGAAAGAACTAAACAAAAAGTTTAATCTTCAAAACAAGATCAACATAAAATTGTTATTTAAAATAATTTACAAACTATATATAAAAAATTATAAGATACAATAACATTTTTGTTAAACATATCTGTTAAAAATTTAAATATTTTAAATCAGTGTCTAGCAGTGAATTGCTATTGACTAATTTAGTTTTATAATTAAAGTGCATTAAAATATGCTAAACATATTTCTTTATCAGTTCTTTATCAAACCATTTCTAAAACCTGCCACATGCAATTGGATTATGAAACAATCCAACTTGTTGGAATTTTTTGGGGTTTAAAGTAAACAAAAAGTATTTTTAAGTTGCCAATACTTACACTTAACAAAAAAAAACTAATAAAAAAAAAAAGGTAAAGTGGGCCAGAACATGCTAAAAATTAGCAAAACTTTATCTATATTTATATGGAAATATTATTCATCAAAACAAGTGTCTTTGGGGTCGGGAAATATTCCAGCAAGTTACTATCTACCAATATTCACATTTTATATATATTAAATTTTTTTTTTCAGGCAACATAACAAAATATTCGTATTTATTTTAAAAAACAGAAAAATAAATATGAGCATTTAAATAAAATTTAGCATCAATTTTAATTTTTCTTACTATTTTTCTTTATTTCACTATTAACCTTTTTTTTTTATTTACTTTCTTTACTTCTTTTCACTATTAACCTTTTTTTTTATTTACTTTCTTTACTTCTTTTCACTATTAACCTTACTTTTTTTTATTTACTTTCTTTACTTCTTTTCACTATTAACCTTACTTTTTTTAACTTACTTTCTTTACTTCTTTTCACTATTAACCTTACTTTTTTTAACTTACTTTCTTTACTTCTTTTCACTATTAACCTTACTTTTTTTTATTTACTTTCTTTACTTCTTTTCGCTATTAATCTTACTATTTTTTAATAAATTTAGTATTTTTGTAAATTTTGCAGCTATACATTTCAGAATAAACCTTGAACACTAAAGACATTTGAGAAAACTTTTTAGTAATAAAATTTTAGTTTGTTACTGAACATTTCACTTTTCAAGATGATTCTCTACACAGAACAAGAACTTTTTAAAATAATATTGGATCACAGTGTTAAATTGGTACAAACTTTACAGTGTTTAAAAGATTGAAAAATATTAATGACCTTGATGAACATTCAAAGTAAATTTTAACAAATACATTTAGGCAGTTTAACAACCTCAAAAAGTTGATGTTTGTTGCAAAATGTATCAAGATTGACAAAGAACCTCTCATAAAGCTTGAAAAAGTAGAGGTAGTACAAATTTCAAATTTTAACTAAATAATAAATTAATTTTGTATATAATGATACACTTAATTGTGTATTAATGATTTTCTAGAATAAAAATCATAAAATTTAATACAAAAATTGTTAACATTTTCTACACAGGATTATCATCATTTAAAAACGAAAGAACTATGGAAAAATGTAAATAAATTTGAATCTGAATATTATCTAGATGTTCATCCTCTAGCTGTGTCAAAATTACCCATATAACAACTGTGACAGCTGTTGCAATTTGCTGTGATTCACTGCTAAGTCGATTAGCATACAGAAAGCTGAAGAAAACGCTAAAAACTAACAATATGGATATTTACCCGAGCTGTAAAGAAGTTCTTTACAGCTTGGGTAAACATCCAAGACTTCAAAAATTCTACCACATCTGAAAACCATCCCCCTATCTGAACCATATATTTTTACTCTACCTTTACTGAGTCTACCAAACTCAATAATTCATAAGCTTGCCTATATCACATCTGAAATGAAAAATTTAATCCTTGAAATCAAATTTGGTTATGATGGCAGTGGAGGACATAAAAGGCATAACTAGCTACATAATGTAAATACCAATAATATAAGCAAGTCAATTTTTTGCCCTCTAAAGCTTTTCAACTCTAATGCTGATGGAAATAACTTAATATGGAAACAAAAGTCCTTAAAGTCAGAATTTTACAAAGGCCTCTGATGATGCAGGATATGAAAAGAATCCCATGAGAATGCAGTCTTTAACATTTTTTAATACAGATATCAAAACAATGTAAGAGGAAAGTAATATTATTATTATCTTCAATGGACATTATTTGAATATTAAATTGAACATTGTTGATGACAGTTTGAACAGAAAAGCTTCAAATATATATCAGTGTGATCTAATATGTGCCTAGTGTGATCTTTGTGATATATTTAAGGCACAATGTGAAGATATACATACAGTTGAACAGGGATTTATTATAAATAGAGACATTGAAACGACGGAGAAGATATTTTTAGATTTAGTTTAAGAAGATGGTTCTTTAACTAAAAAGTTAAAGGATTATGATGTTTGCCGTAGCAAACATTTAATGTAAGGTCTGTACAAGTACTCCATGCATTACTCCCTGGATTTGATTAATTCATGAAAGTACTGGTTCACATTGCTGCAGAAGTCCATGCATGGATAGAGTCTTTGACAGCCAGTAGTGCCCACTTTCTTGAAGTAGAGAAGAAAAATATAATTAGCAATAGAACAGGAATCAAGTGATTTCTTTTTAAATCAATTTTTTAAATTCATCAGATCAATTGGGTAATACTACAACATGCAATGCATCTAGAGGTCTTCTTTACAATGAGAAAAATAGAACAGTGATTACTGACTACATTTCAAATCAACATGACCAAATATTAGCTGAGTGGTATGGTCTCTTGTCTACTATTATTTGTGCTATGTCATCTATTCAGGAAATTAACATAAAGAAATATAGAGACATGTAAGGAGACAAACATTCTTCTTCTACAAGAAATGCCCTGGGTTAGTTTGACACCAACTATTCATAAGCTAAGGGACATACTTTAGAACTAATTGAGTTAATCAACAACACAGGCTCTAAAGCATGGCGTGAGGAAGGAATGGACGCAAACAACAAGCAACTGAGAATATTCAGAGAAAAAATTATCAAGAAAAACAAATCACTTGCAGATCTTATAAAATTGTTTTAAAAGACTCTGGTTGCATAAAACAGACTTTTTTTATTTAGTTTTTTGAAAAGAAAAAAGAAAACTTTATCTGAAAAAATTTTTTAAATGTTGAAATAAATAAATTTAATTTTTTTACTTTAACTTTTTTAAATAAACTTTTTTTTGTCACTTTCAACTATAAATTTGGTGCATATATTTCAAATTAGAAAATGTATGGGAACAATCAAACTATGCATTATAAACAGCTTTTTTTTTAAGTTTTTTAAAACTTTGAATGGTTGTTATTTCTAAATCATTAATGATAATGACCTCTTGTATTTTGCATTTAACTAGTATTTCATTCTAGTTTTGAAAAACTGTGAAATATTTTAATTTCCAAACAATAGATTTTTTCTTTTTGTCTACCATTTGGACCACTGTTCACCTGTGCTTATATTTGCTCCTTACCCCATCACTCTCTCGTGCTTGTTTTTAGTTGTCTTAAACTAAGAAAGCAGCTTAGCATCTCCCATTTTAAATAAAATAGAAATTCAGGGTCAAATCTGTCAGATCAGGACTAAAATCAATGTTTTATCAATAGCTACAGTATTAAGAAGGGCCCCAAAAATGAATGTGACTCAAGTATGGCTTTTAGTGTTTAACTTCTAGCTTTCTAGACGTAAAAAAATCCACTAAAAATCACAAGTTTTTTAGAGTTTGCCTCAGACCTGGAATATTGTCAAGATAACCTGGAAGTTCTTGACAATTTTTTTTTTTTTTTTTACCTCATAAATTTTTCAGTTTTGAGAAGCTGATGAACAAGTAAACTAGTGGTGTTTCAAACTATTTAATTTTTTAAAAATCTTTTACTTAGCAATTCTTTAGCTATTTTGAAGAGGTCATCAAAAATCTCCTTAATGCATATTTGGTTTGGTTGTGCATCACCATTTTTTTTTTAAAGTTGGTCAGAAATAAATCTTTCTCATTTTCGTGCTCTTTCGCATGAAAGAGAACAAAATTTGTTAGTCAAATATGCATTATTTTTGCTAGAACTTTGGTTTTCAAAATATTTTGTAAAAATCATCAGTGTGTTTAGTAACTAAAAAGTCCATTGTTTCCTTTAATGCATTTGCAGCAGTCTTCACTTTTGCAGTTTGAGATTGTAATAGTTTGTTAGTACAGTTAATTTCAGTTAATACATTGTGCCATACTAATTCATTGTGTCAAAATTAGACAGTTTTGAATTCATATGTGGTGTTGTACACCACAATCAAAACTATCTAATTTTGATGCAAGTTGTTTAGCAGCTAATCCAATAATGGAATCTTTTTAAATGTTTACAACTTCCTTCATTATACAATAAATTTCTTTTAACTCAAATTTTATAGAACAAGCATTCAACAACATGACATGTTGAAGTACTTAAAGACTAATGTTAATTTGCAACGTTTTGATTCAAAAATTTGCCAATGATGCACTGAAAAAATTCTATCCCAAATAATGTGTTTAATTAGGATAGTTAACTGATCTGATTAAATATTTTTTTATCACTCAGAACTTTGTAAATAGTTCTACAATTTTTGAGTATTTGTCACTATTTTCTGAAAAAATTCAATCTGATGATCCAAAGAATATTTTCATAAACCATCATTAAAATCTCTATTTATTATTGCCAAACTTAATCCTTTTAGTAGTGTTAGTAGCGCCCCTTCCAGCGTGTTTGACACGGAAACCTTGGCAGTCTTTGCAACTGAGGTAGTGGTGAGAAAGCGTTACAGTACATTTTGTTGTAAGCAAACATGAGCAAAAGTGTATGAAATTACCCAACATAAACATAAAATTCAAATTAAGTAATGTTAAAACATACTGAAACATTTATCAAGTTTTACAGTTTGACTTTCCCTTAAAATCGCATTGCGTCAAACTCTCCTTAATTTTGATATATAACATTTATTTCCATTAAAAAAATCATAGTTTTAAAAATTTGGGCTTATCAAAGAGGCAGCGTGGCCAAATGGATAGTGCACCAAGCTTCTGAACAAATAAGCCGTGGTTCGAGTCTCCTATTACAGGTGCCTTTTTTTTTTTTTTCAATTATTTTTAAATATAAAATACTTTTGAAGTGTTATAGAGATTATATACAAAAATATGTAACGATATTTTACACTTTAACAAACAAAAAGATTTTTAATAAAGCTAAAATTTCTAAAAACATCAAAACACCGGGAGAAAAAATTTGTTACGCATGTGTCATGATTGAGATACTTATGTTAATAATGTGCTCAGGAAATTAGTCCTAATAAGCTCCGGATGGTCTAATAAAAAAATTGTCTAACTTAATAAAGAAAAAACTTAAAAAGACAGTCCTGCTACTCCAGAAGTTGCTGATGTAGAGGCAAAAAAAAAAGCTAGTAGCAAGAAAAAACTTTAAAACTTTCTTTTGAAAATTAAAAGTTTTTTGTACATTTTTTAATATAAATATATACTGCAGCCGTTTTTCAAAATGCCTCAATATGCTTATTACGTATTTCAAGAAAACGCAATTAAAAAAAAATTATTAGGAGAAACTATTTGTAAAACCTTTTTTGAAACTAATATTTTTTATGAATTTTTTCAGAACACTTTGAAAATATGTATTCAATAACGTTTGTAGACATAACTAAACTAGCTTATTTTGTAAAAAAGTCAAAATTGATTTTTTTGACCTTACTTTTTTACCAGCGTTTTGAAAAACGGCTACAGTACGGATGATACAACAAATATGTTGAAATGAGGTAATTAGAAGCATAATCTAAAAGCTCTTAACAAAAGCCACTAAGCTACTAAACCAAAAAAATTAAAAGTAATTGCAGGTCAGTGCATTTAAAAATTTTAATTATAGTATATTTGTGTTTGCAAAGACACATATAAATCATTTTTTAATATAAACTAACTCTTTTTTTAAACTTTGTTGCGCTTAACTATTCCTATATAAACAATATATATAAACAAATATGTTATTTGTTTATATATATATTATTATTATATATGCTTAAAAAAATGTAAAAAATTTACTTATATCATTTATAACATTTTATTCAGGATCATATGTAGTATAAGTTTTCTAATAATTACAAGTTTTTTTTGCTCAAGCTGTTTTGTTTTGATTTTTTGTATGTTACTATAATTTAAAAAATTTACAAGATTAAAAAAACACGAAACAATTTGTCTCATCCAAGTGGAAAATTTGAAACTTAAATTTTAGATTTCCCTCTCTCTTGATAATTTCTGATTGTTAAAATTATGTCATCTGCTCACCGTTTGAAAATTTTGACTTTTTTGGTTACGAAACATCCCGAAAAAATCCTCTTAGGGTATGAAACTACACATGTCAAGAATACTATATCAACTTACTTTGAAATCCAAAATTAAAATCCGAGAGAGATATTTTGATTTGAAAATATTCAATATTTTCACCAAATGGATAGAAGTTGGTTACAACCTGCCCTTAACAAAAGGGGTCATATCAGTCCTAATACAGCCTAACTAATTTAAAAAGTAAAATTAAGATAGAAAATATGCCATTTTTGACAATAATTCATATTCACAATTTTAAAATTTTATTTGAAAATATTTAGAAAACCATCTTTCAATTTTTTGATATAATCAAAATTTCTCACTTCAAAAATTTTTCTTTTGACAAATAAATACATTCTTTACACACACACAAACTGAGTTTCTCCAAATTGAAAATGAGGAGTCTTTTATTTTCTTTCTTTCCAACTAAACTTTTTTGCTGTTGTAATCAACTACACAACTGAGGAGTTGACTGGAATATTCCGGATGAGTAGAGTTTCGCTTGAATCTTTGCCAGTGGGTCTTGAAATTTGAATGAAGAGCTTCTGTTGCTTGCTCACTGAATACACCTAGACCAACCTTGTGCTGATGAATGAATTGTTGAACGTGATGAAAAACAGCATGTGCCTTTGGTGTGACTGAGACTGGTAATTTCAAGTAGTTATCTTTGAAATCACAAATTTTTGCCTCATAATCTGGCAACAGAGTGTATCCAAAGCATGAAACCACAACCTGGTGAAATGAGCTCAATGCTTGGCATGCCTTTGTTGCATCTGGTGCTTTTTCAGCAATTGTCAATTGCATAAGCTCTTCAATTTTCCTCAGCACTTTCATGCAATCTTTTCCATTGAAGTGGCCACCATGAAATGGTTGCATCTGAATGTGGATTGAATCCAACCATTGTTTGGTCTTTGGAAAAACTTGAACCAAGTACTTGATGAGGTGGTTGACAACTCCCAGGAGCAAATGCAGTTCCATGGGTGGGATTGCCTCAAGGATCAATTCCCTGTCTGGAAAGGCAAACATTGGCAAATGAACCACATTTTCAAACTCTTTTGATCTTTTGGCATCACAACCAGACTTCACAAATTTTTTGTACAAGTCTCTGATGCCCCCGAATGTTCTAAGCTGACCACAGTTTTCCAAATGTGCTGAGTCTATGTTGCACCAACAGCAAGGATGCTTACTGCTGTGTGACTGGATTCCACAAACTATGTTTGCAAGCTTCATGTCACAAGAAATAACAAGTTTTTCTGAAATGGAGATTTCATTGATTTGGAGAAGATCCAGAATGTGCTTAACATTTGGGTAAGTCTCTGGTGTGTTCTCTGAAATGGCAACAATCAGTTGTTTTTGAACACTTGTGTTTTTGAAGTTGTCTTTGGTGATCAATTTTGATTTCTTCTGAACAGGACTGTGAGGTTCTCCTTCATGCTCACTGATAAGACTCAAACTTGCCTTAAAGAATGATCCTCCACCATCAATGCCAAGCTTTAAGAAGTTTGAGTTTTGCAAGCCTCTGGATGAAACAATATTTTCTTTGAGGGTTTCCAAATTTGTGCAGTGAACAATATGGCGTGTTTCATTTGATTCTAGTAACTGTGAAGTGGTTACTGTAAAGAAACTTTTGAGGGTAGTTCCAGCTGCAGCAAATTTTTGTTGAAAATTGGCCTCAACTATGCGAACAGGACTTATTTGATTTAAAGCTGACCCAAGCTTTCTCATTCCATTGTTAGAAAGTCCAATGTTTTGCTGAATATTAATCATATCTTGTGTTGTCAATGGCTCTGAGGAGAGACCCTGAGTTGCATTTGATCCTGTGAATAAACAAACAAATAAGAAAAAAACCAATATTAAAAAGCAAACCCAGCAACAATACTTTAACATACCTGGTCTGATTTCAAGACGCTTTCCATGAAACCGGCTAATCAGAATAGTTCCATCGGAAGATACCTCTTTGGAAGAAACGATGAATGATGCAATTTGCTCTGCCCCTAACGGATCTGCCAATGCCAGAGCTTTCAAGTTTTCACGACGTGTTGCTTCTTTGCAGTTATGAGGCAGTCTTCGAGCAATGACAGATAGGCATTTTGTGCATCGTTTTTCAAAAGATTTTTCTTCTTTTTGCACTTCTTGCTGAGATGGTTTTTCAAAGGGGTGCTTTCCTTTCCCTTTGGTTTTTGAAATTTGACAAATGATGCAATCACATTTAGTTGTCTGGCGAGTTGATGGTTTGATCAATATGGATTCGAAGTCATAAAGTTGAGGTATACTCACTTCTTCATCTCCAGAAGCTAACTTTCTAAGCAGGAACCTACAGGTGACACAGATCCCTCGTGGAACCCTCTCATCATCAAAGTTGATGTTGCCAGAAATCAATCTTTTGATTTCACTGATGAAATATTCTGAAATTTCTCTGTCACTTTTTTTCATACAAAGTGTGCAAACGACCTGCCGACATTGATTATGATCCTTTGAAAAAGTAGGCATTTCAAAATCTGAGATGAACTTGTGATCTGTTTGAAGATATCATTTAAACTAATTCATAAAGTACAAAGAGGTCATAAAACGTATGAAAATGTACTAAAAGTACAAAAAGTCCGTAAAATTGGAAATGTCCGAAGAGTACAAATTTTAGGAAAGTACAAATTTACGGCAATTCACGTATCAAATTTTTCATCGTAATTCGCGATTCAAAAATTAATCGATTCAAAACTTGAAATGGAAATATCTCCCCTTATAGCTCATTTCTCAAAAAAATTTATTAAATACGAAATCTTTACAAATTAATTGTCTAAAAAAGTTATTTTATTAAAAAAATCACTACGACCCACTCCAATACCGCTATTTTCAAAAACAAAAACTGCTAATGTTTTTATATTATTTCAAAAATTTAAATCAAAATATCTCTCTCGGATTTTAATTTTGGATTTCAAAGTAAGTTGATATAGTATTCTTGACATGTGTAGTTTCATACCCTAAGAGGATTTTTTCGGGATGTTTCGTAACCAAAAAAGTCAAAATTTTCAAACGGTGGAAGAAGCATGCTTCTTAGATCATTAAAAATGATAGACGAGGCTTTTTCGTAAAATATTGAAGCCACAATTTTTTGTATATGTGACATCATTTTGTGGCAAAAAAACTAGAAATAAGATTTTTGCAGATAAATGCAAAAGGAAACTTGACGCATAAAAGTTTATTTTGCTACAAACTGATGTCAAAACGCAAAATTTTTTTGGCTTGACTTTTAGATTAGCATTCAATGTTATTCTATTCTAGTTTTTATTTATAATCATAAGAATGAACTTTTTTTTTATGACTATGATTTAGTGGTCTAACATCTTCTTAGTTCCATTTGTATAGCGTTACATACAAACGTCTATAAGTATAAACAACTTTAGCATATGTTGAGTTTGCAGGCATTATATGGAATAAACGCGTATAATATATCTATAAAATGAGAAAACTTTAAAATTTTATTTTAAATTTTAGAAATCTTTTTTGTTATACTATTATTTTTTTTGCTATAAATATATAAGATTAAAATTTCAAAATTTATTACGCAGAGGGGAGATCTTAACCCCCCCCCCCCCAAAAAAAAAAAAATGATGACAGTGCATTTAACCACTGAGCTATCAATCAAATGCATTTAGCAGAAAAACAAACCTAATTATAAGTCTCTTATAAGCTCTACGTATGCGGAAACGGTGCACATGCTAAGTTTTTTACTCTTGAATGTTTTTTTTAGAATAAATTGCTTTACTAAAAAATATTGAAATAAATAAGGAATAGGTATATAAATATTCAGTGTGGAATAGATATGTATAGAAATGGTAGGTTTGGTAAAGACCAGTATTTTACGGATTTGAAAGCTAGGAAAAAGTACAGAAAAGTTTGGTTTGGAATAGACTTACAAAGAACAGACTTCTCAACTAATTATATTATTCTCTTAATAGCAGAGTCCCAATGTTGTACTTCAAAAAAGTACATTTTTTCAGTAAGACAATCAAT
Source organism: Hydra vulgaris (assembly GCF_022113875.1). NCBI lineage: Eukaryota > Metazoa > Cnidaria > Hydrozoa > Anthoathecata > Hydridae > Hydra > Hydra vulgaris. The sequence goes on from NC_061158.1 coordinate 56,961,317, forward strand.
AGTTATTAATGTACAAAGCTTTTTCTTTAAATTTATTTTCAAAATGAATCATGGCGCTTTGCACTTCATGTCTTTTTAAAGTTAGTGTCATGTCTCTCATTTGTTCCAGTTTTCACTAAACTAAAAGTAATGTTACTAAATAAGTTACAACAAAAACAAAAAACTTTGTCAGATTTAACTGTGTAAACAAGTCAAAATCTGTTGATTAATTTACCCTTAGGAACTTTGAAACCAAAATCTACATTGTTAATTGATTGGCTTTCATTATCTTTCCGGTAAGTAATAACAGAAAATTTTGGCCAATTTGCTACATCGCCAAAGTTATTTTTATTCACTATAACATTCAAATTTATATTATTGTTTGAAAATTCCATTTTTAAATTCAAACCTACAACTGCAGTAGTTTCACTGTATCCTTCATTCATGTTTTAATTTCAATAATTATTTTGCATTCAATTTATCATTAACTTATACTTTTATTTTTAACTTTTTTTAGATTCTCATATTCAATGCCTTTTTCTGCAATTGCTTGAAAAAAATATGAAGAGTTTTCTGCTTTTTGAAAGCCTCTGCTTGTTTTATTTTTTCTCTTTTCAATTTATTCTGCCAAACAAATAAATTTATTTTTGGATTTATTTTAATTTAAGCAGTATAGATTTGTTATGATTTTGAATCAGCCGTGAAGCATAAAAGCATTATTATAAAGTAACAAATTACTTCTAATGATTGTTTAATAAAATAAAAAGTTTTATTTAAATTATCATTAAATAATTATAGCACTTAACAGCTTACACATAATATAATAACTTTACAAAAGATCAATAATTAAACTTTATTTATAATATAACTTTTCATCTCTAAAGCATAAATTAAAGTTTAAAAACATCTAGACAGCTGTGGTCAAATTGTCAACAAAAAATATTATTCCTGAAATGGAAAAGTATTTCTTAGGGTATGCAAACATTTATGTACTCATCAAGAACAAAATTTTTATAAACGTCTATTAAATGTCTAATTTTCAAACAAAGTAATACAGTTTACTAAACAATATATTTTGAGCCTTCTTAATTTTGTCTTTTTTAGTTATGAGCCTGTGTGCACTGGACACTTTGTAATGCTACAAGCAGCCTTGAGTATGACCTGAAATGTACAGGCAATAAGTTCTTATCAAGTCCTCATACATAGACAGTGCTTTATTGATTTTATTTTATTAAAAAATAAAATTTTATCAAAAATTAGAGAGATATGTAATTTTCAAGCATTTTGTAGACTGTGTTATTTTGAAAGGTCATACAAAAATATATGTTTCCATAAAAATTGTATCACAAATTTGTTAAAAACCCTTCACTTTATTTCTTCTTCACCATTAATGACATAGCTTTGTAAAAGGCAAATCTTGTATCACAAATTTGTTAAAAATCCTTGACTTTATTTCTTCTTGACCATTAATGACATAGCTTTGTAAAAGACAAAGCTTGTATCACAAATTTGTTAAAAACTCTTGACTTTCTTCTTATAAAAGCAATGGTTGAAAAAAAAATGGATAAAAAAATCAAATGATGAAGTAATGTGAGACTTGCTAATACTAAAGCTTTAGACAATGTTCCTCACAAAGACGTTATTTTTAGTTCCTCACAAAGATGTTACAAAGAAAGTATTGCTCATGGTGAAATTGTTTCTAAACAGACTGAAATATTTAGCAGTGTGTCAAAGGGCTTTATTATTGAATCCTTGTTGTTTATTTTTTATATTAATAATGTACCAAGTAAAATAGTGAATAAATTCAAATTATATAGTCTATGATACGAAGATTTACTAAGTTATTTTGGTAGTAAATAATGCAACAGAATGTTAAAAAATTGTTAGCAAAATTGAATTTAAGGATTGAGAGAGAGTTTAAGGATTGAGAGAGAGTTGCAAATAAAATATAGTTAAAAATAATTAAGCAAACTATTTCATGGTCTCTATATTTAAAAAATGTTCACCATTCAGCCAGTTACAGTATTAAATACTAGCTGATTAGTTATAATAGCAAGACCCTAATGCAAGATCAACAAGTACATTTTAAAGCTTAAAAAATTCAGCTTTTAATTTCTACTATTTTTAATTACTATTTTTATCTTAAGAACACTCAGTTCACAATCAAGAGATTAAAATCTGTTCTACGCCTTTGAAAGTAATAATGGTACTTTCAGATGATAGTGTGGTATTCTCAAAATAGTGTGGTACTTCCAGAGGCTTGTGTGGGTTTAAGGATTGAGAGAGAGTTGCAAATAAAATATAGTTAAAAAATAATAGGAACCAACTTGTACCAACATCCTCAACTGTAGTAGAAACCCTCTTTGGCACACGTTGAAGCATAAAGGAGGTAAAATTATTAAAATATATTTAAAAAAAACAACTAACCTCCTCAACTATAGTAAAGACACCCTTGGCACCCTTTGGAACATAAAGAAGAAAAAATTAATAATTAAAAAAAAAAAAAAATTTTAAAGTTATTGGATTTCTAAACCTTTATTTTAAAACTTTTTCATTGACAACCAAATTGTCAATTAATGGAACAGCATGCTAGATAATATAGTCTGTTCTCCATCTACCAACAGCTAGAAAGAAAATCTTGACATGTTCTAAAGTTAGAACAGCTTACAACTCTCCTTTGTGAAAGTTGTTTTATATGCTTTACAAATGATAACAATAATTTGACTATATTTTTTATTGTATTAATTATTTTCACTTTGTTGTAACTAGATAAACTACTAATATTAATAATAAACTGGTTAAAAAATAAAATACATTCTTTACCAATAACAGGTAAAATTTTTGACCAGAGAAGAAATATACTGAGTATGAAAGAGTAAGGAACAACTTTTCTACATTTCTATGCACACATAAGAAAGTGTTTTAACAAAAAAAATATACCACATAAAGAGCTTCAAAAGCTCCAAGTACAGATACAAGTAAAGCATCTTTGTATTTTGTTAATCCAGGTTCTGAGTTAGAAACAACAAGCAGCAAATTTTTCTTTTTTGATTTTAAAGCTCTAAATAAAAATTTTTTTAGTGACTTTAATATTAACATAGTATATTGGTAATAAATTATAAAGGGTAAATACAATATTAATTTTATATTAGAATTACCTCTTTACTCCTGCAATAGCTGCATCTTTATATCGTCTGACATCATCATAATCTCTGTTAATTGGACCAGTTGGTGAGTACACCTGAAAATATAAATTGAAAAATAAAACAAAAAAAAAATTTTAATTAAATTGTAAAATATTTTCTATTAAATAATAAAAAAAGTAATAAATATCAAAAATAAAAATTACTTGTTTATTGTTTATTATTTTTGTTTGGAACTAAAATTTAATTACAACACAAATAACAAAACTTTTTAAACATACCACAAGTTTTACTTCTTTATTTGGAGTTACAACACCACTGACCTCACTCAACAAAAGACCATCAACCTTTTAACAAAACCATTTTATCATTTGATTATAACATTTCAACAAAATTGTTTTTTTTTTATCATAGCCTTTTAAAAAAATTTAAGAAAAAGACTAAAATTGTAACAATAAAAAGTATTTCTAAAAAGATACATTTTATGTTTACATAATGCAATTCATAAACTTGTTATAATGTTCACATAAATCCATTAATACTATTGTTTATACAACAAATTTCATATGATGATGAAAAGTCTTCAAATAAATATGCCATCAACAGACTATTTCAAAAATTAAATTGTAGTGACTAAGAAATAGTGAAAATAATAATGATAATTTTTAATATCTTAAGTAAATATATTAAAAAAAAAACAAATTAATTTACTTGGCTAATCTGTTTTTTTTTAATTTGAATGAGAATAAACAGTTCACAAAACTTGTATAAGATCTCCTAGACAAAGACTTCAGGCATAGCTATAATATTTCTGTTGACTTGCCTCACACCCCCTCTTTATCAAATAGACTGGCATAGATGCAAACCTGTGTTGCATTGTTTCCTATCTAGGATGATAAACATATTTTTTGCATTTTTTTGATATTGCCAAATGCAACTGTTCATGTTATGTCTTAATGAAAAGTACAGTTCTAAAATTTATTTTTATGGTTTTGAGGCCACTCAGTTAACACAAGGTCTATTTTAGATGTCTAAAAACGTATTAAACATTTTATAAACATTTAAACACGCTTTTGTGTTTACTGGGTAGGTAAGGCTAAAACTGGTATTAAGGTTTTACAAACTCTGTGGTAGCTCTCAGAAAGACTGGTTCCATCAAGTTGTAAAATATCAGAGTTTTAATAATGCCATAGGTATGCATGTTGATCTTTTTTTTTCTTTTTTTTTTGCATTATTGAGGCTACATAAAAAGCCCTTTGTTATGACATTGAATTGGTTAACAGGAAAGATGCAACACATAGCTTATTGTACTAAACTGATTCTAACTCACCTTGACTCTTTAACAATTAAAAAGATCACAACTTATCTAGGAATAGAAAAACCCCTAATTTAATTGTGGGTAAGGGTAAACCTTGAATGGTGATAAAACATGGTGATAAACCTTGTAATTTTATATCATAATAATATATCACAACAAAAAGACATAGTTAAGGACAAAAAACGGCAACTACTTGTAAAGAAACTGCTTTAACTCTTCCATAACATAAAATTTAAATTTTTAAAAATGGCATTACAGAAATTTAGTCACAGCACACAAGCATGAACTATGAACAATAAATTTAAAAAATATATTTAAACTGATGAAACTTAACTTTAAATTAATAATTGTATAAAGCCTTTTTAACTTTTTAGACTTTGTACTAATGGAAATTAATAATTTAACACAAACATTTTTTATTAAATAACAGATATTATTAAAATTAAATGACACTCTAGACCATGTTTTAAAGCATTAGAAAAAACCTGTTTTACCCACAAAACTTTTTTTACCTAGTTGTATTTTGGTTACACTTAAAACTTAATTTTGTAATATCTTAGTTAATTTAAAGATATTCTTAAGGCAACTTAATGAAGTAATTAACATTTTAAATTTTTTTGCGGAAAACATTTTGTAAATTAAAAAAAAAAACTTCTATCTATTTTATTTTGACTTCTATCAATTTCAATCTTACAGTTTTAATCTAGAGAGAAAACCCTTTTGTAACAAGCTTATCAGTCTAAGGAGGCTTATATACAGTCTACAGTCCAAGACGCTACTAAAAGTAGCCTGTTGGACTGTAGTGGTCTCCTTTGATTTAAGGAGCTGAATAGATTGAAAAAAAAAACAACTTTTATAACAAGCTTGTAAGACTGCTTGTAACAACCACAAGTTATAAAATTTTATTGTTACTAAAGTAAACAAATTTTTACTTTCTTTTTGATCTTTCAATTTATCTAATAAACTTTATTTTTAACAATGATAAGTTTTTAACATAAAATAAACGCCAATATAATTTTTAAAAACTTTATGTTAAAACAAAGTGTTTTATAGTCAGGTTTGATTAGTAAAACACACTTTTGCGCTAAAGAAACACATAATTCAATAAACTTAAAGATATACTTCACTAGCAATATCAATTGCTGACAGATAGTCATTCAAAAATTCAGGATAACAATTATTTTCATTCTTAGTGTTTTGACCAACTATAACAATTGCATCATAATCACCATTTTCCAAGGAAACACATAACTCAACAGCAAATCCCAACTGAACCATAGCTAAATTTATTATTTGCTAAAATAGATAAGTTTTGTAAAAGTTTTAGAACACATTTGAAACATTTGTTAATAAATTGTGATTAAACTAAATGTAAACCATTTTATTTAATAAAGTTTTATCAATATAGATTTTGAAACATTTCGTTGTTTCAATCATTTTAGCTTTATTTGTGTAATAGCTATCTTTATTACTTATTTACATATAAATTAATATCTTGATTTGACAAAGCAGAAACACTTTACATTAAATTACTAGAAAAAGAATCTTTAAGCACATTATTTTTTGTGAACAACGACTTTATGTTCAGCTTTATTGTGGGTTAGTGTGTAGGTTTTTCTTGAAACATGATAAAACTGAACATGAAACTGAATTCTGATTATTAATAAAAAAGCTCTTCATTCTACAGTTTACATATATAGGAGAAGTCTACCCATATCATTAATAAGTAGACTTTTCAATTAAAAATCATTTTATAACTTTAGAGATAAAATATGTCAATTAAAGATGCCAAAAATACTTTTTACAATTTTCATATTAAATATTATTCGTTGTAATTATAAAATTGAAAAAATAGGTACAAAACAAAAACAAATATGTAAGAATACTAATTGAAGCCATATCTTTTGAACAAAATAATTTTGCTTTTCTTGCATTTTGTAATACTTGCTGCCTCAATGTTAAAATTTTTAAAAATAGTTGAGCAAATTCTAGATAATGCACGGATTGCTGCGCTTCCTACATTGTGATAGTCTTTTTAAATGTTTTTTAAACAGTTTTTTAAAATGTCTTTTTAAAAAACTAAAAAGATTACTGTGTATTAAGCTTTCTTCATTATTAGAGAATAAAGAGCAAAAGTAGTTCGTGATACTGGCGTTTGAAAAACCCGCCTATAAGCTGATTGACTTTGAAACTTGACCTCAATGAGATTTAAAATTTGAACTTATGCTTAAATGAAAAGTAAGAAATTAAGAATTTCATACGTGAGGTTAAAACGTCACCTTAATAATTTAAAATAACTTAAATTAAGTTTATATTATAATAATTTATTATATTATAAATTTAAATTAAATAAAATGCTTCAAATTTTAATGCACCTTCACTTTATACTGATTTTTTATTTAAAGAGACTTGACATAATCTTTAAAACATATATTTAAAATTGCTGTATTTATTTAATGCAATATTTGAGCTTTATCTGAAAGTCTTGTCGTACGATATTATGTAAGCACAGAAATGTGCAATCTGATTTGCATATTTTTTAAGAGGCAAGCGCGCCATAATACATCCGAAGGCTTTGAACCAATAAAAAAATAATAATAAATGTAGAATAATATAATAATATAAAAAATAGCAAACAGTAACAAATAAAATATTTTTTTAATTAAGTTTTGTTTCCTTACGTATTTATATTTTTTTTCAAAATATCGCAACTCAAAACAATTGTGAATCTTATAATACTAAATATAATCTTAAAAGTAGCTGTTTTCTGGAGGGGCTGTCCCGAAGAAATCTTAAAAGTGGTATTTTTTTTGCCAACTAATCCTAAAAAAATTTGCCGATTTAGGCCTTAAAAAAAAAGGTCCTCGTTGGCTGACATTAGCGGACTGCCAAATTTGCCGACTCCAGGGTCCAAATTAATTTTTGAATAAAGTTTTTCTAAGGAGGGTTAGACATCACTACACCCCACCCACCCTCCACCCCCACCTAGGGATAGCCCTGTCTGTCTGTAAGGGATCGTCCAGAATTTACGCGACGCTAAATTTCTCTAATAAACAAAACATAAAAAATCAAAAGTTTTTCCTCGCAAAGGAGAAACTTTTAATCTTTTGTGTTTTGTTTATTAGAAATTTAGCGTCGCGTAAATAAAATCTGCTGCAACTCGGGCTAAAGAGGCAGCTGAAAAAAAGAAGGAAAACAAGGTTATTGTTGCAACCCCTAAGATTGAGGTGTTTTTAATTGTGTATAATCACAGAATGGTCGATAAAAAAGTTGATTCCATTTTGATCACTCGCTTGGCCTTTCTCACTAAGCTACATGAACTCGATTCCATCTTCATTAGAATTTTTGCACATTCTATCCTTCATATTGAAATTGAAAAAACCAAATATTGTCAAAAAATGTTTAAAGCTAAACATTGTTACATTGATTTTTTTTTTACTTTAGGATTGTGCCACTGATGTTTTAATAACTTTACTCGAGCCAATTAAATGTACAGCAAAACGTTTATAATGCAATTTTTAAATGAAGACGTCAGTTCTGAACAAATAATTGCTACACGTTTGAAGATGCCTGTGACAACTGTTGTTGATATCAATCTGTTATTAAAACGCTGTTTGGTTTTAAAGGACCAATAAATTTCATGCTCACAAATTCTTTATTAACGTTTTTATGGTATGAATGTTAATGCCAGCAAAGATTGTTTTATTAGATTTGCAGTGGACCTATGTATAAGCATTTTTGAACAATTTATTGGAGTTTTACTCATCGGTTACTTAGTTGACCATTAGTGCCAACCCGCTATAAACGGTCAGCCAATAAATTTCTGATATTTTAATAGTGGCAAGTCAACGGCTAGCCACTTTCCACTTTTGTGATGGTCCACTAAGTAACAAATGAGTTTTGCTCATTGGTTACTAAGTGGACCATTAGTGGCAGCAGTCATAAATAGAAAGCCGATATATTTCCGATGTGTTAATAGTGGCCAGTCATCGACTAGCCACGTTTGGCGTCCGTCACTAATGGTCCATTAAGTAACCGATGAGAAAAACAATAGGGGTTCGCTCAAAATGCCTATATAGGTCCTCTAAAAATCTGCTTTATAATTTTTGCTTGGATTACTTTCACACACACACACACACACACACACACACACACACACACACACACACACACACACACACACACACACACACACACACATATATATATATATATATATATATATATATATATATACATATATATATATATATATATATATATATATATATATATATATATATATATATATATATATATATATATATATATATATATATATATATATATATATATATATATATATATATATATATATATATATATATATATATATATATATATATATATATATATATATATAAGTGGCGGATTAATGTTTAGTGTCGTGTTGGCGGGGAGTTTTGCAAAGTTTCCTTTGATTAACAATTATCGTTAAAAAAAAAGAAACAAGTGCAGACAAACAAGGTGCAGGGGCGGATACAGGATTTTTTGGTGTTTGAGATTTATATGTTTAAACTTAAGTCAAATAAGGATGCTTTGAAAAAATTGCGATGATCGGAGCCTATGAACAAAAAAGCCCCAAAACCTTTGCACCCTTGCCCCAAACGTGAGAGCAACAAGTTGATAAAACGTTTTTTGTACTATTTTTAGCTAAAATTATATTCATCAATAAATTTTAAGCTTCATATTACTATCTCTCAGCGTACAAAAATTATGGCCATATAAAATTTGTAAGCCAAAATATTAAATTTGTACGCCAAAATATTTTACAATTAAACTTAAAATTTATTGATGAAAATAAGTCTAGTTAATAATAGTACAAAAAATATTTTATCAAAATGTTGCTCTGACGTTTGGGGCACGGGGTCAAAAGTTTTGGGGCTTTTTTGTTCCCAGACTCCACTAATCGCAATTTTTTGCATAAGCATCAAAGTATAAATAGTTTTTTTATTTTCAACCCTTCTGTAGAGTAAAATGGGTCAAATGTAATAGTTAAGGATTTTAATTTAATTAAAATTTAATGTTTTTGATTTAATGTTTTTAATTAAAATTTAATGTTTTAATTTAATTAAAATTTAAAATTTTAACTCAATTAAAATTTAAAATTTTAACTTAAATAAAATTTAAAATTTAAAATTTTAATTTAATTAAAATTTTAATTTAATTAAAATTTAATTTAGTTAAAATTAACTTAAAATTTAATTTAAAATTTAAATTAAAAATCTTTTTCCCCTAAAAAACAAATAATTAATAATTATTTATTTTTTAATTAAAATTTAATTTAATTAAAATTTAATCAAAATTTAATTTAAAGTTTAAATTAAAAATCTTTTTTCCCTAAAAAATAAATAATTAATAATTATTTATTTTTTAGGGGAAAAAGATTTTTAATTTTTTTTATTGTCGGCAACAAATTATGTGACGAGTGAGCTGATAAGCAAATTAATAAGATATTGTTTTCGATGCTAATAAGTACGAACCGATAAGTGACATGTGTCACATGTCTATCAGTGACTAAAATATGAATACCTAAAATTAGATAACTATAAATAGATGTCTATATTTAACTATAACTATAATTAGATTGATCTAATCTTTTGTGAATGTAAAATTAGATAAGTATAATTAGATAACTAAAATTAAATTGAATTAATTGCCTAGAATTTTCTTAATGGCGAACATACAGTGAGCTACTCCACAAATTGCTTATGTGCCATATATGCTATATCTTCCATCCATCCGGATGGAGGTATAGATTTTTAAAGTGAAAATTCACCGCTTTGTACTTTAACCACCGCAAGCGCAATTCGCTCTTCGGTGTATAGTTTTTCTTTTGTTTGTATTTGTTTGTTTTTTTTATGCAAGTTGTTTCGATACATACTTTATATTAAAATAGATTTAACAATAATCCATATGAAATTTATGCACAAAATTTATAAAGATTGCTTGGTCACTTGAGACTTGAATTAATAAAACCGTATTTAACAAGAGAGTAACTAGCGTATTTCATTTATTCATTAGAATCATTTAATAAAAGCAGTCAGTAAAAAGTCATTCATTTAAATTTTTTCAATAAAAAAAATTTATAGTTGGAGATTTATTGGTCACTTCAGATTTAATAAAAAAAAAAAGCTGCATTTAAGAACTAAGCTATTGCTTCACTTATTATTAGCATATTTCATTCAACCCCACAATTCTCCTTTTTCGTTTTTTAATCGTAATTTTTTTTGTTACTCTCGAGTTCCTAATAAACGCCCCCTCCCCCCTCGTTTATTAATTTTTACCTGAAATGAACTAAAAAATTATATATTTCAAAAATAAAAATAAAAAGTTAGTGAAAATCGGCCTTAAAAATTTGAAAATAATTTTCAATCACCAATAAAAACAAAAACTTTCAGTGTAAACAGGTTTTACAAATTGTCGACCGATTTGCTAAAAATGAACTTTTAGTTTATTTCTCAACAAAGCTTTGGTTTTAATTATAGGGTTTAATATCGTCGGGGATAGTGCAAATCCGCGTAACTAGCATTGGATTATACCACGTATCTGACAAATGTAGCCAATTTGAGATTTCGTGGGCAATGCACTCAGGATTCTAATTGGCAGCCCCCAATACTGAGGTTACTTTCATTTGACCTAAAGAATGCAGGTTATTGCCCAAGAACAATACTGCGTATCTGGGACCAGTAAATGTCAGTACCGCGTATGTGATCGGTTATCATCTGGAGCGTAACTGACATGTTGTTACGTGTTGTCAAATTCGGTTTATTCATGAAAATAATCAACTCCATATCAGTTAAATTTTAGTTTTGTTATCTATATAAAAATGTAAAAAAGAAAAAACATTTTTTTTGTTCGTTAACTATTTTTTTAAAACTCGTTTTACAAAAAGAAAAAATTTTAAATAATTTTAGATAAAATTGGTATTTAAAAAAATTTTCAGTTTAAATTTCATCTTAACCGTACTAATTCGTGCTTCATTAGCACGGTTTACCTTACAAAATTTAGTCATTAGTAATAACTGAATATTGCAAGGTAAACATTTTGTACGTTAGCTAGTTTATATAAATGCAATATTTAGTTTAAAATATTACCAAATTATATAAATCATTATGAATATTTTTTCTTTTTTTATATAGCTGATGCATTTGGATTTTTTTAAATTAGATAGATAAAGAGTAAAATGGCGAATAACAGCAAACTCTTGTCAAGAAGATAAAACACATCAATTTATGACATTGAAAGCTTTAAAGAAAATGACTGACAATTTACCATATTTTACTTCACCAAGTGAATTACCAACTTTTGAATTTTCAGTAGATGATTCTGTTGCTGATTCAAATAAAAATCTAATCTCTGAAATAACAGATGTTAAACAGATAGCTTTCACTCAATCAATAGACAGCAATAACGATTTTTTTCATGAAAGAAATTTGGAACCTGAAGTAGCAGTTGAATCTAGGGAAAGAAAACGAAAAGCAAAACAAATGTCTTCAAAAAGATTTAGGAATAAGAATTTGAGAATGCTAGGTCATGAATACACAAGTTTTAGAAAGACTTGTGGGGAAAAATTTTTACAAGACGTAAGACCTGTGCGAAAACTTGGAGCGGCTTGTAAGTCAAATAAATGCTTACAAAGTAATGTGATTAACTTCAAAACGTTTATAGAAAGTGTAAGATTAAATATTTTTAAAAAATTTTGGGAGATGAGCTGGATAGCCTAGAGAATCTTTGTTTCATCTTTAGTTGATAAAAAATTGACTAAAAGAAAAACTACTGAAAGGGCAAATACAAGGCAAAGTATAACTATAGTCTATTATTTAAAATTAGATAACAACAAAATGTGAGTATGTTTGAAGACGTTTTTAGAAACACTGGGTATTAAAGAGTGGAAAGTTGTTGTATCCCTATTAGAAAAATTTAATAGGGATACAACAACAAAACGTAATTATAATGCATGGCCTTGCCATTTTTTGAAAGAGTTAGTACAAATATTTTTAAGAGCTATGCCTAAATTGCCTTCTCACTACCGCAGAAAAGAAAGTAAAAAATTGTATCTAGAACCCATAATACAGTCTAAACGTGAGCTCTATCGTATCTATGTTAAAAATGCTACAAAAAATGGACAGAGAGTGGCTTCCAGAAAACTTTTTGAAGATGTTTTGAAAGAAGAAAACATAGCTATGTTTCAACCAAAGAAAGATGCATGTGATCCATGTTGTTCATATAAAACAGGAAATATTACAGAGCAAGAGTATCTACAACATCACGGAAAGATTTAGCTAGAATGAAAAAAAAGATTTTGACAAAATAGCTGCAAAAAGTGGAACAATTCATGTTATCACTGCTGATTTACAAGCAGTGAAATTATGTCCATACTTGAAAGCCAGTGCATTGTATTTTAAAACAAAACTGATGCTTCATAATTTTACAATATACAATCTTTGCACTAATAAAGTAAAGTGTTATTGGTTAGATGAAACAACAACTGATTTAAAGGCATCAACTTACGCATCATTTTTTGTTGATTATGTAGATAAATTGTCGTAAATTTTTGTTGATTATTTAGATGTCGTAATTTTTAAAGGAAAAGTTAAAACCCGGACTGTTGAACGATACGAGTTCAAATCCCGCCACCGCCAACTCAGCGCTTGAGTGGTACTTCAGTACGCAAAAATGTTGGTCAATAACGGACGCTACTTTGGATTAGAACAGTCACAAATAGTCTTAATGACTATTTGTGGCTGTTCCTATGCTAAGCCAACAATATCTTCGGATATAAGAACATTGTATAGAAAAATATAGCATGAAAACTCAAATAAATGAAATAAAATAAATAAAATAAATATGATACAATCCGTCCTGGAAGAGGTACTGGAGCAAAATATGTGGTTGATATAAGAGTTCTTAAATACAATCCCAATGGTACATTTCAAACTAAGTTACAATGAACAATTCAAACAATTACGACCAAGACCAAAAAAAGGTTCAACCAGTGATTCCACCACAACTCTTTACTGAAAGATTGCCATTAAGATCTCAAAACCAAAATATGAAAATGTTCATATTTTGATTTTGAGATCTTTATTGCCATAAAGATCTCAAAATCGAAATATGAACGTTTACAACAGTTAAAAAGTGTTATACCCAAGGATTGCCATGAATTTTATGACAACTTACCTTACAAAAATGATTAATTTTCTTTTATTCTGTTAAACTCTTACTGAGTCCTCCTCTTTACGTCTTCTTGGATTATTGCTTACTACTGACCTTTCATGGAAACTATATATACAATCGATTGCTAAATTAGCTTCTGCTAAGGTTGCTTCTCTTTATCGTGCTCGCCATTTCCTTACTTCTGATTCCATTCTCTACCTCTACAAATTTCTTATTCGTCCCTGTATGGAATACTGTTGTCATATTTGAGCTGGTTTTTCTTACGATTCACTTTTTCTTCTTGACAAGGTCCAAAAACGCATTGTAAATGTTGTTGGACCTGGACTATCTGCTAAGCTTGAGCCTCTTTCCCATCGTCGTAAAGTTGCATCTCTTTCTCTTTTCTACAAATACTATCATGGTCACTGCTCAAAGGAGTTATCATCTCTTGTTCCATCAACTAAAATTCATTCTCGTTTTACTCGTCATTCAGCTAAGTCTTATTCGTTTACTGTATCTGCCCCTGCACACTTTTATTCATCTAGTTTTTTTCCCCGCACTTCAATCCTTTGGAACTCTCTCCCATCTTCATGTTTTCCTGACTCATACAACCTTCAACTTTTGAAGTCTTCTGTCAACCGTTTCCTTGCTCTGTAACTCTGTTCTTTTTTTTCCTAGTAAATCCCAACTTAATAGTGGTTGCTTGCAGCCTTGTTGGGAGTGAATGCAAATAAAAAAATAAAAATAAAAAAAAAACTATAACTACGATGACAGTTGTTATTTTTTGAGTAGTTGAAACAGTTCATATTCTTCTTTGATGTTTTTTTTTAATTTTAATGTTAATGAGTAACATTTTTCTTAATTTAAAATCATAAAGATTTATTTATGAAGTTATAAAAATATATTTTTGTTAGATAGCTGAAGATGTTCTCTTATTGTTACGAGTTTATTTCGTGATATTATTCCTAAAACCTGCTCTATTGTTTCTAATAAGGTAATTGAAAAGACTGTACAGGCTGAGTTAATGGTAAGATTGAAGCAAACTGTTATTGAAATATTGTTGTACTATCAATATTTGTATATTGTGAGTAGATTTCAGAATATTTTTTTTTAATTAAGCTTGTAAGGTATAAGGTTTTAAACAGATATTATAATTCATATCATCGTTTGTTTATCATATATTAATAATTAGTAATATTACTAGTTTGATTTCGATACCGCATAACTTACTATATGGGGTACCATTGTGGTGAAATTGTGGTTAAATCAAATCCGCGTAAGTGTTCTAGCGACTATATTATTAACTATAACACCTAATAGCTATTATTGACTATAAAAAGAACATCAATAAACTCTTTATGCCAAAATGTGCTCAAAATCTGTTTAGATAAAAAAATATACAGTTTTAACCTTCTCTTGTAAAACTATCTGCAATGCAGATACGAGCTCCCTACCTGTAGTAGATCCACGGATTTGCACTATCCCCGACGATAAGTTTTATACTTTGCAAAGTATAAAACTTATATCAGCATATTAAATCCTATTGAAAATTATGATAAAACAGCTTAACCCTACCCTAATAGCTGTTAGAAAATGCGCTTTTGACCGCAAGTCAAATGCGCATTTGACTTGAACATGCATATTTTGCATACCGAATAAACGGGGGTGCATTGAACATGCCCCTCCCCCCTTCCCCCACCCCTCTTCCCGTTTATTAAATTTCAGAAAAAATCTCTCCCCCTCCGTATATTAACCCCCCTTCCTTTATTAGATTTTGACTAAAATTCCCACCCACCCGTTTATTCCCACCCACCCGTTTACTTTGCACATTGGTTTTTTTTAATGGTTCCTGATTACTTTTTTTATTTTAATTTCCGGTTTGCGGCTTTTTAAGATTATCAAAATTTAATTATCTACTTTACGATTAAATACAATTATGTGAATAATCAACTAGGGTTAGAAACTAAATATTTGTGTTTTAAGTTTTTGATTAGCTACCAATGTATGAATTAGTCATTATAACTTGTATAACCTAATTTTTTCAGATTCAATGAACAAATTATTCCTTTCGCGTCCGCTTTAAAACCTTTTCTGTAACAACTACATTAATGAGCAGTCTCTTGATATGGCGGGACTTTTTGCTTGTACAAATTGTCACAGTCGTCATGCCTTCGAAGATTTGAGCAAAGAAGATCAGCTTTGTAAGGTGCAGTATTATTAAAAAAAAATTATTTCTTATTTATGTAGGAAACCTACTTGTAAAGCATTATATCACTAGCAATCTCTTAAAATTAGTATTTCTGCGATTTTTTATTCAAATTGTACAATTCTACAAAAAGTTATGTTACTTTAGTTTTTAATTATCAAATTATTGTTAAAATAAATAAAATTATTATGTAGATTAACATTTTTTCACCAAAGAAAGAATAAATACATTATTTAAACATTTAAAGCAGGAAATAAAAGTATGTATAAATAACTTTTACCTAAATAAATAGAATAACGTTTAAAAAAAGATTTTTCACTTTAATTTTTAAACAAGACAATATTTGTATCATTAAGATTTCTTATGTCAAAAATTAGTGTTAGTAATTTAGACAGGGTTGGCAAAAAAATCTAACCTAAAAAAATTCAACTCAAAAAAGCCCAAATAACCCACTTTAAAAAATCCCCATAAAACCCAAATATCTTTGGGTTTTTTAGGATTTTTTTTTAAATTTCCTATTTTACAATTGATTATTCTGATATTAGTTTAACAAATTGCAATTTTTATGCATACACTATATTTACATACAAAATGGTTTTTTTAAAATGAATATGATTTTTAGTTTGAACTCTTTACAGAATAATTCAAAATTCGATTAATCATTTTTTGTAGCAAGTGGGTTGTTTATTTTTAAACCAGATAATAAGTTGTAAAAATATTATTGTAATACATATTAGGGCAAATTAGTTTAATGTTTATAAAGGAAATTTTGTTAACAAAATTTCAAAGTTCAAAAGATAACTAGTTATTTAATATCTTTCCTCTCCTCTCAAATGTCTGAACAGCAGTTTTAGATCTATCATTTGATATTTGTATTTGATTTTTATTTTATAAAATTTATGTTATACTCACAAATCAATGCAAAATTATGAAGGTATTTACTACAAGGCCACAAGTAGAATACTATATATAAATATTATTACACTCTATTCACAGTGGAAAGTTGTCAGGCAAAAAAAATTATGCTACAGTATACTAGACTACCTTGTCATGAGTGTGGCCTTAACCTCATAAAGTGCATACAAGTGTAAAACTTTAAATACATGCATTACAATGTCCATACATGTTTGCAACATGTTAGCTCATTTAATGAGAAATTTTTGTTGGAAACATGTATGTATTTCAAAAGGTAAGGTTTGTTGGTAAAAATGATACTCATGCTTATCTATCTTTTCTACAAATTCTATATCAGCTACAACATTTTTTTCAACATCTTCACTTCCAACAAGGCTGCAAGCAACCACTATTAGAGTTGGAAGTTACTGGAAAAAAATAAGATTAAGTTTATAGAGGAAGATAGTAATTGACAGATGACTTAAATGATTGCAAATTTTATGAATCAGGAAAACAAGATGAAGTAAGCAAATTCCAAAGAACTGATGTTTGAGGTAAAAAACTAGACAAATAGTTTTTAGAGCACTTAGTAGCAGTCTCATAAAAAGATGAGACTTAAATAAATGACAAGTAACACAAAAATGAATTTTAGTAGATAGCACAAGAGATACTAGCTCTTTAGAGCAGTACCCATTATAGTATTTATTGAAAAGAGAAAGAGAAGCAACATTGCAACAATATGACAATGGTTGAAGGTTTGCTGCAAGTGCAGGTCCAGCTATGTTTACAATGCGTTTTTGCACCTTGTCTAAATAAGAAAGGACATCATTTGAAAATCTGCTCTAGATATGGCAACATTATTCCATCCAAGGAAGGATTTAAGATGTAAAGAGATAAAGAATAGAATCCGGATTAAAAAAGTGGCGAGCATGATAAAGAGATGCAACCTTAGCAGATGCTAATTTTGCAATAAATTTAATATATGGTTTCCAAGAAAGATCAGAATTAAGAGTTAATTCTAGAAAACAAAGGGTAGATGACTCATCGAGTGCATTACCATTCATGCCTAAAAAAGCATATCCTACAAGGAAGCAGGACATAAAGCAGGTTGTACTGGGTTGCATGAAGGGGGTGTACTTGATCAGAGGTTTTGGATTCCAGCCGGAACCAGATTTACCAGAATTGTTACAAAAATTTGGTTGGAATTTATTTAACAATTCCGGCAACCTATTGGAAGTTTTGAATTCCGGCAACCTATTTCATTAATTTGATTCTTGTTTAATTTAAATCTAATATGTTGTTTTTATTTGTTTTGAAATATATATTTGAGATTTTATTTTTTTCACATTTTAAAAAAAAATGTATTTATAGTTTTAAGAAAACTATGAATAAATATTTTAAGAAACTAACCAAATATCTTGTTGTTTTGAAAATATATTGACACTAAGAACATGAAAATGCATTTCTATAGAGTACCAGTGTTATACCTTAATTAAATATAACTTTGTTACATGTTGCTTAGCAATTTTTATATATAATTATACATAAACAATGTCTATAAAACAAGGTTGATAAGAAGTGTAAATGACATTTTAGATTTCAAATATCAAGTTTAAATTAACTTTCTAAGGTTAGAAAAATTGACTAAAATATAGATACAATCATGAGAAATCAGTTATTTATCAACAGAATCATTCTTTCTATTTTTGAGCTCACCAATGTTTTTAACTACAATCAGCGACCTCAGTAAGATGTAATTCTAATTTTCAAAGTGAAAATGTAAGCAAAGTTTATAATAAAACCATGTGAAGTTGTTGTTTTTCCTGACTGCTGTGGACTATTGATTTGAAATTACAAGTCAGAAATGCAATATGACTTTTAGTTTTTGAGTAAGATATAAAGGCATGTTCAAAAACTCTTAAGTGGTAATCTATCTTTGTGATAATCTTAATGCTGAAGTGTTTATGGATGATACATTATATAATTCAAACTTGATAAAAGTCACCACTTTTTTAGTTGCTGAAATTAGACATCTGGTCTTGAATGTGATATTTCTATTGTATCTGCTTTGGGCATTGCCCAAAGCAGATACAATAGAAATATCACATTCAACCCAAACAACTCAGTTGTTTGGGTTGAATGTGATATTTCTATTTTAACCCAAACAACTCAGTTGTTTACTGATGTGCATCGAAAGAATAATCTTTCTCAGAGTGGATGCATTAACAATCCACTCTGAGAAAGATTATTCTTTCGATGGGAGTTGGTTGTACAAAAAATCATTTCAAAGATAGTTCATTAATACTGCTCTACTTTTCAACATATGAAAACTTTTCTTGATTTAGTTCTGGTAAAATTATTTTTGCAAATTAATTTATCAGTTGCCAAACTGTGTTGATAATTCCAACCAGTTGTTTAAAAATGTATATAATTTTTTCTATAATTTGCAGAAAGAAAGCTTTTTTTTTTTTGGGGGGGGGGGGGGCATGTAATCAGTTTAGTATTATAAGTAAAATAATATTAAAAAATATTTTATATTATTCAGCTATGTTTTGTTGAAACTATTAAATAAGATTATTTATGAAACATCTAAGAAAATTCTAAATTCCAAAAAAAAAAAATTTTTTTCCTAATGTTTATATGATTGATATTTTGCTTTTATTTTTTTTGATTAAAACTTTCTTAATGGTATGTGATAAGTGTTGATGTTAATGGTATGTGATAAGTGTTGATGTTATTTAGTGTGTGTTTAGGTGTTAGTTTTATTTAGGCGTTTATAAAACCAAATTAGAAAATAATTAAAAAAAAAGTTTTTTTTGTATTATTTTAAGACTTTTAGAATATAAAAAAATGGTTGAAAAGTAGTTCTATTTTCAAACTTATTAATATTGTTTATAAATAGCACAAAGTTCTAAAAAATAGTGGGGAGTTGTGACTATTTTTTCTTATTTATTAATGAAATTTGTTTAGGCATGCAGAAAGAAGTTTCCAATTGTTCAATGTAGTTATTGCTGTTTGGAATTCCACATTTTCAAGTTAGTCTAAAATTTTACATTAAAATGTTATAAATTTTTAAATTTTTAAAGTTTTCAGTTTTTTTCAGTTTGGGTTTGTGTTCAGGATCACTAATACTTTTACAATTCATAAAATCGTTAAAACGGGTAATTAATTTATTATAATTAATAAGGTTTACAATAAATAAATTGTATAGGCATAAAATGCCTATTAACCTGGTTATATTAAAATTTAACAACATCAAAGTTTATAAACTATATCAAAAAATGCCTAATAATAAAGTAAAAACCTAAAGGGGTTTCCAGGGCTCGAACTATTACAAAAATATCTAATCGCTAAATAAAAAATTTTAAACTCACCTTTACCATTCCTAGCAACACTTTGCGGTAAGAAGGGGAGTTACATTAGTATAAAATAGTATCTTTGTACATTAGCTGGTAATTTAAATTTTTTTTAACATATGATCTCTCATAATTAAATATCATCTAATAATTTTAGATTAACACAAGTTGTGTTAATCTAAAACAACTTGGGGGCACTGTTTTGTACAATTTATAATGTTAATAACATAAAATGACTTTAAAATAAAACAAAATAAATAGAATCATTCTAATGAAAAAATAAAAAATTATCATCATAATTTTTTAAACTTCATATTTCCGAGATCAATGCAAAAAAACATTATACAACATGTTTTTTCAATTTATTAAACTAAGTTTTTTTTTCTCACTTTTTATTCCAAAACATTTTAAAAGAAAAAATTGAATGAAAATGTTAGCTTAAAAACTATTTAAATGAAAAAATTAATTAATGTTTTTTATTTAAATAGTCTAGATCAAGAAGCAATAGTAGTAGTAGTACTACTACTACTATTTCTTCTTAATTTAGCGTACTATTGAAAAATTAGGTATAATTAATTTTTCATATTCTATTCAAGAATATGAAAAATTAATAGAAAATCATTTCTTTTAAGAACGGTAAAAAAAAATGCTAAACTAGAAAAGAAAAATCAAATAAATAACAAAACAAAGAAAGAAAAACAAAAAAAATCGCTTAATTATAAAAAACAAATTGCGAAGGTGTGAAAAGCAATTGCAGTACACGTTATTTGAGCCCTGGGTTTTCATTAATGATGCACAATAATTCTAACACATATCTGTATAACTACATTATTTTTTAATTGAAAATTTTTTTCCGACTAATTATTGCAATAACATAATCATAAAAGGAATATTTATTTTCAATATGATATGGCGGAACAGCTTTTTGCTTAGTGTGTAATGCACTTCCTATGTTTAAGTCAAGTTCCCTAATAGTTCAAACCATGGCTGTAGTACATATAAATATTTAACTTAAAAAATCGTTTTAATACCTAGTTGTTTCAATTTATCTTTGACAAATATTTGTGGTCTGCAAAGTAGCTTTTCTTTTGTAAAATTTCTTGCAAAATTCACCAGAACATGAACTTGCAAAATTCACCAGAACATTATATGTTGTTTTTTGTGAGAGCAATTTTAGTTTTATCTTCAGATCTCAGTGTCAGTGAGCTTTTATCCTTTAATTTGTTGGTCAATTTATTGAATCCAGACTGATGTTTATATAAGTTTTACTAAATTTAAGTTAAAAAGTAATATACATATGTAATATTATAAAATAACTTAACTATTTATGAAACTTATATTTTACTTATGCTTTGCCTCCGTGAAAATATTTTTTATGAGTAATATGCTTATATGAACTTGTGACAAAATTTTTTTGCTTTTTTAAGTTGTTTTGTTTCTTAAAAAATAATCATTTTTACAGTTATTTTACATTGAATTATAAAATAGCTCAGCACCAAATACTTGAATAAAGTGTTCTATACTCTAAAAATGACCTAAGTTACACCTTATGACTAGAATTAAATAGGTGTACAATTCAAGTCATTAAATATATTTATGTGCAAATTTTTTATAACAATTTAACAACAATTGAAAGTTTTGATATGCAATTTATTCATGATTTTAATCAATCTGTATAATTAAGAAACTAATTTGCTATGTATGCTAAAACTATGAGTTATAATTTTTATTTATGAATAATAATTAACTATAATTTTTTTTTTTTTTTTTTTTTTTCGTTTTTATGTCTTTTTGCTTTTAAAAATGTTTTTGCTATATTTGATGTTTTTCTAAATACTTATATAATAGGAAAATAAGAAAATAAATTGCTATTTATTTGTAAAATATATTATTTAATTAATAAATTTGTAACAGCATTGTAATGAGAGAAATTAAGTAAAAGAATAGCATGGTTTCTTTTATAAATGTATTTACTACATTTGATGCCTGTCTGAAATTGTTTCCATTATATTGACCAATTTGACAATATGAATTATTGGAGATAATGAACATATCGATTGCTCTGTTTGAAAAAATGTATTTAAAAACTTAAAAAAAAGTTTTAATTTGGCTCTGTTAAAAACGTTCAGTAAATTAACAATGCACTAGCCCACAAGCTTTTGGAGTAATGTCATGAACAATAGTTCGTCAGGAAATAAACTATTGGATTTAAATGCATAATTTAGAGAATCCAAAAAAAGTGCAAGCTATTTCGATGGGGGTAGTGAAAACAACCAAATATTTTATATTTGAACATTAGTAATAATGACTTTTTATTTTTTTACATAAAAAACTTGTTGAAAAATAAATCAAAAGTTTTACAAATAAATACCAATTAGTTTTCTGGCTTTCATTTTCTGGCATTGATAAAAACAGTAAAGTTTAGCAAAAACATTTAAAAAGCAAATTTTTAAATTGTCCGTATTTCTAGTACAAAATAAAGTATTTCCTTTATATATTTAACTGACAAAAGTCATGAATAAATCGTATATCAAAAATGTTTTTGTTATATTCTTTTATGGATTTTCACTTGACTTGTATCAATATTACTTGACTAGTATCAGTTTTGATAGTGGAAACGTCTTAAAAAAAGTAAACAAAAGCAGTAAAATATTTAGGTATATATTTTTTTTCTGACAAAATTTTTTTTTTAATTTTTTTTTCAGTTAATTTTATTTAGATTTTCTATTTTGTATAGTTTTCTTTTCCTTACTTCAACTCTCCTCTATAGTTTCTTATAGCTTTATTTTGCCTCAAATTCTTAAACTATATAAAATCATCAAAGTCATGTTGTCTAAAAGAATTACTTTTAAAATGGACATACAAGACATGCAACCGCACATGCTTCCTGGGAAGGCTTTTGTTTTGTTTAGTAATACTATTACTACAATTTACTTTGAGACAATCAATATGGATTTGGGTTGTGGAATCAAATAAGATTAAAAAGTTAAAAAATTTAAAATTGACTTAAAAAAAAAAAAGGTGATGTAGAATTTGACAGTGATTATTTATCTGAGGAAAAAAAATCAAAAAATAGCAATACTTAGTAAGATATTTAAAAAACAGTACTTTTTCTGCATAATTTAAACATTTCCCTGATTCCAAGTAATTAATGACAATTTTTTTAACAATAGATTTTAAAGACACAAATTTTAACATAAATTTTTTCAACGTCTTGTTTAAATCAATGTTTTTTAAAAAATATCAAATGTTAACAAAATTGAAGATTGCGAAAAATTTTGTATTGAGGCTATTAATAATAAATAAATTTCATATTCAGAAGCTGCTTTATACTATAACCTTATTAAAACAACTAATTTTTGTAGGTTAAAAGAAATAAATGAAAATGCTTGTGTTGGTATGCAAAGAGCAATAAACAAAATAATAGAGAGGCTTATTTTTGAACTTGCACAGTTTATGAGTGATATTGGTTTCAGCTTAAAAAGAAATGATATTTTAACTGTGGCTGGAAACTATTTAAAAGAATCTAAACAAGGTTATTTATTCAAGGCAGGTAAACCAACTCAAAAGTGCCACTATGTTTTCATATAGAAATATGCAAAGAGCATTTTTGAAAGAGAGGCTACTAGCATGCAAGCTGTAAGAGCAGCGTCTTCACAATTGGCAATTATTAATGAACAGTTCACCCAAGATGAGACTGTTCATTGAGAGTATAATTTAAATTAAAAGCTGTTTCATGTGTTTAACTGTGATGAAAGTGGATTAAAATTCTATCAAGCATTGTTGAATTTAAAATTTGAATTTAAAAATCTAAAACAACTCACCCCAACAAATGAAAAACAAATGACTAAAAATTTAACTTGTTGTAGTGCTTTTAGAAAGTTCCTACCTTATCAAGTAATTTACAAAGGTCAAAATTTAATGAAAGCTTGGGTTCAAGGTAGAGCTTCTGATGTTTATTATTCTACCAGCAAATCAGGTTGGATGGTTAGCAAAACTTTTTAATGGTTTCATTCAATATTTTAGTTCATGTAAACAAACTTCAAGGATATAAACTTCTATTTTTACATAGCCATGCATCTCACATCAATATTGAGTTAAAAAGATTATCTGAATCAAACAACTATGTTTTATTACAGTTCCCACAAGTCATTTTTTACAACCTCTAGATAATGAAGTTTTTAAAACTAAAAACAGAATAATTAAAGGAACAACATGTTATTATATGACTTAACTGCAATAGCTTACAACAAAACTACGCAAGCTGCTAAAAAAAGAAAACTAGATGAAAAAGCAGCCAAAAAAGTCATTCGAGAACATTAAAACTAGACATGGCCTTTTAAAAATCATCATTAAAATTAGTAATAGTTAAATATATATTTAGTAATAGTTGGGTCAGGTCAGGTTTATCCTGCTACTGGTAACATGTCAAGAGCCCAACCAAGCCTGTACTCAACCAAGAGCCCCTGCCTTGGCCTTTACTCAACCAAGAGCCCCTGCCTTGGGGGTCATGGTTGAGTAAAGGCTAGAGATGGTGTCTCGATAAAAATACTCATCTTGGGCAGATGTTAAATGCATCCGGCTGCTGTCTTGTAGAAGGCACCGAACTCTGTGCTAGCTCTCAGAGAGGCTGATTCCATCAACAGCTGAAAAATATCAGAGTACTAACAGTGCCATAGTGTACTTTTGGTGTGCATTGCCAAGGCCACATTGGAGCCCTTTGTTACGGCTTAGGGTTTATTAGTACAATTATCTCTAAAACTATTATCTCATTCATCTTTACCGTCAGAATTTCCCTATCATTGTACATCTTACAACTACCTTAAAGCTGACTAGGACTCTTTCCGTGATTTTCTTCATGATGGCCACTGGGTAGAAATCTTTCGTCTTCCTGTTGACAAATGTGCTTCTTACATAACTTCGTGGATTCAGGCTGGCATGGAATCCTTTATTCCCTCTCGACGATTCCAGGTCAAGCCTCACTCTTCTCCATGGTTTTCCTCACATTGTGCTGCTGCAATTGCCAATCGAAACCATTACTTCCATATCTATCAGCAAAACAATTCTCCAGAAAACAGACGTCTGTTTATTACTGCTAGGAACCATTGTAAAAAGGTTTTGTCTAATGCCAAAGCCCGCTATTCTCAAATCATGAAATCTCGTATTTCATCACTAAAATTAGGCTCTCGTGACTTCTGGAGAATCTTTAATAGTATCAATAATAAGGGCAAGTCTGTAATTCCACCTCTTTTGTATGGTTCAGACTTTGTCACCTCACCTAAAGACAAAGCTGAATTGTTTGCCAAGAACTTTTCATCATTATCATCTCTTGATTCCACTAGTTGCGTTCTACCTGACATAGCCGTCAAACAGGTTGATCCACTGCTTGACATCCGTATCACTCCAGCTTCTGTATCTAAAGTGATTTCCTGCTTAGACTCTTCTACAGCTTGCGGCCCGGACAACATACCTGTTATAGTCTTGTAGAAGTGTTCTCCGGAGCTGTCGTCTATCCTTTCAAAACTATTTAACAAGTGCTTATCAGAGTCTTGTTTTCCAGCCTGTTGGGAAGCAGCATCTGTTATCCCTATTTTTAAAAATTCTGGAGAGCGATCCGATTCGTCTAACTACCATCCCATTAGTCTTCTTCCTATCATAAGCAAGGTTTTTGAATCTTTAATTAACAAACACTTAATCTCTCATTTCGAATCTCATAACCTACTTTCTGATCATCAATATGGATTTTGATCTTCTCATTCTACGGCTGATTTGCTATCAGTAATAACCAATAGGTTTTATCGCGCATTAGATAAAGGTGGAGAGGTTAAGGCCATCGCTCTTGACATTTCTAAAGCGTTTGATAAAGTTTGGCATGCTGGTCTTCTCCATAAGCTTTCTTCTTATGGTGTAGCTGGTAACGTCTTTAAGATTATTGAGTTGTTCCTTTCCAATCGTAGTATAAAAGTTGTCCTTGATGGACAGCACTCTTCTTCTTATTCTGTAACCTCAGGGGTTCCCCAAGGTTCAATCCTTGGCCCTATACTCTTTTTAATTTACATTAACGATCTTCCAGATATTCTCACATCTAAGGTGGCATTGTTCGCTGATGATACTGCCATTTATTGTCATGATAAGAAGCCAACTCCCTCAGATTGCTTGCAAGGGGCATCTGAGCTTGAAAAGGATCTCACTTGGGGCTCACAATGGCTGGTGAACTTTAATTCAGATAAAACTCAATTTTTTTTAGCCAATCGTTATCGCAATAATTTAGACCTTCCTATATTTATGAACGGTAATGTACTCAATGAGTCTCCTACCCTTCATCTTCTAGGATTAACTCTTACTTCTGATCTTTCTTGGAAACCTTATATCAAATCCGTTGCAAAATTAACATCTGCTGAAGTTGCTTCTCTTTATCAAGCTTTCTTACTCTGGATTCTATTTTGGAATACTGTTGCCATATCTGGGGTGGATCTTCTAATGATGCCCTGTCTCTTTTAGACAAGGTGCAAAAACGCATTGTAAACATAGTTGGACCTGCTCTTGCAGCCAACCTTCAACCTCTGTCACATCATTGTAATGTTGCTTCTCTTTCTCCTTACTACAAATACTATAATAGGCTTTGTTCTAAAGAGCTATCGTCTCTTGTGCCATTTACTAAAATTCATTCTCGTGTTACTCGTCATTAAATTAAGTCTCATCCTTTTTCTGTTACTGTTCCTAAGTGCTCCAAAAACTCTTATTCGTCTAGTTTTTTTCCTCGAACATCATTTCTTTGGAATTCGCTTCCTTCATCTTGCTTTCCTGATTCATATAATTTGCAATCTTTTAAGTCATCTGTCAATCATTATCTTGCTCTACAATCTTCATCTTTTCTCTTCCAGTAACTTTCAACACTAATTAGTGGTTGCTTGCAGCCTTGTTGGAAGCGAAGATGTTAAAAAAAAAAACAAAGAAAAAAAACTTTTAAAACTCAGCAAACCCTGGAAACGGTCTAAGAAATATAAAAAAATAACAAAGATGCCTACTAGTCAAAATATTGAGTGCCGCAAGCTGTAATCCCTATCAGATCAATTAAGCTGCAGTCCCTATTGAATTCGTTTGCAAGTGAATAACTTTTTTTAGTTGTAAATTTTGTAGTTTGATATTTTTAATCAGTATTTTTTGGGTAATGCAACTTTTTCATTTTACTTTTTAAGAAATGATTGATTCTGTACAATAGACTCATGGTTGCCGTTCTCCAAATGAATAAAAACTGCAATACTCAAGATGACAAAGAATAATGGAGGGGTTTAAAATAATAATTCTAAGGGAACAAAGTTAAGGGATTAGGGCAATTCCATGTAAAAGCATCCAATTTTTTTATAAAATGCAACCTTAAAAGCCGTTTTCCACAAGGCAAAGTTTTTGCCTTGTGGAAAACGGCTTTTTTTTATTAAATGACGTGATGTCAACAGTAAAAAAAGTGAAAGCACATTGTTTTTAAAATGGCAAAAGAACAAAACTCTCAACCTAGCGTTCTTATTAATTTTCTATGAACTCACTCTGAACATTGGCAAGTATTAGTAAATTTATCAAATAAGGCGCAAGACTTAAATCGAGAATTTACAAATATAAGTTTGCACATTGTCAATTCCAAAAGTTCCACTTACAAGAAAGTTTATCTTCAAGTGGTCACATAAAGATACCTCTTTTTGTAAAAAAAAACCATATGGAGTTAAACTTGTTGTTCGTTCTTGCAGTAATAGTTTTTTAACATAAATTTTCATATCAGAGTTTAACATTTATTTTCTTATACTTCCTTACAAAAAACTTTATATTAAATTATTATTTTACAAAATGATATCACATTTTACATACAAAGAAAAAAATGTTGAAGTTAATGCAAGAAAAGAAATTTTCATTTGTTTCAAAGTAGAAAGTATGCAAAAAATTTAATAATTGCTTTTAGTTAAACATACGTCGTAAACTTATTGCTGCCATTTTTATTGTTGATAACAAAAAAGTAGCGCAATAAAAATAAGCGGAAATCAAAACACAAATATTTTGTCTTGTGGAAAACGGCCTTAAGGCTCAGATTTTGCTGATTTTTACACCACTTAAAGATTTTAATAAGTTATGAACATTTCCAAAGTATTATCATCTAATTGCAAACGGTTTCAAAGATATCACTCTTCAAACTTTGTGTTAAGCCAACAAAAACCCGCTATTTTGAAAAATGGTTTTAGTCATTTGTTTCTGTTCTGTGTGCAATCGAAAGCTGAAAATGTGTACACTTTGAGGTAGTTTGAGTGTATATTTTGAGGCAAGGAATTCAATAAAACAACTTAAAATATTTAAAAATAAACACTTGTAATTTTGGCGAGTTTAGTTACAAAAATGCAGATGTAGCTCGATTTTTTTTTTTTTTTTTCATTATATTTGTTCCTGAATAGTTTAGTTAGAGTTATTACAAAGAATTGGAGTGGTCTTTTCTTAAACAGAAAAAAAAAGATGTTGAAATTTACTTAAATTTGCAGATCTTAAGTCAACCAACATGTTAAGAGCTTCTGGACACCAGGAAAAAGTAGAGATATAATTAATATTTATTATTTTCTAATTTCTGAGACCATTCATGTCATAAAAATTAGCAAATATAAACTTACTTATAGAAATAAAAATAAAAATTGCTACCCTCCTGTTTATTATTACCCCTTCCTTTCCTATCTCCCCTCATTTATTTCATGTCAACAAAAACTTGGTTTGTCTATTGATCGAAAGAAATAAACAAGTTTATTAGGCTAAATTTTGTTTGATTATGTAACCAGTATGATTTATAATTGTTCCTCTTAATTTATTTACAACTTCCTCCACAACTCTAAATCCAATTGAAAAAGATAGTGCAAAATTAAAAACATCACCTCCTAAATAACCTATGAAATAGATAAAATTATTCAAATTGACTATGAATTAGATTTTAGGCTCAATTTTATAAACTATTAAATGTCAAATAAAATAAAATAAATGCTATGTCAAATAAAATAAAATATGTCAAATAAAATAAAATAAATCATATAAAACAGTTTTGGCTTGTATAATGTAGAAAGTGATAAAATAATGAAATGCAGAAATTGATGGTAAACAAATTTATTTAATGTTTTTTACCAATAATTGTCTCATCCAAATGTTGGCCACTGGTCAATAAAAAAGTAAATGTTTATTATTCATATCAATTAATTTAGTAAAACTTGATTAGTTTAGTAATAAAAGTTTGATAAAATTCTTAGAAACATTAAATAAAAGTCAAATTATGATTCTAAATGTCCTCATTAAATTTATCTACTAATGATATACATATGACAATGTTTTTTATTTTTGTTTTAGGATAGACCAAAGTTAATTGTACTTGGTCTAGGCCTCTGCCTTGCCTTATGGCCAAAAATTAAAGCCTTGGCCTTGAAACTGTTGCTCTTGGCCTTGATTGTTTTGGCCTTTGGCCTTCAAAATTAAATATATAGAATTAAAGAATTAAAAGTTTTTATTCTTTATTTTTATGTGTTTTTGTTTTCGGCTTTTGTATATATCTACAAGTATATTTTCTTATTGACTTTGTTGAATTCTGCGCATAACCTTGGTTTATTTTTACATTTGGTTTTATTGTCACAGCAATTGTTTTCTGCAGTTTTGTTAATAATTAGCATTAATGTAAGGCAAAAATTTAAGTCTTCGGTCTTAAAAATGTTTTTATATTCCTTGGCCTTGAAACTCTTATTCTTGGCTTTGACCTTAAAACTCTTGGCCTTGGCTTTGGTCCTTGTAACTTTTGGCCTTGGTATTGACCTTAGCCTTGTAACATGTGAGATCACAATCGAATTCATACAAGACCACAATCGAATTCATATAATTCTAATTAAATTATTTAAGACAATTAAAAAAAAAAAATTTAACTTTTAAAGAGTCTATTCATCTGCATTTTTTAATTCAACTCACCCATGTTGAGTTTATAAATTTCAATCCAAAATTTCACCATGAAATTTAGGATTGAAATTTATAAAGTTACCAAGAAAACAGAAAAAGCAAGTCAGGAACAATTTGATATGGTCAAAGCTGTTTTAGTTTCATTACTGTCAAGTTACTCTCAATTGTTTTACACGATGTGGGATGGGAATAAACGGATGGATGGGATTTTTTATCTAAATATAATAAGGGGAGATAAGAAAAAAAGGATTAGGGGGAGGTAGTCTTAACAAACAGATGAGTGGGAATTTTTTTTTCTTCCTATAAGTATGTTTTTATTTTTTAATTTTTAAGACCTAAACAGATCTTAAAAAGTAGAAAATAATAACTAAAATTTAGTAAAATTTAACAAACAAGGGGAGGGGATCTTTATAAGCTCAGGATGGGTGGGAAAATTTTTGGAAAATTATTAAACATCAACTGCTGTGTTTTAAACTGTACTACCACTTTTTTTTTTCCTTTTTGTTTTTCATAATTCCTGTTTTTTAAGTAATAAGTTTAGGTAAACATGACCATGTTTTTTTTTTCTGTTTGAGAAAAAGCCACTCTCCATTTCTTTGTAATAACTCTAACTAAATTATTCAGGAAGCAATGTAGCTTGATAAAAATCAAGCTTCATTGACATTTTTGAAACTAAACTCGCCCCAGTAAAATTGCAATAAAGGCTAAAGTTACCAGAGGTGGAAAGTAACAAATTACATTACTGTTACTGTAATGAAGTAGTTATTTTGTGAATTTCTACTTTTTCAGTATTTTTTTAAATGTGTACTTTTACTTAAGTATTTTTTTTCTAAAGTATTGTACTTCACTACATTTGAAATCATGCATTACTGAGTAAAAAAAATTATTGTGTATTGTTTAATTTCACAAATACCATGATTTAATTTTTTTGTTTATTTGAGTTTTGCTCACTTTAATAAAAGTGACACTTTTAAATTTTACTTTTAATTGGTTTAGCTTGGTTTCTTTTCACTTTTACTTGTACTTGAGTAAAGTTGCACTCAAGTAACAATACTTTTTAAATTAAAATTTTTAAGTGGTGTAAAAATCAACAAAATCTGAGGCTTAGGGTTGCATGCCCTTGATGTTTTCACATGGAATCGCGCATTAATGAAGAATGTTCAGTCCTTGAATTGCTGCTATTTAAAATTCACACCTGTGTAAATTATAAAAAACTGACTGCATTGCTACAACCCTCCAAATTAGGAAAAATGAGGTCAGAAATAAATTGCCGATCTCAAAATGTTAGACATCGACATGTGGTTGACAAAAAAAAATTTGTCACAAAGGGGTTACCATAAAGCATTTAAACAAAGTTGACGATTATTTGCTGACCTCAAACACTTTTAGGTCAGCATTACCAAATACCGACCCTAATTCTATGGGCTGTTGCTAAGAAGTAAAAAAAGCACTCCAAACTTCCAATACGATTAATGGGAGAGCATTCGCTAAGGCTGCAACCCACCTGATACTAATAACTATGATCTTCAGCTAACAGTGGTTAACTGGCAAAAACAGTCAGTGACAGTAAAGTTAAATTTTTTCAACTGATTACAAAAAAATAATGAAAGACAGGATCTAATAAATAGATAATGCCCACATTGTACCAATGCAATGTTATACCCTTACATTAAAATACAAAAGTAATCTAATATTTTAGAGACCTTTTTTTTTTTTTTTTTATTTTAATTCACCTCCTCAAGGCCGAGAAGGCCACTACAGACGAGGAGGCTACTTATTTGTGGCTATAACCCTCTCTCAACTCTATAACTCCGAAACACGAACCTTGATGAACAAGGCCGCTGCGCGGATAAACGAGTTGAGCGCGGTACTACCAGGGACGTGGTGAGGATCGAACTCCGAACCACTTGTTTATGAAGTGAGTGCTCTACCACTACACCACTACCGCATTTTTACTTTTTACTGAACTCAAAGCTAGAG
Organism: Hydra vulgaris; assembly: GCF_022113875.1. Taxonomy (NCBI): domain Eukaryota; kingdom Metazoa; phylum Cnidaria; class Hydrozoa; order Anthoathecata; family Hydridae; genus Hydra; species Hydra vulgaris. The sequence goes on from NC_061158.1 coordinate 56,993,348, forward strand.
CTCTATGCTACTAACTACTTTAAATTTAATTCTATTATATATTAGGGTGGTCATTAAAACTAGTTTTTTTTTTAAATGTCTGCTATCACCCTCTAAATGTGTTCTATATAATAAAATAATACTAAAGTTAAAAAATTTTTGAAAAAAAAAATTTTTTTAAGGGTAGCTCAAGATCCTTAAAAGGACCACCAAGTCCCGAGACATGTTGTGTTCATGTTAAAGAGAATGTTAAAAAAAACAACGTCTGAGCAAATTTTTTTTGATTAAAACTAATTAATAAATGTATACCAAGAAAAACAAATCTTGTTGTTTTAGTCGAAGCTTGTCTTCTCCATTTTCTGCGGTATTTGGAGTCTTTAAAATAAACGCGATTTTCTCAGCGTATTATACATAATTTATTCAAGATCATTTAATTCATAGGAGTTTTAGTACACGAGTCATTGGAAACATTCTAGAAATTCTTTAAAGATTTTACTATTAATTTAACTAAAATAGCTAACTATAGTTAGTTATTTTACTTTTTAAAATCTTCACATTGAAAAATATTATGTTTTTTTTGTAGCTATCAGAGCCAGGGCGATGGTGGACCCTAGGGACCCCTATGGTGCCAAATCGGGTTATATAAAATCTCCAAGATATAAAAAAAAAAGAATACACTAATGAAATCATAATAGTTTAAAAGATTTACGGCTTTGCAGATGTGGCTCCAAGAATTAGCCATAATATTAAAGTAATAGTTCATTTGATAATACATTCTTACAATAATTTATGCTAGATATATCAAAACGCAACAAATCATGAATAAGACAATTGGTAAAACATTTAAACAGAATACTGTAGAACTTTATTTCGCTTAGTCAGTGATTTTTTGAACCAATAGAATTAATTTGTTCATAAATTTGGCAGGTTTTTAGTGTTCGCAAATATTCTTTTTATTCTTCTGGAAGATGTTTTAATAACATTCAAAGTTAATTATTTTTCCATGTATGTCCGTAAAACAAAAATTGATATATATTATTTTTTTGATTTTTAAGCCCCCGCCATAATATATATTGGATGTTATAATAATGGAAATATAAATAATGAAATAAGATCACCTCAATACCAAAAAATACATTTTTTGAAAAGCAGAGAAAAAATGCCTTAATAATTTTTTTTTATTATTTGCAAAGTAAATTAATAAAAGTGCATTATTATTTTAGGTTATAAATTATTTTATCTAATATTTTAAAAGAAAAACTTATAATAAAAGAAATCAAAATACATGTGGTCTAGACGATTATTTAAAAAAAGTTGCACAAATAAATTAGTATTTTGTTTTTAATTTTTTTACAAACACATTTTAGAACTTTAAAATATAATCAAAATATGATTTGGAAATTGTATGTAAAAAATAATAATCAGTGTTTTAAACAAACTAACAAAAAATCTATGACATCATGTACTAAAACTCCTATGAATTAAATGCACTTAAATAAACTATCAAGTCTGTATAATATGCCTGGAAAATCGCATTTATTTTAAAGACTCCAAATACCGCAGAAAATGGAGAAAATAAGCTTCGACTAAAACAACAAGATTTGTTTTTCTTGGTATACATGTATTTAGTTTTGATCAAAAAAAAAGTTAATTAAACTTTTTTTTTTAACATTCTCTTTTATATTAACAAAACATGTCTCGGGACTTGGTAGTCCCTTTAAACACTAGATGGGTCCCTATAATTATCAGAAAAATAGTTCTTCAAAAGTATATCATTTTGGGTCTCAAAAGAAGCAAAATTATATAAAAATTTTAAAAGCAGTCATCATTTTATATAAAACATTTAAATTTTATATAAAAAAAAAATCAAAATTATATTTTTTTGTAAAAATGTATTTTTTTTAATTTTTAGTTTGAAAATGTCATTTTCTAGGCAGTGAAATCTAAAATAATAATTTTTTTATAAAATGATGACTATTTTAGAAATTTTATATAATTTTGCTTCTTTTGAGACCCAACATATATACTTTTGAAGAACTATTTTTCTGATAATTAAAGGGGTCCATATGGTGTTTAAGAGATTTTTTTTTTTTTTAATTTTTTTTTATTATAAAGTAATATTAAGTATATATTTATGTTACTTAATAGCATTATTATTTATTTATATATATTTTAGTTCATATATATATATATATATATATATATATATATATATATATATATATATATATATATATATATATATATATATATATATATATTATATAAATTTTAAATAAATCGTGTCTTGGTTTTACAAAAAATGCGAAACCTAGATTTTCTCACTGGAAAAAAGTATCGATCTAACTTTTGTTTCTTAATTAAAATGTTTATTGTTTAGAAAACTTCATGAAGAACCAGTATGCACAAAGTGTTCTTATAATATTGAAGTTCATGGTGAGGTAAAAAAAAGTAAATTTTTTTTTGAATAGTCAGCAAAAATTAAGCAAGTGGTGCCCTAGTTAAAACAGCTTTACTATTTAAGAAGTTTTTTTTTTTTTTTTTCAGGTTTATAAAAAAGTTTTCTTAGGGACTTACTAATAAATCATCTCTTAAAAATTTCCAAAACAATAGCACAAAAGTTTTTTTTTATATAAATATAATCAAGTTTCATCTACTGTAAAGCTATTATTACAATATCTTTGTTTGAATTAAAACTTTTTCAATTGTAAAGATATAAAAATATATAACTCAAGATTTCAAGATCTGTTTTCTTTATTTTCTAAAGATATTGTGTGAACATAATACTTAAACTTTAAATAAAAAGTTTTATTAAAATTTTGATTCTAATAAATATATTATAATTTTTATTTTGTGAAAACGTCACCTGAGAATTAGTTTAACAGACCAATTTACATATTGTTGGTAAAATGCAGTTAAAATTTAAGAGGGTATTACTGCTCTTGCATTTTATTTTCATCTAGTTAAGGTGTTTTAATGTATTATCTTAACTTAAGGTGTTTTAATGTATTATCTTTACTTAAAAATTTATAATAAAATGATATTTATCTAAAATTAAAAATTAAGTCTATTTATCTAAAATTAAAAAGATATTCACATACCTTATTGGTACATTAAACAAAACTGCACTGAGTATAAGTCTTTAATAATTTATATATCATAATCCCATATATTAAACAATTTTTTTTTTAATTAATTATTCACCTCCCCAAGGCCAGAGGAGGCTACTCTCAACTCTCTCAACTCTTTAACTCCGAAACAAAAACCTTGACAAGCAAGGCGGCTGAGCGGAGAAATTAAGTTGATTATCACGATAAATAATATGCTTATATTATATTATCTTTTTTTGCTATAGAAATTTTATTTAAAAAAGGGCATTAAAAAAAAGACTCGAAAAAAATTCTTCTATTAAACATATAGATTATGACACACGCCTGAAGAACTGTACTATAACTATAATATTTACAGTTTCATAGATATCAGCAGACTATTTTATTATCTTTACTTTTTATTTACAGTTTCATAGATATCAGCAGTCTATTTTATTATCTTTACTTTTATGGGTCTTTTTATTTTTAAAATCAATTCATAATATCGTTTGTCTATATGATATGGAAAAAATTTGAGCATTTTGACTAAATCTCTTTTAAATTTCCAATTGTTTAATTTCCTTTGTTCCAAGTGAAAAGTCCTAAGTTTTCAGAGCCATACCTTTTGGCAATTGCATTAAAACAAATTTTGTATTTAAACAAAACAAAGGATCTAATAATGATAATAATAATAATAATAGTAATAATAATATTAGTGATGATAATAATAATAACAATAATATTAATTAAACAATAATATTAATTATTTTGTTATATATATATATATATATATATATATATATATATATATATATATATATATATATATATATATATATATATATATATACACACAGGCCTTGTTTTAAATAAAAAAGTTCTTAACGCAATGTTTGACGTCATAAGCTTATCTTTATTTTTTTTTATAGACGTGTTTTAACTACCACAATAAATAAGTAACCGCAAACTAGTTCAATTTAACAATTAACTCAATTAAAACAATGTATAAATGTTGTAAATGTAAATATATTATAAAAAGTTTGTTGTGTTTTCAATTGTTATTTTAATATTAAATTTAGTTCAATATTATGAAGTAAAATATATATATATATTTGTTATTTCAAAAAATTGTAATTGCGTTATTTAATTTAAAAAATTTATATTTTATTTTTTAAAACTTCCGGAGTATACAAAAAGTATTAACATATTGATAAATAAAAGCCCTTGCTTATTACTTGAACAGCGATTTTGTTTTGACTAGGTTTTTAAATATATTATGTATATTTATGTTGCTCAGCGTTTTCACTTGCGTTGTATAAAAGTATATAAAAAAAGTTAAATGCCTGTTTTGAGCATATTTTTGCACTAAGATAAAACGCTTTCGCCAGGAATTTAATGAATGAATGTTTTACATTATAAATGTTTTACATTTAAACAAATCACAAAAAACCACAGAGCTATAGAGAATAATTTTTTTAACTACTAAATTTTTTTTTTTTTTGAATTTTATTTAACAAAAAAAAATTAAATTACATAAAAAAGTTTTAATTATTTATACTCTTTTGTTAATAATTCTCCAAACGAAAAACTTTCGTGCAAACTTAAAAAAGTACTCAAATAAAACAATAAAAGAATATTTAATAAATCGTATCATATCTGTTTATAATAAACATTTGTTAAAAATTGTTCATAAAAAATTAAGTTTCTTAACTTATAAACAAACTCAAAAGTATTTTAATTTTATTACAAAACTCTTTTTTTTTTTTTCGTTTGCAAGCAATTTAATTCAGGGTAATAAAATAAAAAGAAGGAGAATAAATATGAGGTAATCTTTGTTAAGAAACATTTATTTATTGAACAATATTTATTTTTATTTTTATACTTAAATAAAATATACTGTTAAATAAGTCAAATTCAAGATTAATAAATTCATTTATCTATATAAACTTGAATATATAAATTTTATTTATTAGATAATTAGTTCACGAAGACTATCTGTTAAAAGATCATTGTCACTATCAATGTCCTCCGTATCACTTGTTTCGATTAGTTGATCGAAATCTGCCAAGTCTTTTTGAACTACTTCTTTTTTAGCAATATCAGTGACACATTTTTGGTGTTTTTGCGTGTACTTGGCGAGAGAATGCTCAATTATATCATCTTCTTCTGACCAAAGACTATGATTTCCAAGAATTACGACACAATCAGCAAGTGCTTCATGACTCAAAGAGAGGCGTTTATCCGATAAGATATTGGTAACAGTACTAAATGTTCTTTCAACTTCTGAATTGGACCCCGATATACACATAATTAATGACATAAGGCAACATAGGTTTCGATATTCCATAAAGTATTTTTTTAAAATAATTTTCCACAAACTGCGCACTGGATGACAATCAAACTCAGTTTTAACTAGCCGTTTTAGTTTTTTCCATTCATTTAACGCAACATCTTTTTGAAAACCCACATTTTTTAAAGGCGCTTCAAAATGGTTACAAATATAATTGATTTCCTGCACTCCTGATTCTAGGTCTTCAATTATCCAATATATTAGGTCAATAATTTTCATGCTTCTATACAATATAAATTCTCTTGAATAGTCCTGAAACCTAGTTGATAATATCGAATATAGTTTTAAAAAAATGTTTTTTTTTAATTCGACGATTTTCACCAATTGATTTGTCATTATCAAAACTATTCATTTCTAGTATTACGCTGATATACTTACGATTTTTGACGTGCTTTTGTTTATCACCAGCCTTAGCAAACAAACCTTTGACATCAGTTTTATCGGTGACAAAGTTGCGATTTATGAAGCTGTCAATAAATTCATCATCTTGCCCAATACATTTAATTTTATCTTCTATCTCCAATAGGGTTCGAGTTATAGTAGTAGGAATTTCATAAGCCAATAACTCATTGGTTTCGAATATTTTAGATGCAGGAATAACTACTTTCAAGCTGTCTAGATACAAACCAACTTTGTAGAGGAAAGAATGACACTTAAATGATTTCATAGGCCTTTCACTTTCGCTACAGTTTTAGAATTGGTCTATTTGCTTACATCATTTTGATAAGCCATAATAAAAGCTGGCCATGTTTCTAAAAAATTCAAAACTCCTCTCCTCCTGTGTCCAACAAACCTTGTTCCAGTAATTTTTGGTAAGTTGTAATGCATTAAACCGAGGCATTTTAAAGCTGCTTCAACTTCTGCTTTTAATTTACCTGAATTTCTTAATAGATTCTTTATAAAATCAGGAATTTTTTTATATGCATCTTTTACAGCCAATTCAATTCTATGATAAATTTTAATCAACCATGGACGGTTTTGCTGCAACTGGGAAAGCACACCTTTATGTATACCGAAGTTAACACTTGCCCCATCTGCTGTTGCACATACAACTTTGTTGGTATAATCTTCGGTACTTAATTTAAATAATGATTTATGCGATTCAAAAATACTGTTTATACCGATGGTCACAGAGTTAGAGTTGCTACCACCAAAAAGTGACATATTCAACAACTCTGTTACCATTGGTAACAGAGTTACCGATGGTAACTTTGTAAATTTGTAAATCGGTACGCCATTGTTATCAGTTCGAACTAAAACTAGTTCCTTTTCTTTTCCAGTTTTTCTTATTTGACTTCCATCACTAAGAATGGGACAAAAATTGCACCGTTGGAGGTTTTTAAAGCATTTTTTCCACACAGAGTCAGCACAACATTTAATCATTTCTCTGCATGTGCGCCCATTCTTGTTGCGTTTAATAAGGCTTGCGCCAGTAATTTTGGCGTACCTCACCTAAAATAGTCAAATACTAAAGTCAAATACATTCCGATATATAAAAAGGCTGTTGATCAGGCAATGGTATCTTATCTTTAATTTTTTAAAATTTTGTTGTCAAATAAATTATTATTTTATATAAATTTTATATTATATTTTAAATCAACCAATCAGACTACCGCGACTTTGAGGGGATGTTAAAAGAATGGTACCATTGAGGGAACAACTTATAAATAAATAAAAAATCATTAAGTAATAAAGTACAAGTAACAACATAAAACAAAGAAAACTTAAAACAAAGTATTTCAATGCAAATAGCAACTAATTTAGCACTTACCAAAACAGAAAAATGTGCGTGAGGCATTGTTAGGTGGCACGCCATTTCATAGGCAATTTTTACAAGGTTACAATAAGAATTTTGCATGTGTATTTTTTTCAGGGCAGAAGGGTTTAAACTGTATTTTGCATGTGTATTTTTTCAGGGCAGAAGGGTTTAAACATGAGCTTGTTGACAAATTTTTGAAAACAACCTAAATAAATAGTAGCATTTTTTTTTTTTTCCATTCTTGTTAAGGCGACGAAAACTCTACTTATATTTTTGACACTATTCATTAAATTCATTTGCGAAATTATTCCTTATTCTGTTATTCAATGCAAAAATTTTCGACACTATCCCTTTTTCACATTTTCGACAATCAAGTTTGTGACATTATTCTTGTCACCCATTATAACATGTAATAAATAGTTTTGTGAAAACAATTTTTTTTAGTAACAAAATATATTTTATAAAGTAATCGAACCTATGAGATGAGAACTTATAAGATAATATTATTGAAACATTTTTAGTTTAAAAAACTGTTATTTCAAAAGTATACTATAAAGTAAGTTATTTATTGATTCCGAAAATTATTGCATCCAGAGTATGCATTATTACTGTGTTGAAGCGATCGTCATATCATGTGACTTAAGTCAATTATAAAACGTTATTACGTTTTACATTTCGTGACTTTAGAATAATAAAGCTCTATCTCCATTTCTTGACGTTGGGAATCGACCATAAATTGGTTGTCGGTAAAATGCGATCTTTTTTGCAAACCAAAACATTACCTTTTAAAAACCATTATGAAAAAAATTATAATAAAAAAATCTCCCATTCTTAGTTATCTATCTTAAAGCTTTATTTAAAATAATTTTTTTTTTTTTAATTGTGAAACATGCGTGGAGTGTTGCTACATCAACTATCTTATAGCCTGACTTGCAACGGAGTGCTGCTACATCGACTATCTTATAGCCTTAATCACAACGGAGTGCTGCTAAATCGACTGAGGGTTTAGTTTAGAAAGGCAGTCTATCAAATAATTAAAAAAAAAACTTTATATTGTATTTGTCTAGTTTCACTTAATTTCTTTTTATTTCTTTTTAATTAATATTTTCCTTAAAATATACTGCTAAATGAACAATTTATCGGTAATATAACATTACATCATTGACAACCAATAGGACAATGATTCGCAAAAAAGTTCGCATTTTACCAGTTCGCAGTTCGCATTTTATCTAGTACCCCATAATTACGCAACGCTAAATTTCACTAATAAACAAGACAAAATTATCAAAAGTTTTCACTCGCAGAGCGTAAAGTTAAAAAAATAAATGAAAATAGCCTATTAATTTTAGTAAAAATCACCGAGTAAAAGAACTTAAGAACTCCTACAACTGTTTTTCAAATAACTTTAGCGTTGTGTAATTTATGGACGATCCCTTGAGGGAATTTAACTTTTGATATTTAATTATTTAATTATTCATTGTTTATATTGATCATATATATATATTTTAATTGTATTTATGTTTTATAATTAATTTTACATTATTAATTTTATTATTTTTAAACTTGCTTGTTTACAAATTAGTTGATTGTTACAACTTTATTAAACAAGGTTGAAACTAACAATGAAAAAAGAAAAACATACAGTTTAGATATTATATAAGTAACAATAAGATTAATATAGTAAAGTTATATAATTTTAAACGCTAAACTATTATAAATAAATACAAAAAATTAAACTTTTTCACTATGAACATTGGGAGATAGAACCATATAGTTCTCATCTACCGATATGCTATTTTGTCTTAAACCAATTGATATTACTCAATAAATAATAAAAATGTGTGTTTTAAGCAATCAATTAAACAAATTTGATGTTTTGATTATTTAATTTAACGAATTTAACAAACTTTTAAATTCTGTCAACATTACAAAAGTGAAATAGAACCCTAATATTCTAATGTCGCAGTTTACAAGAGTTAAAAATTATTCCAAGGCTAACAGCTTTACTTAGATAAATTTAATAAACCGAAAATATAATTTTTTTTTTTAATTGAAATGGGATCGATTGACAATGAAACAAAAAAATTAAACTAATTTATAAACCTTTACACTGTTGGCTACTCCATCATTTTTGTCGAAGCCTTCATTTTCTAATTGAATTGCATGTTGGCGAGTCGCTCCTGACAAATGTCTACTAATACTATCTTTTTTAACAATTCGTACCATTTATAAACCGTAGAGCCGCTGCCCTCACGGCACCATTGGTTTTTGATAAGAATTTATTTTGATGAAGCTTACACATAGTACATATGATTTTAATAACATAAATCTTTCCTTTTTCTGTGAGAGTTTCAATTTGAAAAACATCGGCAAAGTCCCAAGACTTAAAAGTTTTCAATGTAATTTTTTTGTTCTTCAAAATGCAATCCATTATTGAACTTCAAACAATTTAGAGAGAAAAGAAATATAATAGAAGTAGAAAGGTTTTCATACTCTACTTTGTCTTATTTTATATAGTAAAATACATAGTCACTAGTAAAGAATAAAAACTGTCATTAAACTGACACATGCCTTAGTTTTAAATTAAGGAAGTCGACAATGTGCGCATGCATAATGAAACATCCGTTGTATAAATATATTTAACATAGTATTTGTGGCATCAGCGGATGTTATAGTCTACTCGTGATGTCTTTAACTTTATAATATCATAGATGAGTTTTTTCCGGGAATTCCAAGATTTCCAATTTACTTTATTTTTCCAGTAAATTAATTAATTTGTTTATATATTTTAATTATATATTTTTACAATTAAATTATATTTTAAATTTAAAAAAAAAAACTTTTGCATTTATACAAATATGTTTTCTATAGTAAAAAATTTCACTAGATCGATTTTCGTAACAATTTTTTTCTTTTTTTTTGCTTTTTAATTTATTCAAATTAACTTTATCGATTATTAGAAATTCCTTTTTGTAAAAAGTTAAATTATTTAAGTTCCGTTTTAAAAGTTTACAAAAGTTTTTGTTTTAAGTTAATAGGAACAATTTTTATTAAAATAATTTTCCGGAATTTTTTGGGATTTTCATAAAAAAAAAAAAATGTTATTGAATCGCACGCAGTTAAACAAATTGTCTTCTTTCAAAAATTTTGAGTAATAGGTAACTTTTTTTTCTTATGTACCAGCTCCCACCCCCTGTATATCTTGAAGTTAAAGGTATACTTTTAACTAAAAAAAGCAAAGAGTAATAATGAAGAATTAATTTTATGTAAATTAAAAATAAGTTATTCATATACTAAAACATTTTTTTAATATCTTTAAAAAATGTCTTCATATTTTTGTTGTCAGAGATTACAAAATATAAATGTTTTTTGTAACATACATTTATATAGAATTTTGTACTGTATTTTTTATTAAAATCTTCTAGAAAAAAGTTTTAGTTAAGGATTGGCGAACTTTTTTCATTTTGTTAAATATTTATATAATAAGGTTAGCGTAAAATTACGTTGAATATAATCGTAATAAAAAGATAAGAAATATCATTGTGATAAAAAGTTACAACAATTATTTTTAACGTAACTTCTTTCAAACTTTTGTAACAAATATTTTTACATATCATTATTCAAAAGTTTAAGTGGTTTTTTTAAAAATTAATTACTTCTTTTATGTTATCGCTAATTTAAAAGTTAAAAAATGATAAAAAGTAGCTTAACCAAAACAGCTCTTTGCGTACGTAAAAATTGCTTAAGGCATACGTAAATCGCTCTAGGCGTAACGCTTTAAAACAAGGCCTTATATATATATATATATATATATATATATATATATATATATATATATATATATATATATATATATATATATATATATATATATATATATATATATATATATATATATATATATATATATATATATATATATATATATGATTACAAGTTGGTTTTCTAAGAAAAGCAATACATCTAAACTTGTATTAAATCTGACAATCCCAGGATTTCAAAATATTTTTAAAAGTATTTACCTCGATTTTGTAGTTACACTAACGCTGTATAATACTTTTATAAAATAGAAATAAGTTTTTAAATGCTACTAATTTTTAAATGCTACTAATTTTTTAAATACTACTAATTTTTAAATGCTTTTCTCCTGTTGATCTGTTTAATTTTTTTTATACAGTACAAAACACCATTTAAAAGTTACATATCATGTTTTTGTTTGTTTTTTCAGCCAAAGAAGTGTAAGTATTGTCAAACAAATGCTGCTTTTAAAAAGAGCATATGCTCCCACTGTTCCAGCTCTGAGAAAAAATATGGTAAACCTCTCAAGTGTCATCAATGCAAGCTAGATTGTGCTTTCAAAAACAAAAACCAAGAGCCGGAGGTACTAATATATTTTTAAAAATACTGTCGATAGTTCATAAAGTTTATTAGCTTACAGTTTTTTCCAGTGTCTATTAAGTTTATATTTACTTACAAATATAAAATGTTTCTGGCTTGCCCAAGCATTTTCTTTGGAGTTGGCTAAATTTTCAAAGTATAAAATAGAAGTAAACCATTTTACTATTGTAGTTTTTCTTATCTTGTTGTAGTTACTTTGCGCCTATTTATTTATTTATAGTTAAACATATTTTGTTTTATTTGTAGCTTTGTTTGAAACATTCATTTTTAATCTATTTAATATGGATGTTACAAAAAAATGTATCCAAATGTTTATTCTTAATGAAAACTATCAGCATTAGATTTTTAATGAAGCACTGTTAATAAACTTTAACTACAATATCAAGGGCCAAACTAATACAAATTTTTGCAGAAAAATAACAAATTTACTGCAATAAAAATAGTGAAATCTTTTATGATACTCTCATAACTGTAATGTTTCAAATATTATTTGTATAAAACAAATGTTAATCCAGGATACGCAAATACCGGATAAAAATACTGTTATATGAAAAAATTTAAAAAAAATAGAAATGAGGTTAATAAAAACTTATTACTACTTCAATCAACTTCAAGAGTATATACAAAAAAACAAACATAAAAGGCAAGCATTTCTTGGTGATACTGGTGGTCTGAAAAACACACGTGTTAATTTTTAAATAAGCTTGCCCGATCTGATGGACAAATAACTAAAAGTAATATTTGTCTGACCAGGTTATTTTGTATCAAATCGTTTTAAAACATGATAAAACTTTTTTTCATCAAAAATTTTACCCAGGAATATAAAAAATAGCCATCCAGATTGCTTCAAATAATAGACTTTCAAAATTGATAAATAGCTTTGACCCAACGCTAAATTTGACTGATTGCTTAACTTGAATCATCAATTAATTTGACCAGTTGCTTATTTGGGCCCATCCTTAATTTGACCCATCACTTAAAATGACTAATAATGACTGACAATCGCTTAGTTTGCCCCTTAAATATTTTTATACTGCAATTCATAATAAAATGTTTTTACTAAAAAAATTTTATAAAACGATGTACTACAACAAATTTTTTATAAAACAATGTACTACAACGATGTTTGTACTACAATTAAATAGTACTAGCTGTCATGACCCATAAAATATGGGTCTAGCGGAGTATTCATACCTACCTCTATTCATACCTACCTCTATTTTTATATTTATTCAGCTATTTATCGATACTCTATTTCTTTATTTTAATATTTTTTAAATAAACGGTAGAAAAATAATTCATTTAAAGATTGCTTTTAGAGTAAAAATAAATAAATATACAAATTTTATTCACATGCTTAGAGCTCATCTTACCCCGTTTATCTATTTCGAAAAAAAAAATCTCAATTGAATGAAAGTACGTTCCTACTTTAAAAAAGAAAATCATCTTTTTAATGTCCTAGAGGCGCAGGTTAACCTTACTGATTGCATAAACACTTAATATAAGTATCTCTAACATAGATGTCAGTTGGGTGACATTTGTTGCGACTTTTTTCAGAATTCAAGGCTTAGAAAATAAAATATTAACCATTCATCAAGGCTTTTTTTTTTTGCCTCCACAGCAGCACTTTCTGGAGTAGCAAGATGGGCTTATTCATTTTTTTCTTTATTAAGATTCAAACTAAAATTTTATTTTAGACCATTTGTAGCTTATTAGGATTCATTACCTGAGCACATTAATAACATAACTATCTTGACTTATGCGCAACAAATTTCTACCAGTGTTATGTTGTTTTTAAAAATTTAAAGCTTTTTTTAAAGTTCTCTCCCTTTTGTTTGTTACAGTGTATAATATCTTTACATATGTAGTGTGTATAATATCTAAAAACTTCAAAAGTGTTTTATTTTGTATTTTCGAAAAATTTTTAAAAATAAAATGAAACAAAAAGATTCTAGTGTTAGGATTATAACAGCGGTGCTTTGCTACTGAAACTCTGCAAGCTAACCACTTGCTAACCAAACAGTGTATCTGACAAAGATTTCAAAAGTATTTAACAAACAAAAGACTTTATAAAACAGAGATAAACAACAAATATAGACCTAAGTTAAGGAGATGTTGCCGCAATACAATTTTTAAGTGAAAATAAAACTGTAAAACTTAAAACATTACATAGTTAAAACATTACTTAGAAGATTACATAAGTTAGATGTTTGCATACACTTTCACATTTTCTTATACAAAAAGTGCTCTATCTTGCCATTAATTTGATTGCAATGACTGCCAAGAGTTCTGTGTCAAACACGCTCGAAAGGGCACGACTACTACTACTACTGCTACTACTACTACTACTACTACTACTACTACTACTACTACTACTACTACTACTACTACTACTACTACTACTACTACTACTACTATTAAGTTCAGCATTATTATATAGATTAAAAATTTAATGCTATTGGTAGGTAAAATCTTGACCAAATTTTCAAAATATTTATTTTATGTAGGCTGGAAAATTGCTATGTTTTAAATGTAAAATACAACACAAAAGAAATCTACATATGCTGGAGAAGCAAGAGCGCAGTGCTAGAAAAATTGAAAAACAAGTTCGGAGTACTAAAGAAAAGCAAGAACAAAATAACTATAAAAAATCATTAAAGTTAGTTGTTTTTACTATATTGTTTGTACTATTTGTTGTCTGTCCAACATTTACTGTCTGTTCATCAACATTTGAAATTTTTAATTTTCTTATCTCAATGATTTTGTATAAGATCTGATCCCTCTGAAAAATTACATCTTGTAAGCTAGTTTAATAACCAAATTTATTTGGTTAATAATTATGATCACATCCCCATCCAAAAACATCCTTATCTAAACAGTATTTTACATGAATCGACATTTATAAGTGTCCTACATCAATCAACATTAGTTTCTACTATACATGAATTGACACTGAAGTGTCTTATGTAAATTGCATTGTGAAACACAGAGCAACAATTGAATATATTTAGAAGATAAATTCAGATAAAAACATTTGATGTTTATATTAAAAAAAAAAAAGTTTAACCACCAACTCCAAACATTTACTTTTGTTAAAAGGTGTTATAAGCTATAAAACTTCAGCAATTCTTCAAAAATACAATTTTCAACTCTTAATTTTCAATTTTTTTGTCATTTTTAGGATTTTGAACATTTTGCAATCATTGTCAGTCAAGACTAAAGTTAGCTTACATTTTTTATCTTTTTACTTAAGCATGCTGAATGAGTTCAGCCCACAGATTCAATTGTATCCAATCCAAAATTGATAATTGTATTTAATCCAGCTCACAGATTGTACCACTAGATATAAACTTCTTTTTATATGCTTTTTAAATTTATTCTTGTTAGTTTTTTTTTTTTAATATATATATATATATATATATATATATATATATATATATATATATATATATATATATATATATATATATATATATTTATATGTATATATTTGTATATGTATATATATGTATATGTATATAAACTTTTGTTGTTACATGCTCTGTGCTACCTTATTTAATTTTTTGATAAAAAAGGTTTAATTTTGCAAAGTTACTGAATAACTTGTTCTTTGTCTAATAACCGCACTAAGCTTAAAGCTCTCACTTTCATAAACATATTTTAGCAATTAACTGTCTTCTTTTCTTATTTGCTGTTTTTAACTTAATATGGTATAATCAATAGTAGAATTTATCTCAAATATGTCAAATATCTGCACATTTTAGATTTATCTTGTGGTTGGCCCATTTTATTCGGAAATAATGTCTTTGTTCAATACCCTGTTTAACTGTTATTGTCACTTGTGTGATCATACCCCTGTTTTAAATGTTAGTTGTTGTTTGTTGTTTTTTTATCTTTCTTTGCATTATCAATAACTTCTCTTAAGCATTTCACTAAATCTTTAATGATAAGGAGGAAGAATTCATCATAAGCATTGATACATATTTATAAAAGATTTAAGGAACATCATTCTATTTATTAAATTTTGTAAGGTTTGGATTCTAGTCATCAGACTTAAGAATATGAAAATATATTTTATTTTGTTAAAAAATTATCAATGATTTAATTTTTTTCTTCCTGTTTCTTAGTGGTAACGATTTATCAAATGAGTCATTTGGAACTTTAAAAGCTGAAAGTCTAACTATACCTTTAAAAAAGGGAATTGAAATGAAATCTTCAAGTAGAGATGGTACTCCACTTTTTGAAAGGTACTCTAAATCATTTTTTAATCTTAAGATTTTTATCAAGCTAAAGAGAGGTTTATTTTGTTTGGAAAATTTTATGTTCTAATTTTTTTAGTAATACAGACAAGGAAGATATGTTCACAGATTCAATTTCAAACATTACTGCACTGAAGGAACAGGTTCCATATTTGTTTTTGTGCTTTTCTTATTCAAAAAAAATCTTAAAATGAAATAAAATTATTTTCATTAACTTATTTACCTGAAGCCAATAAATAAAAAAAAGTAAAAATATTCATATTGCATTCTAAGTGTTGATTATAAAGTATATTTTTATTAATATTATAAAATTATAATAATTAGCAGGTGAGGTGTAACAGGTAACTTTCAATTTAATTATGGTTGCTTGCAGTTGGTATTAAATTAGGTTTAATAAATTGAACAGGTGACTTTCCTTAAAGAAGAAAAATTCAGATATAAAACCTCCTATTTGTGCGTAAGGGTAAAACATTAACCTTATGTTGTAATCATCCTAATAGTAGTAACACCATTCAAATATTTAATCCTGATTTGCAAAACAGGATAATGACAGGAAGAGCATTCCGTTATAAAAATTACTTTTTTTTTATTCAATACATTTTATTCTTATTATATTTTTATATTATCATATGTATAAGAGATGAACTTTAAATTATTTTTATCAAATTCATTAATGTTAAATAGGGTGGAGCTTATAAAATAAAAAAAAATAAAATTTGTATTTTTTAAAGTCTTACCCCCCAAATCTGTTCCATATAACATAGAAACACTGCATAAAAAGTTTGGCTAAGAAATAATTGTTTTTAGGGCTAGCTCAAGTGCCTCCAATATTACAAAAATTATACGAGAAACGAGTCTAATCTATATATTTTAAACAACACAATTAACATTTTTAAACACATTAAATATGAGTTCTAAGCTCAGTTTTTACAGTTTAGGGTATCAGCCTGACAATGTCCAGAGCAAACTCAGGAATTATTGTTTTAAATTCATGTTTTCGGCAGCCCAGACAGAGTTTGTTTCCTGCTATCAGGGTACATTCTGCGATGGTCTTCTACGACTTGCAGCAGGAATTGCAGCTGCGTTTCATCGCGTTTTAAAAATCCACTGTATTCTTGAATGAGGGCCACTCCACATTCAGCGTGGTCATTTACAAGTTTTAAAGACTCGACTGTTTCTGCAGCCAACTTGTAGTCATCTCTGTCTTCCCACAAGTCCGGATCAACTGTTAGAAATCCATATGGCATTTCCATCATTCGGAGCAGATTCATTGACTTTGCTGTGACAAAATCTTCTAAGTTCTTGTTCCCGAATGAATCAAGATCAACAGTGATACGCTTCAAATGATCCTGATCTTGGTCTTCTTCATTTTGCATTGCACTCACCATCAGTCTCTTGGTTGATGAACTGACCCGACTGTCGAAGAAAGCCAAGCTAACAAGTTCCTGTGACAAATACCACAAGTGATTAGAAAACTTGCGTGATGTTGACTTCGAGATCGCTGAATGGATTGATGAATATTCAATAAGTGACTTCAGCAGCAGCAGATCATTATAAGGAGCACCTGATGCTTGAGGTGCAGATATCCAGGCTTTCAGGTAGACACGTACTGTAAATACACACACGTCACGTAATCCTCTCACTTCAGCAGGAGTCAATTTAAATTGAGCCTTAAACATCCAGATCTTGAGACTGTATATGATTTTGGACATCCAGCGGGCATGGTGCATTGCTCCAGGTGACATGAATCACACACCTCTGGCAGGAGCAGCACCAAGAAAAATAATCACAAGTTCCAAGAATTCTTTATAATCATCTCTCGACTGACTCTGTTCAAGATGCTTGTTGGCATAATCAATAGTGTCTTGCTTTATGTCAGCCACGAGACGTTCGACATCATCAGTTGCAATCCCTGGCTCATAATTAGCCGTGTCTATGAAACCCCAGTATTGCTGGAAACGTTTGAATAGTGGAACTTCTGGACAAGATGTTGCTCCCATACACACTTAGAACACTGCACCATTTATCAGTTCCATAATGTGATGCCTACAAGCCAGTGATAAGAGCTCTTTCTCAAGTTTCTGTTCTAGGCGGACAGGCACCAGCAAGCCGACCAGTATTTGAGCTGGTCATGTCAAAACACATTGCACGGATGCTGTCGGCTATGCCCCAGTTTTCAATGGCTCCAAAGGCGGCAGCAGCCTGTGCCTCGCCTGTTCCAGAAGGAAGCTTGGCAACTGTGAGTAGCTGAGAGACTCCTTTTCCTGAAACCAATACGGACAGGCCATCAACTTTCTCTTTTAGTAGTCAAGTAGATCAGGAATCAGTTTGCCGTCCCAGTGAACAACAAGAGGAACGTTATCCCGAAACTCGGCTTTTATATTTGCAGATCTCTGGACTCTGTGTTCCAATCTGTGTCGGCGAATTGAGTCTCTGTTAAGAGCAAATTCATTGATATTCTGTCCTAAGCTTTTGGCAGTTTCTGCTATAACAAAAACAGCCTTGCGGTCTGACATTTTTGTTCGATCTATAGCTGCAGCGAGTTCTGGAGTAACAACAGTTTTTTGTCCCCTCTTTCTTTTAGGTGTCTGAAAAGTGGTGCCTCCAACAGCTCCCTCATCTGCATTGTCACTAGTTTCAGTCTCTTCAACATCCTCTGCTGTACTGTTTTCAGATTCAGAACTAGATGATTTCAGTTCAGCTGTAGAAACGGCTAGCTGGTTCATTTGCTCCATTCGCTGTTGCCTGGCAAACATTTGCTCCCTTCTTTTGGAAGCCCTTTTTTCCTTAGCAGCAAGTGTTTCATCTACTCCAGCCATTGACCCCCTTCTTCCCTTTTCTCGCTGGGCTACTAAGAAGTCCTTGTCTTCTTGTAAAACTGATGTATTGGTCAGGGCATCGGCATGAGCGACATCAAAGAGATTGTCAAGTCTTAAAACAAAAGCCGACTCTCTCCCAAGTTGAGTTGTTGTTTTTTGCGCTTTGTTCTTTTTAAGAAGACGCCATTCTTCAAATGTCTGTTCAAGCTTCGTTTGGCAGTTTTGGTGATCTCTCATCGGGATTCTAGCTTTTTGCCAAAACTTTGTTATTTCCGTGATGGTAACAGCCGATGATTGTCTTATAGTCTCCTTTAATTCGAGATGGTGATACAAGAAAAATCCAAGCGCCATACGTAACGATGGCAGCTTGCTGCCTGTTATTTCAGTAATAGTTTCACCAAGTAGATACAACTCAGTTTGAGATCTGGTTAATTTTGCCCGAGATGACATTTTCAATAATTTAGAATTGAATATTTTATCTGAAATAAATATAAAAAATGCATTGGAAAAATTTGACCATTTAAAGTCAGAAATTTTAACATGTATTGTATGGTTTATTTAATTATTTTTAAAAATATATTGTATATTACATATAATTTATGTTCATTTATTTATCATCGTCATCACATTTATCAGCATTATCAGTTTAACGTTCATATTATAATATAGAATCAATTAATTATTAATATATTTACTATTTACAATTTTACACTCACAAGTCACAAAGAGTTAAGGTATTTTAATATATCAATCTTTTAATTTACCAATTGATGAGAATCAGGTACTGGAGAGAAGAAAGTCAACACCAAAATTATAGAAATCTTCTTTAAATTTGAAAATCAAGAAAATTTATTTAAACAATATTTCAACTTAAATTGCCATTTATATTTTAATAACTAAAACAATGCCTCTATTTAGTAAACAAAATAAGCATACAGCTTTAACAGTGTTGCTTAGTCAGCAACTCAGCATTGCAGTAAACAAGTCTGTCTAGCTAGTGATCCTGTCTGTCTGGGATTATGTTTTGATTTATGTAAAAATTACACAGTCAGCAAAAAATTGAATCTGGGTTATTTCCATTTGCCATGATTGCATTGGTTGGTCAATGATCAAATATGATAGTATAGACCATAATTGTGGAGTATATGATGATTTAGGACAGTGCAATTTAGCTTTGTAGTTAAATTAAGTTCTTAATGTTTAAATTAAGTTCTTAATTCATGTTAAATTAAGTTCTTAATTTAACATGAGAATTATTCTGGTATAAGTAATAATATTATGTAAAAATCATGTGTAGCCAAACTGCAGCTGTCGAGTATCCGAAACTTTATCATCATTGAGCTACCCCTAAATATTGTTTAATTGTTCTCATATTTTGCCTGAATTATTTTTTCATATATAGGAACAAAATGAGAGGGTAAGAAGATCATATTTCAAAAGTTCAAAAATAAGCTCCACCCTAATGTTAAAGTAGGTTATAGTTAATTTTTTCTTTGGAAAAAACTTTTGTTCGGAGAAAAAATTAGTATGGATTTTTGAACTCTTTATTGTTGAGTTGTTTCATAAAAAAAAAATATTTGTTAATTTTAAAACTTAGATTGCATCATTGAAGAAAATAATTACACAGAAAGATAAGACTATTTTAGAGAAAGATATTAAGGTATTTACAAATAACACATTATTTTACAAATTTTGTTATATAAAAGTCAATACACAAGTATAATGACAGCCTTAATCAGTGTATAACTGATTAAAGTTATGTTCAAAAAAAAATTTTAATTCTTTTTAAAATTAGGGTGAACACCTTTTTTTAAAAAAGCTACAAAAAATTTTTGTAACTTTTTTCATATATAGCAGCGTTGGAAATAACAGCCAATCAATAATTGTCTACTTTTTAAAAAAAAAATTTGATCTCCTATTATCAATTCTGGCCAATCAAATTTGATCAGCAAGAATTGCTAAGCTAACTTAATAATAAAAAAAATTTAAATACCTTCAAAAAGAGAAAGTTTAAATTATCATGTTAGCAACTAAATATCTCTAATTGTTCATAGCAACTAAATATTTCTTATAGTTTTGGGACCTATTACACTCTTTAGTTTACAGTATTAAAAAAGGGTGAAAATTATATTGTATAAGCAAAAATAGCAAATGCTTTTGATTGGTGGAATAAATGCTCTTTAAGATAATAATAGATTTTTTTGTAACTTCAATTTGAAAGTTTATTATGTTATATGAATGTTATGTGAATTTAAACTCAAAATGTTATATAAAGATCTAGATAAAGATCAAAGTTTGAGATCATTAAATGCTAAAATGATTTAATAACTTTTTATCATTTGATTTGGGTACCAAATCAAATGATAACTTTTTAATATATTTTTAACAAACTTTAAAAACCCATAACCTAGTTGATTAAGTTTGGTGAAAATTACAAATAATAAATTAGATCTTCCAGAAAATAATTTGATTGTTGACTTCAATATTTTTTTGATTTTAGTCGATTAGTGTTGATTGGCTACCTTAAAATAGTTATTTCCACCGCTGTCATATCAACCTTAATCCACAAAATAATGTGTGTACAAGGGAGTGCTTTAATACTACAGGTTTTTTTTTCTCTCAGATTTCAGAATTTCAAGCAGAAACATGGGAAAAAGATAAGCAAATGAGACAAAAAATTAAAAACTTAGAAAAAACATTAAATGAACAGATCGAAAACTTAAAGGTAACTATTCATCATTTTTTTAAAATATATATAGCTCTCGGGATCAGGGTTGGCATTCGGCAACGCCGACCTAACTGCTGACCTTAAAGTATTTGAGGTCATCAATAAATTGCGGACCTCGTTTTTATGTCTTACGGAAACCCTTTTGTGTCAATTCTTTTTTTGCCGATCTCTATTAGTTTGACTACTAGGTTGGCAATAAATTAATAAAAAAAGGCCAACCGAGTTTTTCCTGATTCCGAGGGTTATATATATATATATATATATATATATATAATTATATATATATATATATATATATATATATATATATATATATATATATATATATATATATATATATATATATATATATATATATATATATATATATATATATATATATATATATATGACATGTTTCCCAACATAAAAGAACATTGCTCTGAAGACTTTATTACAACCTACAAAAAGTTTTTAAATACTTTAATTAAAAACTTTTTAAAAATTTAAATTGTTAATGAGAATAAAGTTGATCTTCTTAATATTTTTAAAGTTTTTTTTAAAATTCATTGAATATGGATAGAAAAAAGTTTATTCAAACAAGGATTAAATGAAAAAATCAAAAAGCAGCAAATTCATATGCTTTCAGCTAACATAAAGCTAACATAAACAACCTAATATGAGTTTGACTACTTTTTCTTCTGAAACACAGAACAAACTGATTTTTGATAAAGTATCAGCTTGTAGGTATTCTTAGATGCAAAGATGTATGTTAAATGATTGATTAAAAAATGTAAAGATAACACTTTTAATTTTTCTTAATAACTATTGAATTCATAAAAGTTTCAAAACAATTTACAATAATTTAAATAAATCTAACCTTAATATTTTTTTCTTTATAAGGTAAATTAAATAGCATTTTCTATCATAAGTCTTATATTGTGACTCAAAATAGTATATACATATACATACATATATATATATATATATATATATATATATATATATATATATATATATATATATATATATATGTATATATATATATATATATATATATAAAATTATATATATGTATTATATATATTATATACATTTATTGTGCTCATTTTTGTTTGTTTACAACATTGTTCCTTAACATATCTTCTTGAATGTTGCGTTATCCCATACATTTATTCTCTCTTATGTCATCTGATTAATTTATTTTAGTTTACCATCTTCGTTATTTTTGTCTCCATTTTTTTCATTTAAAAAATAGTTTGTTTGGTCATTTAATATTAAATATTTCAAAAATTGTACTATATAATTATATAGCTGTTTTTTTTTTTTTGTTTGTTTTAATTGTTTATTTTATGTTATTTGTGTCATTCCGTTAATTAGTTTTTAACTATATAGTGACATGGAACCTAATTTATAAATTATAATTAACTAAGTAATTTTATGGTTAAATAAATAAAAAAAAATATGTATGTATTTATGTATGTATAACTTTTGTTTAGACTGAAAATCAGTTGCTGAAGAAACAAATTTCATCTTCTGTGAAGAAAACCCCAAAAGTTAGTCATGTTGCAAGTCGCATACAAATTGAATCTTATAAAATTTCCAATGCACCAAGTTCTGAACGAAAGCCTATTGCTCCCAACATTGAAGAAACCATTTATTCTGAAGATGTTTCTGAAGATGTAGGAAATATTTCACATTATTTGCAACTGTACTTTTTTAAATTAAATTTTTAAATCTTGACTTTTAAATCTTGAGTTAAATTTTTAAATCTTGAGCAAGCGAGTTTTTTCTTCATGCTTGAATTTAATTTTTAAATCTTGAGCAAGCAAGTTTTTTCTTCATGCTTGAATTTAAAGGTAAAGCTTGCTGCACAAGAAAATGATGTTAAAATAGACATTAAAGAAACATATATCAAACGTCATCATGAAAATGATAGCAATGAAGATGATTTTGAACACCATTCAGTGAAAAGAAAGAAATGCAAAGTTATCAGTGATGATGAAGATAATAGTGAAAATAACTCCAGGGAAGAGGAAACTGTCTCTCAAGATTTTTTTGATAATAAAGAAAAAAAATCTGAAGTGGTAAATGAACTTCATTCTTCAGATGATGAAGGTACTTTTCAAGGATTTTCTGATGGTGAAAACTAATTGTATACATCTGGAACCATAATATTAAAGGTAAGAATGTCTTTCTAACAGTATTCAAATTATAAGTATATGTAAATATATATGGCCTATTATCAACCTCAGTTGGCTGTAATTTGTTTTTTTTTAATAATTCTTGCATCAAGTTTTTACATTTTGGTTTCTAAAGTTTTAATACCTTTTTTATGTTAAAGAATGAATGATTTTTTTATTAAATCATGCAAAAATAATTTTTTGCATGAGTTATTTTATTATATTGTGCATTGTTATTTTATTATATTGTGCAAATAGACTTAGATAAAAATTTGTGTATAACAGCTGTCGTAACTTTTGGT
Source organism: Hydra vulgaris (assembly GCF_022113875.1). Taxonomy (NCBI): domain Eukaryota; kingdom Metazoa; phylum Cnidaria; class Hydrozoa; order Anthoathecata; family Hydridae; genus Hydra; species Hydra vulgaris. Next base: position 57,017,193 of record NC_061158.1, read on the forward strand.
TAAGTTTTGTAGTGGTTACTTGTGGTTTATCAGTATTGAGTTTATATCTATTGTCATGTTTTCATCAAATTTTAAGATTTTAATTTCGATAAAAAAAGTTACTGCATTAATATAGGTTCTAATCTTATTAAGGACTGGTTTCAATCTATTCTCTTGGTTTTGATAGATACCTGCACATTACTCAACACACGCACTTTTCTTGTTTTTGAATTATTCTTAAGCTATTCAAGTTTTTAGATGGTTAAGCAGTTAACTCCTAGTGATTCTAACAAAAATATTAAAGAGCAATGTCTCTAAATCAGTCTAGGTTGATCTCTTTTTTCTTTTTTGAATTAGTTCACTAATTCAATACTTTTGAATTATGACAACTATATTCTACTTCTTTGTTCTACTATAAACTATAAAATATGATAACTTTGGGAAGCCATTTATTTAGTACAAAATTCATATTTGATGAAAAAGAAAGTATTTTCTTTTTAACTTCAGCTAAATTACACTGATCATTAAAAATATTTGGAAAATAGGAGAAATTAATTTTAAAAAAGTTGCATTATTTTTTGTTAAACACCGCAAACTAATTCACGCGCCAAATCCTGTCCTCTTTTATTTTTATGTTATTTACCTCCCCATGGCCGAATGTGTCACTACAGTCAAGGAGGCTACCTTTTTTTTAATTGTGGTTACAACCTTCTCTCAACTCCAAAACACGAATTTTAACAATCAAGACTGCTGCGCCGAAAAACAAGTTAACACGCTATGGGAATGGTAGGGATCAAATTTGGAACTTTTCATTCTACAATTACACTGCTACTTGATTTATCGCAGATGACAGATAATACTACCACTTGGTTGATAATTGTAAAGTTGATATTGAAATTAAAAGAGAGAAAGCTGATGTTCTATGTTAAGTATTTGTTATGCAGGCAATTACACAAGTTGATCAAAGTTCTGAATCTTACATCGCATATGGAACAATAAATAGTTTTTTTTTTTTGTTGAAACTTCTAAAAAGAAAGTTATATATATGTTTAATTAAATATACTTTTATTATTTTTATTTTTAAAAAATCATTTTAATAGTCAATGATTAGGGAGCTGTTTAATATTTTTCATACTTTGTCAAATTCTTTTCGTTTAAACATTTACTCTCAGGTGCTTGATACGAAGGAGAGAAATTTTATTAATTTTTAAACAATCAAAATTAGCTTAAAAGTTAATAAACTTCCAAAAACTGAATAAAATAAAAACTTTCATTGTAATCAACTTTTAAAAATTTATTAACACAAAAAATTTCTGAGCAAGAATTCAAAAAGTTGTTAGGAGTTTGTATTAAAAAATGAGGAACTTGTTATACATTTTTGAATTGTTTGTCCTCATTTCAATCCCAAAATCCTTAGTTTTAATTTATTCAATATTTGCGTGACGAAAGCAAAACGGTGCCCTATCGACTTTTCTCAAAATCATACTGTTTCTACCTTAAATTTTTTTTTGTATGATTTAGTAATTTGTAACTTAGTTTTGTAGATTGCCAATAAATTCTCAATAAGATTGATATCTGTTAAATTTCTAGTCCTGGAAATGGTCTACATTTTACAGTTTTTTTATGTTTTCTGTCAACCATTTTTTTGCTCTTTTACAAGATTCTTTGTTTTCTGATCTCTCCCTGGATCGCTTGTAATCTTGAATAGACTGGCTTTATCTCTCTACGTCTCTTTTTTAACATATCTTTATATATATATATATATATATATATACATATATATATATATATACACGCGCACAGTAGAATTCCGTTAACTCGGACTCTGAACGGGTACATATTTTGTCCGACTTAGCGAATTTACGAGTTAAGCTTTCAGTATGTATAAAGAATTCAAGGTGAATTTAAAATTTGTTCGACTTATCCAGGGTCTAAGTTAACGGTATTCTACTGTGTGTGTGTATATATATATATATATATATATATATATATATTAAATCACAAAAACATTCTTTCAGTCTACAGAGAGAAAAAATGTCAATGCAAATATACCATTCTGAATCTTTTTTAAACAAATCATTCTATATAAGCAATAAAAAATCAAGTAATAGTTTTTATTTTTATTGCTTAACACCACTTTTTCTGTAATACAAAAAGTAATGTTAAGTAAATTCTTAATATGTTTTTACTCTAAAAAATATTTTTGTTTAACTTTTTCTTAAAATTATTTTACTGTTTGTGTAATTATTTTTCTACGTATTGCGATGTATTCTATGTATTATTCGAGTATGCATGTATTATTGGAGAATACTAATTGATAATTTGCTTAGTATTGGAGACCACCAAGTAATAATTTCTTTTTATATTGGTGAGTAATTTTTTAATTGGTGAGTAAGTTTTTATTTTACGAGTTTTTTCTTTAGGATACGGAGAAAATGGTTTAGATCTCAATAATTGTTGCGTTCAAGAGACGTCGCTTTTTATTCGCATTGTGTAAATTTTTAAATTCTAAATTAATTTTGAGTGTGAAATTCTGAAGTATGTTGCAATTTTTCTGTGAAAAAATAAATTATTTCATTACAAATTTTTAATAATTTTGATAGTTTGTTCACTTAAAGCATATTGGGTCAAATGCCCGTCTGGTTTTATATCACTCATCAATTTCAACAGATTGTAATAGTGTACTGTGTACAGTATTTATAGTATTAATATTATTACTATTTCTAATATTATTGCTTTGTAATTGCTATCATTATCATAGGATATTTAATTAAAACTTGTTTTTTACTATTTTTCAAATACCGCGTTTGTAAAAACAGTTGTTACAATAATAATATCTTGATTGAATTAACCATCTAAAGTTTCTTATAAATCAGTAAACTTTGAATTTACTTGAAAATTTTATTCTGCTTTGTTCATTGACATGCTCAAATCTGTTTGTCTGACTGCATTAAATGTTTTAAATCCAACAATTGACTCTCCACCTTAAAATCCATTTTAAAGATATTTCTTTATACAAACTAGTTTAACCAAGCTTTATACAAGAAGATAAGTTTCTTTGACTAAGGATTAAATTTAAAAAGGCATGAGAACATTTTTGAATGTGTTGATTAATCATTTGTCAGTCGGTTCCAGGTAGAACTTTTTTTTTTTTCTTCTTCTTTTTCAATCTTAATAAAAAGTTAAAATATTGTTTTAATTTTTTTAGTGTAGTGTTTCTAATACATAAATAAATATATATTTATAAAGAAATATTTCTTTTAACAAATCAAATGGGTAATGGATAATGCAATATCCCTTTGTATCGCAAACGCATAAAAAATATTAGGATTTATAAACTGAAATTTTTTACAAAAACACTTAAATTGTAACATTAACAATTTCTTTGAATATTCCTCAAGGAAATAGAAGAAAAAGAGCTACTGCTGCCGGCATATAATTTTTTTTGTTGTTGTTTACTTTACTTATTTAGTAAGGGCATTATAACTGAGTGAAAAAAGCAAACATGTTTTTTAGGAAAATTATGGATTTAAACATTTTCTAAAAGTTCTAGCGCTTTTGCTCTTTAACCATATCCGAATTGAGGACGTTTTTTAATAATATTTAAAACAATTTGAAGCAAACCGTCTAAGCAAAGTCCTTAAAGAAGTTCAAAAAGAGACTTCAACAAATAAAAGTCTTAAATTTTAACCAATCTGTATGAACTTAAGAAAAAAAACTTAAAGAAATTTTCTTAAAGCCCAAGAAGAAGTTGTATTAATGAAAAGAAAATTTTCATTTAAAATCCAAGTTATAAATTGTGGAAGATAAGATAAATAATTTCAATTTTAAATATATTAATTCGTCTAAACTACGTTGAGGATTAACAGAAACATTATCTCATAACTAAAAGAATAAAATATATTATATCAGTCACTGATAAAAATAAAATCTTTCAGTCTAATCAGGTTTTAAAAATTGTTCAGCTAAAAAAAAATCTTAGATCTTGATTTTTCAGCATGAGTCTGGTTTATTACTATAGTGTAAGCAAATTAAATTCTATTGAAACAATAAAATGGCTGTTTAAAAAAGCGCATTTGACAGCAAGCCACGCAATAATTAAATTGTTTTCTGCGTGTTCATTCAAAAGATTAATTTGGATTTACGAGGATTATAATCAAATCTAAATATATTTCGAAAAAAGTTATAACATTTCTAGAAATCTATAATAGTACAAGTACTAATATAAAGTAAATACCTCAATATACAACATAACGCTATAGTCAATGATGAAAATAGTAATAATCTGTGGCGTAGGAAGCTTTTTAAATGATTGAAATAAACAAGAACATTCTGAATTTTTTTTTACGTTCTAATGTATGACGAAAAGATTCTTTTAATAAAAAAATTAGTGTGATAAAAGAATGGAAACAAAAGCAACAAGTTGATGAAATATTTTTTGTACTACTTTTAACTAGACTTATATTCGAGAAATTTTAAATTTCATAGTAAAATATTTTAGTGTTCAAAAATTAAATATAAAGTTTGCAAATTTTACATTAACTTTTGAACACTAAAATATTTTATTATGAAATTTAAAATTTCTCGATGAATATAAGTCTAGTTAAAAGTAATACAAAAAATATTTCATCAACTTGTTGCTCTCACGTTTAGTGCAGGCTGGGGGACTAAGATTTTGGGGTTTCTTGTTCATTCTCCTATCATTGTAATATTTTTATTAAAAGAATCTTTTCGTCATACATATGAACGTAAAAAAATTCAAAATGTTCTTGTTGTTTATAAGTTGGTTATTTGAAACATTTAAAAACTTTTCTACGCCATTGGTACAAATAACTGATAAATAGTTATAATATTGTACTTGTAAAGAAATTGTTGAACGATAGGGAAAGGCTTTTGTGATGATAATTCCAGACAAATTAGCAGTTGAGGAATACCATCAGGTCGCTTAATTTTAATATATTGGAGATTAGGTATAGCACATTAGATTTAAAGTTATTATACTGAAAATATATCACTTTTAAGGCTTTACAGGGTGACAACCATAAGGTGAAACACATTTTCGAACCCCAATCATTTATTAACCCCGTACCATATGACTTTCCCCTTGTTTACAGTTTGTTTTGACATTTGTTTAGAAAAAGTTTTAAAAATTTGAGGAAGAAAAAATGAGGGATTGTATGAAAAATACAGATCTAAATCCTATCAGGGAGCTGATAATTTCATTACACAAAAAAAATTTAAGTCAAGCTGATATTTGGAGACGCCTAAAGGATATAAAAGTCAGCAAATCATTGATTAGTCGAACAATTTCTCGTTACAAAACTACTGGGAAAACAATTCCAGCTAAAACTAGAAAAAGAAAGCGCGTCAAGCGCACTCCAGCAATCATCAAAGTGGTAAGAGAACGTTTACGAAGAAATCCTGCTCGCTCAGGTCGGCAGCTAGCTAAAGAGCTGAACATGTCATATACCTCTATGCAAAAGGTTATAAAACAAGATTTAAGACTTAAGTGCTACCGTAAACAAAAAATTGCCGGCCTCACTGACAAAAACAAGGTGGAAAGAGTCAAGCGTTGCAAATCGCTATTGAAGCGGCACGGTGGTGCAGATATTGTTTTTTCGGACGAGAAAATGTTTACTTTGGAGCGCCCGTTGAACAGACAAAATGACAGAGGTTATGCTGTAAAGCTCTCTGATGTTCCTTTAAACGTTAGAACTGTCCCTCGTTATCAGAACGCTTCGGCGGTCATGGTATTCGGGGCCATCTCGAAAAAGGGGAAATTTCCTCTGAAATTTATCGATACAGGGGTGAAAATTAACAAAGAATACTACTTACAGAATGTGATCAAAGATTTGATTGAACCTAAGGCTAAAGAAATGTATGGTGATGATCCATGGGTGTTCCAGCAAGATTCTGCCCCTGCACACAAGGCTATTGTTGTTCAAGATTACTGCAAGCAAAATTTCCCAGATTTTATCGATACCAAAGAATGGCCTGCTTCGAGTCCTGACCTCAATCCCCTTGATTTCTTTGTCTGGGGATACATGCTACAAGAACTGGGGAAGCATAAATTAACAACTTTGGACCAATTCAAGGAACTTTTGATCGACATTTGGGACAAAATGCCACAAGAAACCGTGCGTGCCGCGTGTGAAAACTTTTTCAAGAGATGTCGAGCCTGCATAAAAGCAGAGGGCGACAGGTTCGAATTAAACCAATAAAACTTGTTAAATACACTTGTAGCTTTCTATTGATACCATTTTCGAATAAATATAACTCTTAAATTTGAAAATATAGCTTACTTTATGTGTTTCACCTTATGGTTGTCACCCTGTATTTTAGAGATAGAACAACCTTAAAATGATTTGTTTATGGGAATGTTTCCATACTTAAAATGATTTGTTTATGGGGTTGTCCCCATACTTGACATGCATATCTTAGATGGGACCCAAAAATAGCATGAAATATATTTAGCAGTGTTTCTAGATTTACATAATGGCGAACTTTAGCTAGCATTCCTTTAGATCTGCTGAGTTTTATTGCTAAGACATTCAGATGGCCTTGAAAAAAAAGGTTAGAATAAATTTTAATTTTAAAAAGTTTAAAGAGTTTAAAGGATAAATTTTTGTCCTCTTCGTCTAAAATTTAAATGCTTATTAATTAGTGATTGGATTTAAAGATCAGCTTTTTTTAGAGTTGAGAGAAAGTTTATTAGAACGAAGCCACTGAACAAGATTTTCCAAGATCATGATTAATATATATATATATTTTTTAAGAGATTTGTCAACCAATAGCATGTTAGTATCATCAGCAAAATGCCAAGACGTTTGGAGATTATGTGAGAGGTAAGTTAAGAAAAAATGTAGGCATGCTGTTAGGTCTATAGCTTTTATCACTTTTAGGAGCATTAAAAATAAGACTAGATACACTAACAGGATCAATAAAGAAAAAAATTAGGCAAATGAAAAATTTACTATAAGTACGTTTTGATGCATGATTTCATTGAGTTGTTTTTACGAATAGAGACAAAGCAGTTATTAATTATATTTGAAACAGTGGTCTGATGATATTTTTATTCAGATTTAGCTGCGTAAGTGTTTTATGTAATGATGCTTTAATATTTATGATATCTTTTTTGCCTTTTCATGTACTTTTATGTTGTTCTTAAAATAAGTTATGTAGTATGATTCTTTACTACTTTTTAATAAGTTGCTAATATTATTTTACTTAATGATTATAACAAAAATAGACGATAAATTGAAATTAAGTTGAAGAAAAATTCCCATCCACCCTTTTATTACAACCCCCTTCTTCCATCCTCCTGTTTATTTGATCTTGACTAAATTTCAATCTTACTCGCCTTTCAGTCCTTATATGAATCACGCAAGCCGATTCAGGGTTCTTGTCTCAAAATAAGATCAGATAAAACAGAATGCATTCTTGGAATCAAATCTAGTAACATAAAATTGTACCAATAACCGACCAAAACCTGTTTCGGTCTGTTGATACGATTTCGTTAAATCAAGTTTTGATCTGTTGGAAAATGAATTGTTGCAACTTGTTTGTGTGTCATTGTTGCATACAGATGTGTTTTCTGGTGCAACACTTTTATCCACCATAAATAATATAATATTTTTAATAGTTAGTAATCTCTTCAAGAATTTTAAAAATTATTTTAATGATTTGTTGTTGCAACATATAAGTAGGTCAAAGTAATGTAGTAAGTTTTAACGATATATAATCTTTATTATAAAGCAATTTTTATTTCTAAAGGTTTGCTGTCATACGACTTAATATACTTAAAAAAAAGAAAATTTTCCTCAAAATGTAAACTCTGTTTTTAATTATGACTGCTCTCGTTGAAAGTTTGTCCTGAATCTTTTGTAAAAATGTGCGTGGGTAATAGGTTACTATTACAGACCTAACCAGAAATTGTAAAACCTTAAAGTTCACTAGTATTTCTGCACGTGGCTTCAATCTCGATTTAAAAAATATTTAAAAAAAATTTCTTTTCAAATTTTAGATCAGAATCGCAAAAAAAATATTTGTTTTTGCAATTATATAGAAAAAATACACTAAAAGAATAGTTTTACAAATATTTTATTTTTCTTACTAATATTTAACATTTTTTGGTTTTCTCATTTGTTTTCATCTTATAAATAACCTTTATCGATATCTTTTTAGCCGTTCATTATTTCATCTTCTAAATTAATAACTTCTGTTGATTTTCATAGCTCTAATTCTGATTATTGTAGTTTTCTTTTGCCAAATGGGCAATTTTGGATCAAAATAAATGAAGATGGTACATTATTATTCTAAACACTAATTCTATACCATGGGCTTGAGAACACCCTTGGTATGTCATAAATGATTAAAATGTTTATATACTAGCTTCATGAATCTATTATAGATGCTAAATGTATAAAAGAAATTGCGAGACGTTTATGCTTCACACTAGACTCGCGTTAAATACTTTAACATACCTTTTTGAAAAATGGCAAGACACTTTTAGTTACAAAGCATCGGCTTAAAAAGTATTAAATTTAAATACCACGTATTTTAATAAAAAAAAATTAATAAAATAAATATCAAACAAATTTTGATAAATTACAATGATTTGAGGAATAAGTTTTTTTTTTTACTTGAGACAATTAAACTTTTAATATTAATGAAAGTTTGTTCACTTACTCAATGCAACTAAGGCATAGAACAAACAAACTCGTAAAAAAAAAGAAGCCAATAATTTAAAACAAATCCAATGGGTTGTTAGTGGGAAACCGAAAAACCTTTTATTTAATGGTTTTTAATTTATGCAAACAAAGAATTCGAATTGAAAGCAATTTATTTATCAAGCTCTCTCTGATTTTTCATTGTTACGCAATAATTTATTATTTCAAGACGGCCGAATAAGTACCGAGTATTTCAAAAAATAATACAGTTTTTAAATGGGACTTATCTATAGCCAAGCTTTAAGGTAGAATCGACCACAAAATTCAACTTTTTTATAAAAACAATTTTTTCCCATATTGTCAACAACTATGGCGGATATATTAATTGAGAAGTCAAGATTAATACCTTAACTAACAATCCTTAAAAGTTGTAAACCATTGCGCTAACAGAACATAGCCAAAATGCGCGATAAATGTGACCCGCACAAAATTATTTAGTGGTCCATTCAGTACTGTTCATTGTACTGAATGGGCCAACCCTTGTACTAAATAGACCACTTTTTTTATAAAAAAGATCAATAACTCTATAGTTAATAACTATAGCCGATATATTAATTCGGGAGACAAGATTAATATCTTAACTAACTATCCTTGTATATTGTATATTATAATAAAAGTTGTAAATAATTGCGCATAGCAAGTTACATTATGAAAAGCAACTAGGGTGATAAATGGAGTTTAAAAACGAGAAAGAAGTATGTTGAGGCATTATTGATATTTCTGAATTAATTAATACAACTTTAGACCGAAGTCTCAATCAGATAGTCAAATTATAATAATCACAAACATATTAGCTAGCATTATCTGCACTTGTTCAAGCTTTATGTGCCCAGCTCGCACACTGTCTGCAACGGTACTACACTTTGTTGTCACGACTCATTTCTTCACATATAGCACACAAATCGTAATTTCTTTCAACAAGAATATGATTAGCCTCATCATTTCTTTCAACAAGAATATGATCAGCCTCATCATTATTATATGTCATTAATGGAAACTTTAGAGTTACTTGATTCCTTTCTTAGTTTCCTTTGACGTTTATTTTTAGCATCTTTTTGTTTTTCAGAAAAGTTTTGTTTTTTTAAATTTTGCTGAAGTTGTTGATTTCGAAGAGCCTCTTTAACTTGAGTATCGGTTAGAATCGAATAAGGAAAGCTTTTTGCAAGCACCTTTGGATTTTTCTAAACAAGCTATTGCAGAAGGATAAGGGCGTATACTTTCCACATTCAGGGTATTGTTAACATTTTTGTTGGCCTTAACATTTCTATTTATTTCTACTGAAACTGGATTGGTGTTGAGTGCTTCAGGATTAGGTCTCTTAATTTCTACTGAAACTGGATTAATGTTGAGTGTTTTAGAATTAGGTCTATTAATTTCTAATGACACTGGATTGATGTTGAGTGTTTCAGGATTGGGTCTGTTTATAACCTGAGATAAAAAAAAATCCTCATCCTTCCATCGATCAGGTAGAAAAGGACTTATTCCAGATACTGAAAAACCACTAATAATGTTAACTGTCATTGATACTTTTGCCCTAGCCTTTCCAGAAATTTATGCAATTTCATAGATTGAAGCAGTTTTTTCTGGATGTGATACCATCCAGCTATCAATTTCACGATTATAATGACGTTTGAAAGGTCCATAAACTGTTACATCTAGTGGTTGCAGTTTGTGTAGGTATGGGGTGGGATTGTTAAAATAATTACACCATTATCTGATGCTAAGTCAATGAAGTTTATTGACATATGAGACTCACGATTATCTAGTATCAACAGCACAGGGTTCGCCTTAGATAATCGAACACTTTTTATAAAATGATTAAACCACTCCATAAAGGTTGGTTCCACCATCCACCCAGATTTGTTGGCAGTACCAACAGAACCAGGAATTGAATTTCGCAGAAAAAAATCTTTAAAATGAACACGTCGAAATATGAAAATGGTGTTATTTAGGATCCACTTGCATTTACTGCATTGCACATTGTTACCAAGATACCTCGTTCTGCACTTATAACAGAAGCAACTTGCCTCTCTCCTCTCTTGGCTAAAACATGCTCTGGCACTTGTATAGTAGTAACACTAGTCTCATCATTTGGTGAAAACTTGTATTTAATCAAAAGATTATGCAAATTGTTATTAAATAAATCTACATTATACTTGTTGAATGCTGACATTCAATTAATTGATGTTGCTTCTGGTTTTCTTATAACAAGTTCTGGATGACGACTTAAAAAAACTCTAAACCATCTACACCTGCATGTTTATTTGTTTCACAAGGTTCAGCAGAACCTCGACGAGAATGTGGACACTTTTTATCAAGTTTGAGAGCATATTCAAATATTAGTGCTCTAGCTTAATAGGACTCAACCCATATCCCATTTTTGCAGAAACTGAACAATATTGAACCAGCTCTTATTCTTCTGTTACTGAAAAAATTTTCATTGAGCTGTTACTATATGGAACACATTGCAATTTATTTAATCCATTTGGAGATAGTCGAGCTTCTTTTATTCGCCTCTTAAGAGTTAAACGTTAGACTCCAAATATCTCAACAGCTTTTCTTTCAGATAAAGTTTTATTCAAAACATTTTCAACTGCTTGGATCATATTATTGGGATCCCAATCACCTTTTAGTTCTGCTGCTTTTCGATGTCTCATAATATTTCTGAAATGAATAAAACTTGTTTATAACCATATTAAAAAAAAAAAAATTATCGATGATATTTTATATATATATATATATATATATATATATATATATATATATATATATATATATATATATATATATATATATATATATATATATATATATATATATATATATATATATATATATAAAATAACAAATATAGTCCCAGAAGTAGAAATACTAAATGAGGCTTCTGTTTTAGCTGAAAACTAGTGTTTATCTGAACTTAGCACAGAGCTCAATCAGCCAATGCACACTTTACGATGGTTAGCCCAGCAAAAGCTGATTAAAAACAGTTTTTTTTTGCAATCCTTGTAACCGGCCTTTTGGATTAAATGCTTGCTAAAACACACAGGATGGCTACCGCTGGTACTGTAAAGAATGCAAGCAGCGTCGAAGTGTACGCGATGACTCATTCTTTACCAGAAGTAAGTTATCTTTAAAGCAGATTGTAATCTTTATTTACTGCTGAAGTAGAGATATGGCACTAAAAGACACTCAGCATGAAGCCCGTATGAGTAGTTTAAACCCCACTCTTGTAGGTTGGGGTAACTAAATGTTGTTGGTGGAATTAATAATGATCGTACTCCAGTTGTTGTCGAAATAGATGAATCCAAGTTTTTTCACCGCAAGTATCATCGTGGTCAGTGGCGTTCTGGTCATTGGGTATTCGGTAGAGTTGAAAGAGGTTCAGTAGGGTGCATCACAAAAAAATTTTTTTTAATATTGATCTGTCTATTATCTCAAGTTGTTCCAATCACCAAAAGATGCAATGTGTTAAAAAATAAATTTTATTAGACAATATTTAGAGGTCCCCCATGCCCTAACAAGTTTCACCTTATTTACCAAAATTAAGTGCTAAATAATTTTTTTATAATTATTAGCTTTTTCTTTATATTTATGTTCTTTGGCTACCATGATTGAAAATGTAATTTTATAAACATAGTCAAGTCTGCTCAAAAAATCAAAATAAAATTTAATTATATATTAGTTAACCCAGTCCAGTGACAATTGGTAAATTTACAATTCCATTAAATATATTAATTTCTGCATTATTTTGTGTATATACATATTACATGCAGTAAATCAGTAATTCATTGTTTATGTAGATACTATAATTGTATAATGTATACTGTATATATATAGTTAAACCTATGAGACATCTTAGGCATTACCTAAGCAATGTGAAATATCTGTAATGTTGTGCAATCCAATAAATAATAATTCAAATAATATTCCAAAAAATGAATAATAAATTACACAAAATATTCAAATAATTTGCTAATTTGATAAACCAAGTTCATAACTTAATAACAACAGTTACAACACTATTCTCTTTTTTTAGAACCCTAATTCCTTAAAAAACATAAATGAAGCAGTTGAAGCTGAAGTTGAGCCAACAACACCTAAGCAGCCCAAATTTGACGATAATTCGTCATCATCTGGAGTGCAAGTCGCCGAAATACTCCTGTCTTGGACTCAAAAAAGAAGCCACAGACTCGTAGAGCAACAGAGTTGTTTGGTATAGGCGCTGCAATCTGTGCTGATGATGCACTAATCACTGGTATCCGATTGCCAACCTGCTTGCAAGTTTTGAGATGCATGATGTATCACAGTAAAGAGGCTACCCATGGTAAGCGATCAGGATCACTCGGTGCAACATCAAGATTCACATCTGCCAAGATAGTTCTGAAACAGGTTAAAGCTTTGTATGAAAAAGCCAACATCCCAATGGTCACCGAGCGTAGAGCATGCGAAAAAATAGTGAAACTTCTTGATGATAACAATAAACTTCGTTCGATCGATAAAAGTTGCCGTGAAACACCTACAAATCAGCACAAGCTTCTTGAGATGCAGTCCATGTTGGCAACAACTTTCCAACTCTGGCCGGCCAACGTGGATAGTCTTATGAACAATGATGAAGATTTTGCATTCTTGCAGTCAATGAAAACTAATAGAGCCGCAAGTTTTGGGGTATTTGACAAGGCGCTTGCTCAGAAGATAAATCGGCGTCATTGTCGTGATGTTGCAGCATTAGGACGCCTGAAGCGTGCTCGTGGTGAGATTGAAGCATCAACCAAGACTGTGTTGCCAGAAGTTGTAACTGACGAATGGAGTGATGAGTCAAGCGAGTCTGCTTCTGAAGATGACTTGGAATCAGAATTTAGATCTCCATCAAAAGAAATGGAGCTACAAAAACCAAACCGTATAAAACCAAAAGGAACATTGTCATTCATACCACCAGATTTGCTAAGCCGACCAAACCTTGTGTCATTAGCAACACGTCTGAAGATGACGCCAACACAACAATCTGCATTCACACAAGGAGTCATAGCTGAGTCTGGTGGCGATGTATCTATGGTTGCTTCTTCGTATGCAACTGCAGATCGCGCACGACGCAAGGTTGTACGCGAAATTTCTATAGAAATTCACAATAGCTGGGAACCACCAAAACTCTGTACTCTGCATTGGGATGGAAAGCTGACACCAACTCTAAAAAATAATCGTGTCACTGAAGAACGTATGACGGTGGTTGTTGGTGATGCATTGCAGTTGAAGCTACTGGGAGTGCCTAGTTACTTCAAGGGTACAGATCAATCTGAGGGAGAAATCATTGCCAAGCTAACAATGAACCTAATGATCGAGTGGCATTGTAATGATCGAATTGTTAATATGACATTCGACACAACGAGCTCAAATACAGGTCACCTAACTGCAGCTTGCATTGCCATTCAAGATAAGCTGGTACGTGCTGTCCTCTGGTCAGGATGTTGTCATCACATTGGTGAAGTACTTCTATCTCACGTGTTTACTGACCTCAAGATAGAAGCATCAAAGTCACCAGAAGTCACAGTGTTCACAAGGCTACGAAGTAACTGGAATTTAGTGCCACACGGCTCATCTCAGGTACTGCCATTTTGTCCAACTGATCATGACGTGGAGGCCCAACAGCTGCTGTCGAAGATGAAGGATGAGGTGATCGCTCGTGCAATTGAAGATGTAGATTCACTACGTTTATTACTCATGTTTACAGTGTGTGGTGGCTCACATGTAGGAACACGGTTGATTCCCCATACAATGATTTACAGCTTTACAAACGTTTACTAGAGTACAAGACTGTGGACAAGGTGATTTTGCAGTCAGCAATTCGAGCTCTGAATCGGCACCTGTGGTATCTCATTGAGGAAATGGTGCCACTTGCACTGTTCAGTAAGCTTGTACCATCAACGGAACGACGAGCTCTTGCAGATGCCTTGCTCAAATTGAAACCATCAAGTGATCTGCAAGCTCCAATGAATCGATTTGGCAACGGATGGGGCAAGCCACATTTTCCATTGTCCATTGATCATAAAACACAACTGAGTGATCTGGTTGGAGTTGACTCCTGGTTTACAGTTTACCGTCTACAATTAGACACCAGCTTTCTGGAACATTCGGTCGATGAATGGGAAAAGACACCTGCTTAAATTGCCAGTGTTGAAAATTGTGCAGCAGTGAACGTGGTGAATGATTGTGCCGAGAGGGGTGTCAAGCTGGCATCGGACTTTGTTAAAACTGCACGATCGGATGAGCATTATCAAAACGTTCTTCAAGTGGTCGAGAAAGATCGGAAAGAGACACCAAATTTGCGACGCAAACGATGCAAGAAGGAATAAACATTAACAGTTCATCTAATTTTGGATTCATTTGACATCTTTCTACTACAATTAAAACAAATAAAGATTCATTACTATAGTTAATTAGTCATTAATTAGACCTTAAACTGCAATGAGGATTGAATTTTCTTAAAAAAGAACTGACTATTAGTCATAGTAGTCAATGATTTTTGCATTTTTTGGTTAATGATTTTGTGCTTTTTGTAGAAAAATTGAATAGAAAATGATTTTAGTGATCTCAATTTGGTTTTATCTGTTTAGTTGCCTTCATTATACAATTAAAACAATTTAGGTTTATTACTATAGTCATTGTTCTCATTAAAGGACAATAAGTATTGAATTTTATGAAAAAACTTACTAGTCGATCGACTTTGTGTCTTGCGGTTGGTTTCCTGGATTTCAAATTCTCATGGGGGACCTCTAAACTTACTCAGATTTGGAAAATATTTCACTCAAGTTATTATTATTCACATTGGAACACATTGGAAACACAGACAGCTCAAAAATAAACAACTAATTTTTTGCCCTAATGTGGTGATGCAACCTAAGGTTCAGGTAAATACTTTTTGGTTGAAGTTCCAGATCGCATTGCGGAAACACTTCAAGAAATGATTTTGCGCTATATTTTACCAGGAACTCATATCGTTTCCGACGCTTGGGCATCATATGGTGGAATTGAAAACATCCAAGACGGAATCTACTCCCATGCAGTAGTAATCCATGAGCGTCATTTTGTTGATCCCTTGGATGAGGAAGTTGATACCCAAAATGTAGAAAATCTTTGGATGCAGGTCAAGCGTAAATTGCAACGACAGTTTGGTACGTCAGAAGAACTTTTTATATCTTACCTTCATGAGTTTATTTGACGTCAACGTTTTAAAAACTTTTCTTTATTTTCAGCATTTATTTCCTGCCTTTCACGTCAATATCCGGTTTAAAGTAAAATATAAACGGCTATTTTTATAGCCACATACGTTTTAAAAACACATTAGCGTGAACAGTTTCGATATTTTTCGATAATTATAATGAGTATATAGTATATATACCAACAAAATTTTATATATAAATATATTTATATAATAAAAATATAACATATTAAATCAAAATAATAATAACAAAAATAGAACGTAAAAAAATATTTATTAATTTAAAAATAATATATATATATATATATATATATATATATATATATATATATATATATATATATATATATATATATATATATATATATATTATTAATATAGCATATTATATGCCATATAACATTTCTAGCATATAACTTTTATTATATATAATATATATATAACAAATGCAAGATGTTATTATAAGTAATAACAACTTATTTATATATCGTAATAATATTGCGATATATTCAGTTATTGAAATAATGAAACAAACTACAAATTGATAACTATAAACCTAATATGTAAGCTATTAGTCTGCCTAACTTAATATTATATTATCTGTTTATCTTAATATTATCTTGAATAATTTAGCTTGAGCCCTTAAGTCTTCGTTAACAACAGTTTATTAGCTATTTTGGTTTATTTCCTAATTCACACCTCCTTAGTTCATTTAGATAAAAAAACTTCTGTATTTTATTTTAGTAAGTAACATACCGAAGCGCGATAAATAACTTCGCAGAAAAATGAACCGGTCCATTCAGTACAATCGATGGTGGTTCATCCAGTACACTAATCAAAATGTACATGTTACCCATATAATCACAGCAATCAGTAAATCATATAACATTCATTCTAATGTTATACAAAGTATAAAATATGTAACTATAATATTATTATTATTCATAGTTAACT
This sequence comes from Hydra vulgaris, assembly GCF_022113875.1. Lineage (NCBI taxonomy): Eukaryota > Metazoa > Cnidaria > Hydrozoa > Anthoathecata > Hydridae > Hydra > Hydra vulgaris. The sequence continues at coordinate 57,034,068 of NC_061158.1, forward strand.
TTACCTTAAAAATCTAAGAGTAAATTGAGACAAATTGAAAAGATAAAAATTTACTTTTTTTCTCGAAAAAAACAAAAAATACAAATATTAATGCATAATTTCGAATAACGTTAAACCAAAAATATTAAAGAAACTTTGAGTATACAAAGTGTATATGCAAAAAAAAATCAGTTAACAGCTTGTTAAGTTTTTATTTTTCTAATGGTCCATTCAATACAAGGTCCATTCAGTACCACTCTCCCCTACTTTATGTTTTTCTAAATAAAACTACGCTTGACGATTTGTTATAGTCGCATTACTTTTACCAGATTATAATAGTGGTTAAAATAATCTTTCCATAAATACCAAATATGTCATACTTTTTGATGAAAAAACTTACATATATTGTAATTAAAAAAACTTATATTTTTGTTCGGAAAATGTGTACCAGGCCTTATTGCATTAAGTAGGGGCCTTTCATAAGTGTGTACGCAGATATGGGGAAGGTGGGTTTCCTAAACATGTAAGAATGTGAACAAGGAGGAGGAGAGTGTATTAAAGATACCGATTACGTACGCGGCTTGAATATACCTTGTTTTCTATATCTTTTAAAGTTTTATTTATTATTAACAAAAGCATTGAACTTCACGAGTTTAAAAAGTCAAAATATGTCATGTAACAGAAAATGTCAAATTTACTATTACAATTTACAATTTTACAATTTTTTTGAAAAATGCATTGGGCGGTTGATTTTGTAATAAATTGCGCACGTACGCAGAGAGGTTTATTGAAATCATACAGGTGCGTACAAGGGAAGAGGAGGTCCTAAATCAATAGTTTTTCTGCGTATGTACAATACTATACGCAACTAAGGTTTCAATATTTATGAAAATGCAGCAGTGCAAAGGTTTTGGAACTTTTTCTACTAGCGAATGAATGTAATAAAGATCATACTTCGAGGTTGAGATGCTTTATTTATTTTACAGCTAAATGTCTACTTCCAACAATATATATGAAATATAAATTGTCTTTCACATGAAAATTAAATAGTGATTATAAGTTTGGTTACAAAATAAACGATGCATATATTTAGCTTAATTGTTTTTAATTTATTCTAAATGTTTGCTTTTCCTAGTATAGTTGGTAAGTATAATTTAAAGAATGTAATAAACATAATAAAAGTGTTTTGAATCTATTGAATATAAAATAATAATAAAAAAACGCGCAAAAAAATTTAAAAGTTGCAGACAGCATTGTTAGATTATTTATAAACAATAGATTTCACAGTCGTATCTTTGTGTAATTAATACTACAATAAAAGTATTTTATGACCTATTTTGATATAAAAAATGTCTTAAAAAATCGTACTGTGGTATTTGTTTTGTGATTTCTTCAAAATGCAACTAAATAATATTACACAGCAATTAACTATAAGCTGTTATAAGGTTAACCCAAAGGAGCCTAAATTTTATTAACTATAGGCTGTTATAGGGTTAAACCAAAAAAAAAAAAAAATCGTATACTGTCAAATAAAATATATTCAAAACTAAAACAAGTAAAATAAAAAAAACTTTCAGCTTTTCCTTTGCAGCTTTTATAACGTTATGCGAACATTTACAAATATTTATTTCGGACAACAAATATTTCTAATTGTGAATATAGTTAGTATTTGGGAAACGTTTGAAGGAGGTTTTAATAATGTAGGCGCACGTAAAATCTATCTTTGGAATCAAGTTAATGTAAAATAATTGTTTGCAAAATTATTAAATGGAACTCAACATCCCATCATTCATTTCCTCTACATTCCCTCATTCAAATCTATAATAAATGTCCTTGCTAAAATGTCATTTCAAATCTCAATATTTTATTTGCTTTGTGCTCGGCTAATTTAAATGCAGTTAATAAATTGCTAGAGTTTAAAAAGTTGAACATTAAAAGGATGAATTCTTTGGTTTTGCATAAAACTTTGTATTAGTATTTCTCATTTGTCGAATTCAGATGTATAACTTCAAGGTAATTAGGTATTGTTTATTACTATTGGATGTTTATACTTTTGGATTTTCAATTTTACTATATTTTTATTGCCATTCATTTAATATTAAGACATTATATTAAAAGTTTTTAATTACAAATAGTTGAGTGGACAACAAGCCACAATTAAAATAACAAATCAGTTAACCACTGCTTATATTTACCAATAAAAGATATTTTAAAAGTAAATAAATAAATATTGATTCGATTCAACAGATTTCAAATATGATTTTTTGAATGCTTTTGAAAAGATTTAAAACAATTTTAATGAAAACAAAATTACCGAAAAATTCCGTTAACACTGAAAAAGTTTTATTATTTATTTATTATCTATCTTTAATTTTATTATTTATCTTTAATTTATTTTATTATAAAATAAATTAAAGTGAAATAATAAAAACTTTTTCAGTGATAAATAACAGTTTAATATAAAATTTATATTAAACTGTTATTTATCACTGAAAAAGTTTTTATTATTTCAAGCTATATCCTATTAACCCTGTATATTGCACAAACCATGAACGTAGTTTATTCAAACCTAATTTAATTAACTCAAAACCTTTTTTTTGAAGGCAAAAAAAAAAAAATTTTTCCATAGCAAAACCCCTTTTTTTTACAACCCCCCCCCCCCTTCTTCCTCTTCTTCAAAATTTTTTTGCGACGGCCTTTTTCGAATATACGCATTTTCATAAAAATATAGTGAAATGGAAAATACCTTTTAAATTCTATTGCTTTATTTATGATATATTTCTGTAATTTTGAATTCCTTATTTACGTAAGTACATTATATAAGTACAAGATAACCAAGAATGTATAAGATAGACTTGTGGCTGGATAGCTTAGTTGGTCGTGGCTGGATAACTCAGTTGGTTAAAGCGTCAAACGAAATGTTGACGCTTGAAAAGCTATAACCCGGACTGTTGTACGATACAGGTTCAAATTCTGCCACCGCCAACTCAGCGTTTGAGTAGTACGAAAAAATATGAAATAAAAAAGACAAAGTTTTTTTAAAGTAAACAAAATTGATAAATATTTACACAAAAGATTAAAAAATAAATTTAACGTAGATAAAGCTTTGTTTGCATTAGCTTATAATTGGAAATTAATTTGACTGCGCATTTGATTTTGTCATGGAAACACATTACCTACGTAGTAAAAATGAAGAAATCCTTATTACAAAAAAAAAATGGTTAAACATTAAATATAATTAAAAAATCAAACACTTTTGTAAATGACTCGTTTTTTTATTTCCGAAACTTTTTTTCTTTCTTTAAGGGTGGTACTAAAACATTATCTAAAAAGATAATCAATTAAAAAATTGCAAGTTTAAAGTATTATAAATCATAAGCTTTGAAATAACTAGTAACAAAATAAAAAGTTTTTGCCTCCTTTATCCAAATCTTAAAACACAAAAAAATCGCAGAATGAAATATCCAAAAGTGTAATGCAATACCATCAATAGAGTAAGCTGGTTGTATTTCTAATTTTTTTTTCTGTGATTGAGTAACAGTTTTATATTTTTGAGGATTTTTCTTCAATGCATTTCTTTTAAAGAAGATTTTCTCTTCATTTTCGCGATTTTATTGTTGTTGTTTTTTAATATCTGACAGAAATTTTAAACCTTCAAAAACTTGACGAACATCAGTATCACCTTGATTAAACTGTAATGTAGGTAATGAAACTCCGATCTCCAAAACCTTTTTTTCTACAAAATTATTTTTAATGCATTTTTTATGTAAAGTTCGTATGGTAGAATTCAAATTTTAGTATGATAAAAAAAAATCATATAGTAGAATTCAAATTTTAGTATAATAATAAAGTTCATATAGTAGAATTCAAATATTATTATAATAAAAGAAATCATATTGCAGAATTCAAATATTATTACAATAAAAAAAACTTTTGTTTATTATTGTTATCTAATTATAATAAAATTCTTTTTAAATTGTTTCATTTGAAATTCGACGAATTTTTGGGAAAATTCGTCTTTCGGTCATAAAGATAATGTTGTAATGCTTGATATTGGCAAAACCAAAATATGTTTGGCGTTGCTAAGATGTTGTTAAAGGAATAAAATTATAGTTAAATTTTTAAAATTCTGATATCTCATAATATGATTACAAAACCATTTAAGGTTTTTTTGAAACTGGAAACATATATTGAACCAGTGCCACCTTTAGTTCCACCTTAATATGGTTTGTTTGCGTGTAAATTTAATTTTCATCAAAATTTTTTAAGTATAAAAGACTCATTTGAACTTTTACATTTCAAGCAACCGTGGGGGCAATGGTTAGAGTTCTGGCTCATAATCAAAAGATTCGCGGTTTGACGGCGATTCTTGCCAAATAAGTGATGTTGGTTAAATGCTCTTCTACGATAAGACCGATAGGCCTCTTGGAGCACCTTAACAACTAAAAAAAAAATCTTAAAAGGTTTAAAACCAACGTACAAATATACAAAATGAAACTTTAAAATTTTTGTTGATTTAAAGTTTCGAAAACTTTTTTAAAACCATCTTAAGAAGATTTTATAAAGATTTCGAAAAGAAATTTATCTATCATCAAATGTTCATAACTGTATGCTTTCACAATATCATTTTGAGAACCAATAGTTACAATAAGTTACAAACTTAATATTATTTTGAGAAACCATATTTAAAACAGTTAACAAAACTAATATCTTATCTAAATATTTTATCAAAATTAAATATTTTAAGACAAAAAAAATACTTCACATTTATTACATAAAAATAAAAGAACATAAAATTTATGTCGCATTAACTGTTATTGTTAAACTGAAAATTTTTTATCAAATGAACAAAGTTAACTTAAGTTAAAAAAAGATTTTTAAAAAATCTGCTGCTTTGACGATGCTAAAAATGATGTCGAGCCAACAGTTTCTGTTTTCTAAATATTTTTTATAAATCAACTATTTTGTTTAAACTGTAATTTGTAATGAAAAATCATTAAAAAAACATAATAACCCTAGAGATACAATACTACCAGATGAAACTTCATGATTCATTTCACACAGATAATCAACCAACGATGATACTTTAAAGCTCTTTTCTTAGATCTCCTTAATTTAGAATCATTGCAATGTTTCGTAAAGACTTCTACATCAAAACATAAATTACCACAGTAACAACACAACTTGACTCTGAAACTTAGATAAATATTTTTTAATAAATGGAGAACATTTTGATATAATAGTTCTATTTCATTTTTTTTTTATGGCATTGAATAACCTTAATTATGATGCATCGAGCACTAACCGTTAATTGTATATTTAGCATTCAATTTTAGATCAAAACTGTTTCCTACGGGACAACATCTGTATTTGTTTATTCAATTTTACATATTAAATAGTTTTATATTTTAAAAAAAAGATTAATGATTTAATTGTTTTATACGTTTGTCATAAAAAGAAATTTCAGGGGTATCTAGGGTTTTTTAACTTTACAAAATTTCTTAAGATATAACTAAAATTAAGCTTTTCAAATTTTTACACCAACAATAACAAAAGGTGTAATGCTGAGACGTCTATATTTGTTTTTATTATAGTATAAAGGTTTTACTTCTTTTTTCTTTTTTTTTTGAATTTTGTTTTTTGTCCTTGTTTATTCTTGTTAGAAAACTGGCTCCTGTCAGTCAAAGTATTAGGACTAAAAGTTACTCTGACCAAGACCCTAAAAAAATTACTTTCAAGCTCTAACTAAAAGGCTTTTATGTTTGCAACTCTATTTATATTTTATGTTTTTTACATACAATAAATTGTTTTATTTTTATATATATTTTTTTGCAAAACCATTTATTTGCCATTACATTCTTTGTTAAAATTTGACTTAAATGAACTTTTTCGAAAAATCACTGTCTTTTTGTTATTATTAAAAGTTCTCTCGCCTAACCTAAGAGTATCCAATACGCTGTTTAATCAGATTAAATCAAGATTGTATTAACATTTGACAGTTCACATAACAATAAAACTCGGATATTTGAATATATTGCGTATATGCTAAGTCTAATATTTCGTAATTCTCTATTTCGAAAAGATATTTTTAAATTATATTTAATTGTTCAAATTATATTTAATTGTTTAAAGTCAATTTAATTGATAATATTTCAGATAAATTATTTATATGATACAAAAAATTATGTTAATTATGCCTACGCTAAAATTGTTATAATTATATAAGTTTGTTCCGTATACATATTGTAAACTTATACATTAATGCAGTTTTAACAATTTACTTAAACTCTCCATAATCCCCATTCCTAATAATCAGCTAGGTGGCTTGTAACATTTAAAAGATCTTTTTAATCCGCAAATAAAGAGTCTACAAGACATATATATTGTCTGTTTATTGCTGAAATTTGAGATCATGTTTTATAAAAAACTTGTTTTTACTAATTTTATAAAACAGCTAAAAAGCGCAGGGCCGACAACACGGGTTTTGAAGTGGGGGGGGGGGGAGGCACAATCGTTGACTCTTAAATCTAGAATTTTCGTATAAAGGTCCTTCAGAAAAAATGGGGTCCCCTAACCACTCCCCCGATGTTGTCGGCCCTGAAGTAAAATAGTATACACACTTATACACACACACACACACACACACACACACACACACACACACACACACACACACACACACACACACACACATATATATATATATATATATATATATATATATATATATATATATATATATATATATATATATATATATGTATATTAACATCTTTAAAAACCTGACTAGTTATATTTATTTCGTATAAATACTGAAAAGAAATAAAATATTTCAACACTTTGTAAAATATGAAAAATTTAATATAACATTCTTGAAAGCAGTTAGACTAGAAACAATAAATACGACAACTGCTTTATCAACAAATGTGAAAAAAGCTTTTTCATTTTTGACTTATGACGTTACAATACGTCATAGATTATTAATTATTTGAAAGTGTGATGGTAAGTGACATAATAAGGTAATTTTAATAAGGTATTTGACGTAAAACATGATTTACGTCATAATTGTTACGTCATAAATTGGGGAAACAACTATCTATCCGAAATCGTACAAAAACGACTAGAGGTAACTAAATATTCCTTAGCATAACCTTGTAAACATGATTACATTTATTTGACTTGTAAACATGATAGTGCGTGTTTAATAATAAGTTGCTAAGTAAATTAAGATAAGTAAAACTCTGCCCATCTAAAGATTTTATACATAATATTTAAAAATTTAATGACTTTCATACTAAAGTTTTTAAAACATTTAAAATAAAAATTTATATATAATATTTCTAATAATTTTGAAAATAAGTACTATAAAAAAACTTCCAGTTTCATTTTTTTGTTTCAAGAAAACAAAACCGTGAATTTTACATATGGGTACAATCAGGAATGAACCATTTCTAGGGAAAAGAAAAGCCTTGAAAAAGTTAAAACAATTGATGTTACATTCTAATAGATTTTTTATTAAAATAAATTAATTACCACTTAACTCCTTAATTTTAATTTTGTTAAAAACTGCGTAGTGATATTGGATTACTTGTTCCGTCAGTCAATTTATAAATAAAGTAAATATAAAGTTAAATATAACATTTGTTTGCAAAATGTATGAAGTTAATAATATTATGCATCAATTTTTTTTTTCTTCTTAACTTCGTTTTTTCTTACTATCATAAATATGTAAATTTGTTTTAAACAACTTGCTGTTGTTTAAAATAACAATAACGATTATTTAAATGCTTTAACAAATCTTTACACGAACGATTTTTATTAGTTAATAAGTTATTAACGACTTCTGTCTCGAAGTCATAATAATTGATAACAACTTTTTAAATGTCGGATTAACGATGAAAAAAAACAACGTGCATTAACGTTCTCTCATAACGATGTAAAATTAAAAAAAAAATGATAAGGTAAATGAAAATATAGCAACCGCTATTAAAACAACAAATTTATATGGAGTTTATAGCGGTTTCTTGAACAAACATTTCTTTTATTATAAACGAGAATACTATTAAATGTAGTAAGGAATTTAAATTTTTTATATGTATGCTGTTTTTGCAAATCTTCCGACGTTCGGTTTATCTTCTTGAAATTGGTTCATAATATTGACAGCGGTACATAATCTTTTGAGAACATTTTTTTGTTTAATGTTTTAGGTTTATTATCAATAGTATATTATAACGCTTTAATCTTTATTACAATAAAAATAATCGGTGACATTTTTAATTTTATTAAACTTTTGATATTGGTGCAAAATCACGGAATGCTTGTCAAAGATATTAAAAAAAAAAAAAAAAAGTTAAAATGGCATCTTACAACTTTTTGCGAAATAGAGTTTTAACAAAAAGTTTAAAGGTTAGCTAAGTTTTTGTGAATACAGTTTAAAAAAAAAATAGTTTACAAGATACATCGATGTAAAATTATCTCTGTTTCTATATATATTTAAAAGTATATAGCGTTTTTTACTTTTTATTATCGCTGTTATTATTATTATAAAAACTACTTATAAGTTTTTGTTGTTATAATTAATATTGTTTTGTTTATTATTATTATTATTCTTATTTTTATTTTTATTACTACTATTATCATTATTATTTTTATTATTATTATTTTTATTATTGTTATTGTTATTCTTCTTCTTCTTCTTCTTCTTATTATTATTATTATTATTATTATTATTATTATTATTGCTATTATTATTATTATTTGTAGTAGTAGAAGTAGTAGTTTTTGTTGTTGTAGTTGTAGTAGTTAAATTTGCAGTAATAGTTGTAGTAGTAGGATTTGTAAATGTAGCAATTTTTGGATAAGCAAAAATAATACAACAACAGTAGTAGTAGTGATAGTAATAAAAGTAGAATTTACTGCGTTTTTAATGTTTTTTGCTTTATTAATTGTTTTATATTTTCTGGCAGCTTGACTTTTGTATGAATTAGATGTTTTTGCAGAGTATTGAGTAAATATTCTCAATTAAAAAAGGTTTATTTGTTTTAAAAACGAGTTTAACATACCTTCACAACTTTTTACATTTTTATGAAACGCAAAACATTTATTTTTATTAGTTAAATCCACGCTAAAAGTAGATAAAATCCATGGTAAAAGTAGTTAAGTAAAGTCGGTTTCTTATTAAATCCTATACATTATAAAGGTGGGAGCAGGAATTATTTTTTTAATATATTTTTGTGTGTACCAACAGTAAATGGCTGAACTACTGATCAATTTTTTCATTTTGGAGCATATATATATATATATATATATATATATATATATATATATATATATATATATATATATATATATATATATATATATATATATATATATATATATATATATATATATATATATATATATATATATATATATATATATATATATATATATATGTATAAATGCATTTAAAAATTAATATATAAAAAGTTGTAAATTTTTTTCACTTATTTTTTACCGTACTGGCAAAATTGCTTTTTTACGATTATCTGTACCGGTAATGAACATGGTATTTAGTTAGAATTTAAAGTAATTTTCTCTTTGAATTTCGAAAAATAATTAAATTAAAAAAGACTTAAACATTAAATTGAGAACTTATTTCAAAAATTTATTTTATTTACAACTGTTTAAAAATGTTATATGATTTTAAAAAGTATATATAAAAAAAACTTTAGAATAAAAAAGAAACTAACATATGGAAAGTCTCCCGATTGAAGTTACACATGTAAGAAATGAAAAATTGGAGCCATATAAAAATGGAAAAAAGATTGGAAACTATTTACTTGGGTCAACTATAGGCGAGGGTTCTTTTGCTAAAGTCAAAGAAGCTATCCACGTAATAACTGGTGAAAAAGTAAATTTTTTAAATATTCCTCTAGTATAACTTTGTAAAATTACTAAAATAAATATCGCTTTCCCCACCCCCACCTATTTTTTTTCTTTCTTTTTTGCAAATTTAAAAAATATAGTTGCTAAGATGGAAAACAAAATATTTTTCTTATTAGGTAGCCATAAAAATTATAAATAAAAAACATGCGAGTGAAGATCGTTACATGCGTAAGAATCTTCGACGCGAAGCGCTTATTCAACAACGCGTGCGACATCCAAACATTGTTCAACTATTTGAGGTGCTTGAAACTGAGCATTTTTACTACCTTGTTATGGAATATGCTAGTGGAGGTGAGTTGTCTGACTATATGACAGAGAACAAAAAAATTGATGAAGCTATGGCTAAGAAACTAGTCTTTCAACTTGTGTCTGCAGTACTGAGTATGCACAAAGCAGGAGTAGTCCACAGGTTAGTTTTATCTGTAGTTTGATTAAATTGAAGTACTTTTAACTAATATATAAAATATTTGTAATTTATATAACAAATGTAATTTTTAATGTTATAAGTTTAAGTATATGAAATTTTATAAACAAGTCAGATATAGAACTTATAAAATTGTTATTTTCTAAAATTTGTTTTTAAATTGACTGTATTTTATATTGCTTATCTTACAAGTAATAATACTTGGGTTAAGCTTGTGTTTCGATAGTTAATTCGATATTTTAGAGATTTGAAAATTGCAAACTTCCTTCTTACTGAAGAAAAAGATCTAAAAATTACAGGTGAGTAAAAAAAGTTATTTTAACAAATACAATGTTTTAAATATACGAAATAATATGTGGTGACCTCAGAAACAAGAGATTCAAAGTTTGATGCTTTCTCTGGCCATATTTGCAATATTGGTAAGAAATATAATACAACGGCGTGAATTTCTTGTTAAATTATTTTCAGTGGTGGTCTGTGGCACGACGAGAACTTTATTTAGAGCACCTTAATAGCCAAAATATTTATTTGTATTTAAAAGTTAAAATTGTTGATTTGGAAACAGTATTTAAATAATATTTTAGATTTTGGATTAAGTAACACTATATCTGAAGAAAGCATTGAAGCATTTCAAAAGACAGGAATTTTTCCTCAACTGCTCACAACGTATTGTGGAAGTCCTTTATACGCTGCTCCAGAAGTTATTGCACAGAAAACTTATGGACCTCAAGTGGATGTTTGGAGCGTGTAATTAATTAAAATTATAATATACATTCTTTTATATTTTATATTAAAGCAACAGCTCGTTTATCTTCTTTCAACATAGTGATTTTAAAAAATTTTAGCGGAGTGAACATGTATGCCATGTTAGTGGGATACGTACCTTATTACATAGAGCCTTTAAATCTGATGACATTGTACGAAAAAATGATGCAGCGAAACATGTCACCTATACCCAAATTTTTATCAGAAGGTACGTACATTTTAAGAATAAAACTTGAATATTGTTTATGTTAACTTGAGCATTTAAAATAAAAGATCAATACGTTATTTTATTAAAATTTTAATAAAATATTTTTAGAATGTAGAGATCTTATTATGCGACTTTTGGAACCTATACCAGAATGGCGCATTACTTTAGAACAAGTTCTACATCATAAATGGTTCAAATCTTTAGAAAAAATTCAGTGTCACGTTTCACTTGGTGATGTAATGAGCGCAAATAAGCAGTTATGTAAAAGCGTTCTCACTTACATGCAACAAGTTCTTAATATTGACTATAATGAAGCAGCAACAGCGGTCTTTTCAAACAGGCAAGTTATAAATCATTGAATATATAAAATAATTAGCTAAACAAGTGTTACAATAATTTTATTACTATTTCTTAATTCATTGTTAACTTTTTTCACATGTATTATTAATTTTTAACGATGTTTTTGTTTAGAGCTACGCATGCGTCTGCCGTTTATCATCTTTTGATTCGAAGATATGATAGATTTATTAGGAGTAAGTCATTATGTTACAGCAACTTTCAAATAGAAAATTCTGTAGCTGGAATAACTCCCACTTTTAAGCCTTTAAAAGTAAAAAAATATTTGTATCAAGGAAAAAAAATTGCATCATTCTCTAAAACACAAAATGTTTCCCCTGAAAAAGAAAAAAGTAAAGTTGATTTTACAATAAACAGCATTCGATTGTCTGGTTTCGAAAAATTAAATATCTTAGAAAAAAATTTTGACAAAGTCAAGTCAAGTGAAAAACTTTCGCATTTTAGTATAGACTCTCATAAAACTCCTCATCGTGAAGCACATTTGTCACTGACTATCCCAGCAAAAACTGACAAGAATACTCCGAATAAAGAACCGATAGATATACAGATAAATGAAAGTTCGAAGATCAAAGATTCATCAAATATTTCGGTACGTTTTTAAGTATTTTTGTTTAAAAAGTTGATATTTGATCATTTTTAAAATATTTTATTGTGACACTTTTTTTTACAGCCTAATATTACTGAGTGGAAACTAACAAAAATTCATAAGAAGCCGTTATTGACCGCAGATGAAGCAAGCTCTTATAGAAAATCTTGCACTAAAATTTCACAAATCGCAAATAGTAAAAGCAATATAAATGGTGTCAACGAGTCTATGAATGTAAACAAATTGAAAAGCCCTAACAAAACACCTATAAAAATGATGTTTTCTTCTAACGAAATCGAAAAGTTATCGTCTCTTGAGCAAAATGTCTATACTGTGCCCCCGAATTCCCACGAATGCGCCGTAAAGCAATCAAATAATGTAGACGCAGATGCATCTCTGCCTTTTAGCTCTATGAATTTGGATGAACTAAAACAGGCATTAAAATTTAGCAAAAAAAAATTTTTGGAAACGCATAAAACAGTCACCGGAAAATGCTTTAGTCCAACAGCAGCCAACTCTAAAACGGATATTAAAATAACTGATAGGGAAAGAATCTCAGAGCAGTGTATATCACCACCAGCCGCAACAGTAAGACAGTTAACAAATGATTTTACTAATAGCTGCATTTCTCAAGGAGAGTTGTTAACAAACATTACGGATGACGAAAACAATAATCCAATTGATAGTTTACTTAACTCAAACAAATTCACTTTCAATGAAACGTTGCAGAAACAGAGTTCTGAGTCGCCAACCATAAAGAACACTCGGTTAACAGAAGAATACCCGATCCGAATAGATGATCACCAGCTCCGGCTGAATGATCAGACTCCAAAAATAGTAAAAATAGCAGCCAATAAAAAAACCTTTGAACTTAAAGTTAAACAATTTGCACAGTTTAAAAACGAAAACAATTGTGACAGTAGCTATTCAAAAAAACCAACCAATGGATTTTTATTAAAACCGTTGGAATTTAATTTAAACTTTCGAAACAAAATGAAATCTTATCATCAAAAAAAGCAGACGTGTTCAGAGTGTCCAAAAATGATATCAGACGACCTTATAAACAAGAAAGAAGATGAGGTGCAAGGTAAGGATAATGATTTTTTTTTTAATTTTTCTTATTGCTATAATATGCGGCAAGTGTGACTAATTAAACTAGCAAGTGTTATTTTGTTATGATTGAACTTTTGAAAAGTTTTTTTTTATAAAGAAAACAACATTTTTGTTTTGTGTACCCAACGTTATAAAAATGTATATCGATAAAAATAGGTTCTAATACTCGGTTAAATCTATTTGGTTCAATGCTTATTATCTAAAAGAAACTTTTGTACTGTATTGTGTATAAGTACAATATCATGCAAAGTTTAGCTTTATGCATTTATATATACTACATTCTCAAATTATTTTTTTATATATGTTTAATAAAGCACATCTAGTTAAAAAGTTTATCAAAAATACTCTATACAAGTGTAATGATAAAGTCAATGACATATAGAAGTAACGTCGGTTATAACATTTTTAAAATACTTGAATAATACTATTTTAAGATTAATAGACATTTTGACCAGCAGGCGACTTCTTAAAAGTAATTACAAGTTGAATTTTACTATTATTTTATTTATGTTCGCGAGAAATACGTTATCTTGCGTTATCTTAAGTAAACTATAATTAAACAGCAAGTTTACAAAATGACAAATCGTTTGTGCTGTGAAATATTGTTTTTTAAGTAAACAATATGACAAAGTTCACTTTTGATGTTTTTTGTTTGGGATAAATATCGACGTGAGTATTAAAAATTCAAGTATATAACCAACTACAACATGTACTCTTTATATTCGTATACATAATTAATTTGTGAATATATTTACTCTCTAAAGAATCTTATAAAAAATTCTGATTTCGTAAGATATTTTATTTAAAATGTTTGCATTTTTTTTATTTTCTAAGGAATAGTATAAAAAAAGTTTTTATTTTATGAAGTATTTTTACAAAAGATTAAAATATTTGATGGAACTCGGATTAAGTAAAGATGTATAAACATTATTTTCATTTAGGTGAAACAACAGAAGACGCCAAGTTATCTTCTGAAGGATTATCTTCTATTGAAAGCTGTAGCATGAATAACCATAACACTGATTTTATATCGTTTCCTACAGATGTTACAAATACATCAAACACATGCACAGATGATACTCATAAATGTACAGATGATATCTACAGATGCACAAACAATAACAATTTATTTACAAATGCTACAGATGAAAATGATTTGAATAAATTAGATTCAAATACAAGACCAACTCAAAAAACATCAATTAAAATTACTACAAAAAAGCATAAATGTAATATAGAAAATTCAACAGTTCATGCCAATTCAAATAACGATTCAAAAAGTTCCACCAACTCGTATGATAGTGGGTTTTTTGGTGCTAGCTCAACTGAGGATGGAATCATTAGCAGCCCAACAGATAGTAATTCTAACAATAAGAATGCAACAAACCCAGAAATATTAGAGGGTCAAAGAATATTTTCAAAAATACAAACCAAAGAAAAAGATTTTTACAGGCCCACGTATTCTCAAACTCCGATATTTAACAGAAAAATTGAGTTTGGAATAGTAAACGATTATGGTATACATAAAACTTGGGGAAGTATGGAACTGAATAAAAATGATATTAGTATGTCGTCACAAAAACCTACATTTCAAAGAGCAAACTCAAAAATTATGGATAACAAAAATAAACAGTTTGCACACGAAATTAAGAGAAATAACTGGAGTTATGCTTCTTTACCTCATACAAAACTCAGGACATTAAATTTGTCAAAAGAAGACAATATTGAAAAAACTTTGCAAAGTCCAATTATTCACAACCCTCGTTTTCTCGATGACGTATCTATGTCCTCGATAACATTAACAACCGAACCTAGCTTGGGTAGTAGGTCTTCTAAAACTTTTAATTTAGCTCGAGCTTTGGAAAATGCTCAATTAAGGAGGCGAGGAACGAAAAGCGCTTTAGATAATTATTAACTTTTTTTATGATGATGAATAGCTAACTCAGACCTAAAGTATAAAAATTTTTTTTACTATGAATATTAAATTTTATATATATATAAATTTTCTACTTTTGTGAAGCATGTTCGCGTTAATAATAGTTCAAATTTCACATTACAAATTAAATGTTAAACAAAACAAAAAAACATCTAAAAATACTTTGGTTTTTTATTAAACAAATATTAGAAACTTAAAGAGCACTTGATTAGCAAATTAAAGCTCCTCCTTCATATGTTGCAATAAAATAGTGTCAAATTTGGTTACTTAATATTTAATAGCTAATTTCTTGATTGATTAGTAAGTTCACTTTGAATTTTTTGATTGATTAATAACATCTAGTGATGAATATTTCCGGAAACTTTTAAAAACATTTTTTTAATTCACTCATT
Organism: Hydra vulgaris; assembly: GCF_022113875.1. Taxonomy (NCBI): domain Eukaryota; kingdom Metazoa; phylum Cnidaria; class Hydrozoa; order Anthoathecata; family Hydridae; genus Hydra; species Hydra vulgaris. The sequence goes on from NC_061158.1 coordinate 57,049,758, forward strand.
TACTCCTATATAATAAAAAAAATTGCAGAGAAATTTGCATCTAATCCTCTTAGAAGCCAGATATTTGTCATTTTTTTTGTTAAAAATATACATAAGAATGAAAAGCCACAAGCTATTTAGAAAAAAATTTTGTTTTACATTAAATTTTTAGGTTACTTAAATTTTTTTCTTCCGCGTAACACATTAAGGCATAGCCATTTCAGATAGTACATAAAAATCAATACTGTCTTTACTTAAATATTCAGTTATATTCATCATCATCTTAAATTTAGACTTAGTGTATATAGAAAAAAGGCAGATTTAGTTTGAAATTTAAATGTTTTTCCAAAAGGTTTCATTCAACACAAAAATTCCTTCGTGCGGATGAAATGTCCAATAAAATCATAGGGTTTTAATCGTCTGTAGACAGTGATAGATTGCAGGAAGAGGGGGGGGGGCAATAGCTTCGGGCCCCGAAAAGTCTTAATCTGCCACTGTCAGTAGAGAATTATACAAATCGTTAATAAATGTCCAAAAGGAGTTATCAGTATAGCAATCATTATAATTACTTTATCGCTATACTCATAAAAACCAATATATTAATATATTCTTACCAATATATTAATAATATTGTTGTATCTATTAATATTGTAAAAAAAAAATTTTTAATAAACAATTGTTAGTATTCTTATTACTAAAAATATAATATTTGTTGTTGTTGTAATCATTATTATTACCCTTATTACCATTGGATATTTAGTTTTGGACTAATAATAACTAGCAGTAAGCAACTTGTAATACGTGTTATTAGTAATTAAATTATTAATAACAATAATAACACATTAATAACTTGATATATCTGAAAAAATTAAATAAAAAATTTATCTATAAATAATATTTTAAGTTTGACTTCCTCTCAGCCATGTCATTGCTTATCGTTAAGGGCATAAAAAGACTGCACTAACATCAGTTAAGTTCTTTTTAAAATCTGTTACAACATAGCAAGTACCAGAGAAGAAACGTCAAGTAAAGCCAGCGAATACCTAAAAAAAAATGAAAAAAAAATTTACAATTTTCAATTACAAAAGTATTATTTGCATTTTATTGTTAGTATAGTATTAGGATAAAAATAAAGCAAAATATAAAGAATAAAAATATAACAGCCTAGTTCTATCAACACAAAACACAGTAATAATAGTAACAATGTCTCCAGAATAATTAAAAAAGAAAAGATTATAAAATGGCTAGACAACACAACATAATAAAACTGGCAGATAACACCACAACTTAATAAGATATTTTATTGACTAAAATACTTTCACTAAAAAGTTTTTATTTATTTCAATATTTGAACAATCGAGTGACAATTATAGTTAATTTGAACAATTATATCATCAAATAGTAAGCAACTTGTAAAATATTTCTTATAGATGGTCATTATCAATGGTGGTATAAGAAATATGAAGAACTCAGTAATTACATAAGTTTTATCAATTCTCTTTGTACTAATTCTCATTTAAGTCTTATCTAAGAGAGAGAAGGAGAGATAGAAAGTGTTTCCAAAGCAGCATGTTAAAAAAAGTATAAAAAACACATAATAAATTATAGTATCTGGTTTTATTATGTCACCAGTAAACAAGATTATTTTTACCTTAATTAAAAGTTAATTTCCAGCATTTCTTAATTAAGTTCCAGCTTCTCTTTAACTGTTGACTGATGATTAATAGAGTAAATTTCACATCATATTAAATTTACAAAATTAAAACCATGTTTCAACAGTAAGCCAACTAATTAAGTGATGACAAAGGCAACTAAAAAAAAACAACATAAATATGATTGAAATTATAAAAAATATAAAATCAATTTAATTTAAAACTGTTATTAATTGTTACTATAAATAGTAAAATTCATACTTTGTTTTGTTCTAAAGTGTCTAAAGTAAAATCAAATTAACAGACATTAACACTGCTTGAAACTGAATTCTTGCAAGTAAGTTTTCTGCTCGTCGAGCAGTATTTCTTACACTTCAACAACAATTAATTACATCTTACTTAGATTTATCTCTTATTTGACAACAACTATTTTAAAGTTGCCTATTAGCATTGCCAATTGCACTAAAAAATCATCTATTAGCATTTACGCCTCATAACCTGAGCCTAATATTATCCATTTCAATTTTGATGTTATCATTAAACATATTACCAGTATTAATACTATTGTTACAACTGAATAATATATGAACATAAATGAATCAATATATGAACGTAAATTGCGAATTGTGATCTTTTCTATTCAAAGACTATTTTAACTCAATATATTTTGAAATCCATATTTTTTATAAGTTTATATATACAAGCCATTTATCAAAAATATAAAACAATATTAACATCAATTATTTTTAATTTAACAAACAATCTAGACTAAACAAAATTAGTTTTACCTTAATGCGCACAAATAATAAATGCACAATCTTGAATAAAAGATGTCAGTCAATATATTTTACTCTAAAGTAATTATATATATATATATATATATATATATATATATATATATATATATATATATATATATATATATATAATATATATATATATATATATATTTGATGCAGAGACTTACAGAATGGTGGACGCTTTTTTATAACAAATTTTATAAATAAATTAAGAAAAAAATAAAATAAAATAAAGTAAAAAGAATAAAATAAGGAAATAAATAAAATAAAAATATAGAGAATGAAGAAAAGAAAGAAAAAAAGAAAAAACTAAAAAAAAATTATAAAACAAATCAAACAAAATTAACAAAAGAAAAAGGAAACAAGAAAAGAAAAAGGAAAGACAAAAAAGCAAAGTAAAAAGAAAAAAAAACATTCGAAAATGGAAAAGAATTAAAATAAAATATAAAAATTGAAGAGAGAAAAAAAAAAAAAAATAAAGTCTTATTATTTATGAGTGACAATATGTGTTTGCTTGAAATGATTTTCTTTTTTATTTTAATATTGTCATTTATTATGAAAACTTTATACTTTTCGTGACTAAATGTTTGTGTGTGACACGTTTTTATTTGTGAGTATTATTGAATAATTTTTATTTTGTTTATTTATTGCTATTTTTTAATGAAGTCTTTATTTCACTTTTAATGTTTTTATTATGATTATTTATGTTAAGATTATTATATTTATTAAATCATTGTTACTTTTTTTTGCAGTAATTGTTTTAGTTGCATGGTAGGTTGTTACGTTTTGTCAGTACATAACTGTTTGTAATTTTCCTGTCTGTACATTATATTCAATAGTTGTTTTAAAATTAATATTGGTTTATTATCATATTGTTTAACTTTTAATTTATCATCATTATTATTACCATTATTATTTGTATTATCAATCTTATTTCATAGTATTTGCTTAAGATTAGTTTTTAACTATTTATAAATGACCTCGAATGTAAGATCTTTTATCGAAAAAAAAATATATATATATATATATATATATATATATATATATATATATATATATATATATATGTAGTGATGCTGTTTTGTGCATATACTATCAAGAAAGTGCTCGATGAATTAAGTCAGAGCTTTGATATAGTAGAAAAAATTTTATTTTCTACTATATATATATATATATATATATATATATATATATAATATATATATATATAATATATATATATTTTATATATATATATATATATATATATATATATATATATATAATATATATATATATTTTATATATATATATATATTTTATATATATATATATATATATATATATTATATATATATATATATATATATATATATATATATATATATATATATATATATATATATGTATATATATATATATTCACATACCTTTAAAAAGAAGCATAACACTTTGAACAATGAAATATGGAAAAACATCATCATTTTTTTTTTCAACTTCTTCCAGCTTTTCTTAGAGTATTTATATAGATACATAGAAATATAAAATATACTGAAATATTGAAACATTTGATAAATGTTTTTGTTTTTTTATAATAAAAAGGTGAATAATAAAAAAAAGTTTTAAACGGTAGAACTGGCACTGTTTTAAGTAGAGGTGTCCCGGATAAGCTATCCGGCCGGATATCCGGGCCGGATATCAATATTATTCGATAACCGTTATCTGGCCGGATAATAACATTATCCGGTTTTCGATAAACCGGATATTTCAAGTTGAAATTTAAGATTTAATAAACCAAGAAATGTTATATTTTTAAATATTCTAATGTTAATGGTTTCTATTCAAAATTGTTATTAATATTAATAATAATTTATTATTCAAATACTATTAAACTTAAACGCAACAAACACATCAGTTTATCACTCATTTATAAATTTATTTCCATTATGATGAATAAATAGTAACATTTCTTTACATTGAGGTAACAGCCTCGATCGCTTTTTCTCGAAAATATTTCTATATTCGTAAAACCATCGCTCCGAAAATACAGAGGATGCTGGAGGTGCTAATAATTTAAGAGCTAACTCTTTTAGAAGTGGAGACTTCTCTTCATGTTTCCAGTAATTAAAAACGTCTTCTTTTTTTTCTATAATCGAGTGATTAAAGAAAAAAATCAACTTCTTGAGCAGCTTTTACAAGCGAGACTTGATCAGAATTTGTTTCACTATTTTGTTCTGTAATATAAAACAATTTAAATACTAAAGGTTATTTATTTATAGATTTTTATTCAATAAAATGTAAATAGTACTTAAATCAACAAACCAACAACATGCAGAATATAGCTAATATTGAAAATAAAAACTTAATTAAAAGTTTTTCTGTTTATCAAAAAAGTTTTTAAAATTATTAAAAAACTTTTTTAATAAACAGAAAGAGATCTTCTTACCTAAATTTCCTTCATACTCTGCAAGTTCTAAAAAGCAGGAGTTAAAGCCATTCTCTTCCAAATCAACTTTTTTTTTTTGGAATTTGGCGTTAAATGATTGGAGATAGTGGCGGTGGAGCTGGTAGCTCTATTAATAACAACTGGTGAAAGTCCAGTTATATTTCTTTGATTTTTTACTACAGCATCTAATAGCATTGATCTTGCTTTTGCTCTCTTATCAACAGGAAGAAATTTGAGCTTGTAGCGAGGTTCAATAATGGTGGGTAAAACATATCTTTCATCATCTGTTATATTGAGATTATCATGAGAAAAGAATCTCTTATTTAAAGATTCTATAAGTTGTTTTGTTATTTTAACTGCATCATCTTTTCGATCAATTTTTGATAAAAATCTTTGTAAAGTACATATATTTGGAACTACTGTTGATAAACTACAAAGTTTAGAACTCATAACATTAGTAAGTTCATAAAAAGGCTTTAAAACATATAATAAATTTTCAATGAATTTCCAATCATTTGATGCAAATTTTGGCAATTCATTATGATCAGCTAAATACATTTGAACTGCTCTTTTAAGTTTTTGAAGTCGCTCTAACATTAAGTACGCACTATTCCAGCGAGTAGGCACATCTTGAACCAAAAGTAGAGGTGTGTTTTCATTTTGTTGTTGTTGCAGTAACTTAAATTCTGTACATGCCTTTGATGAATGATTAAAGTGGCCTACTATTCGACGTGCTTTAGCTAATAAATCTATCACTAATATTCAGGATAAAACTGCATCCTTTATCACGAGTTGCAATAAGTGGATTGTGCAATGGACTGATGATATTTGAATAAGTTTACTGCCTAGTGACATATTAGCAGCACCATCTTTGACTAAAATATGTCTTCTTGGTGCATTAATTTCCCAGCTTTCTAACATATTTATAAATTTTCTAGCTATGTTTATCCCTGTGTGAGCTTCTGGAAAATGTGAAGCATAGAGTACAGCATCTTTGTGCTCAAAATTTTTTTTAATCCAATGTTCTGATAAGGAAATAAATGTTTCATGAGATGTCGGACAAGTCCAAATATCTGAAGTAAAACTTATGTACTGTGACTTAGCAATTTCATTAAAAATCTTTTTTTTAATTTGATCATACAATAGAGGAATTGCTGTCTCCAAAAAATAATGCCTACTTGGGATTAGGTATCTTGGTTGTAAAAAAGCCATTAAACCAATAAATTTATCATTCTCGGTTATACTAAATGGTTGATTATCTAAAGCAATCATAATAGCAATTTTTCTATGAATTTGCTTAGACTTTTCATCATAAATATCCCATATCTTCTTTGATGTAAAACTATCTTCAACAGACATCTGTTTTTGCATTTCGCACTTCTTCTTTGAAATCAATGAACTACATTTTGAACTTCCTTGAGCAGCTGAAGAACATTCCATTTTATAATTTTTTTCCTCTTCATACAATTTGCAATGAAATTTTTTTGCATGATTATGCAGCGGAGTTGTAAAAAATGACTGCTGACCAGATTTACTACACCCCCTGCTTATCTGCTTTCCACATGGAATGCAAATAGCAATGAAATCACAGCTATCACTAATTTTTCAAAAGTTTCCATACAAAACTCGCCATTTTGAAAGGTTATTACAGTAACTTTTATATTTAAATAACATTATCCGTATCCGGCCGGATATCCGGCTAGATAATTTTAAAATATCCGAGTATTCGATATCCGGTCGGATAACTGAAAAATGATATCCGGGACACCCCTAGTTTTAAGTAAATTTATTTTATCTATTTTGTTTTATTTTATATTGGATTTATTTTATATTAGATTTTATGTATTAAACTTGGATAGCGATTCCACGGCTTAACAAAAAACACGTAATTTTCATAAAATTTGCTCTCATATTTTTGTATGGTTAAGCAAAGACGGTTAAGCGTCGATATCTTAAGCCTTAATCAATCAAGTTACTGATTTTGTATTATCTGATGTAAATTTGCAAATTGCTAATAATAATTTTTGGTGCTCTGTTACCCCAACTTCTATTGTACACATCCCTTTAGGTAATGGTTCTGATAATTTTTTCCTTGAAACACAAGTTAATGAAGAGAATTTTCATTAACTTGTATTTCCAGCTTTCAATTCAGATAAAAAAACTCCCTATATTATCTGATGATTTGATCTATTAAATAAAGAAATATAAACGGAGAATCAATCATCTTACATTGCAAAATAAAAAAATTAATAGATGTTAAGAATATAAAAGAAAATATCAAGCAATCTTTTCGAAATATAATGTCCAAAATGTCAACAAAAGAGACGTTAAAAAGGATTGTAGGATTAACCAATTGTTGCAAATAAATTTAAGATTAGAAAAAGAAAATGATTTGGCTAGAAAGCGTTCCCAATCAGATCGACAAAAGGCCTGGTATTTAAAGAAAAAAATTGAAAACACTGTTTTGAAAACATCTGATGAAACAAATGATTCATTCTTAAAGGGGAGTTTGAATTACTTTGAAAATCTTACAGAAGGGCTGAAGGAAAGAGTTTACATTTTTGAAAAAAATGTAATTGACGTTTACGAAGGAGGTAGATATAAAGATGAAATTCGCTCGGTATATTACGACCTTTTAAGTAAAAATATTTCTGTTAATAATGTTGAATCTATTATCAGGACTGTACTACAAAAAATGGCTGGAATTTCTTATGGCACACTTCCAAATCTTTGGCTTCTGAATTTTTTAGTGAAATCAACCTTTTAGAAAAAGCTCAAGTGAGAGAGGCTATGTTGAACAGTACAAACAATGTTCTTCATACAGATGGCACAAAATATAAATTTAGGGAGGTTGGTAGTTTTCAAGTCACAACATCATCTGGTAGCTACCAGTTTGGGATAGAAGATATGTTTTCGAGAGAGACACAATCTTATTTTGGAGAGCTAAAAAATTTACTCTCAGGTATGTCTCAGATATTTTCTCCTGAAAAGGAAAACTATGAGGATGGTCTTAGGAAACTTATTTTTTCGTACAAACTTTTGATGACAGATTGTACTATAGTTTTTCTAGCCAATTTAAACATTGGAGAGAGGCAATTTTGCCTTTTGTTGTTGAAAACTATGATCAGCTTTCTTTAAATGAAAAATTAAAAATTTGGAAAGAGTGTTTTTCAGATGATTTGAAAAAGTAAAGAAGATGTTCAAGACCGTGAATGTTGGAGAAATGGCATTACGAGAAACATCCAACCCGTGCAAGCATGGAAACAAGGGCGCTAAAACGACGATGATAAGGTTTCTATGAGAGGTCAGTATAAAGAGATAATCCGAGATGATGTAAATTAGCAGACATAATAACAGTGTTGCTATTCATCAGTATAGGAATATCAATATCATTGCAATTTAAGAACGTTTAGTGCCACAGGGTCTGCATGTTTTTGTGATTGTGATGTTATTGTTGTGATGTTTTTTGTTGATAGATAACTTGGCTTACCTTCTCGCTGGTGTCTATTGTTAAAAATTATTATTAGGTTGTTTCATTACTAAAACTTGTTACTACTAATCATTTACTAAAAGCCAAGAAATAAATTTTAGAATAAAAACATTTTTTTTTGGTATTTTATTTTCTTATAGTTGTTGAATCACTATAAAAAATTCGAATTCAAATGTAATAACAGTTCAAAAGTTGTTCAAAAGTTAATATGATCCAAAAATACTCTCTTTTTCAGTGCCATAACACTGAAAAACTTCCATACTTACGCCCTTTCATCAAAAAATCATCTATTTTTTCACTACAAAAAGTTCAATAACTTTGGATTCGCTCAACTTCAAGGCTGAATGACCTCTCATTTTTTAAGTCAAGTCAAGCTCTATTCAATACAATGATATAAATTTTATATGCTTATTTGAATTATAAAAAAATTGTCTGGAATGGCTAGCTTGGAAAACTGACTGTAATTTGTAATTTCTGACACGTAAGTTTATATACATAAATCATTTATGTATATAAACTTAAGTGTCAACAAATTACAGATAGATAAAATAAACTTACTCAAATCAGTACCAGTTCTACTGTTTAAAATATTTTTTTATTATTCACCTTTTTATTAAAAAAACAAAAAAACAATTGAATTGAAGTGACTAAAAAGCACTTTAACTCTTTTCAATTGCTGTAAAAATAGCTTTCAGCTATTTCCAATTGCACTAAAAAATCATTTCGTTGATAATCATTCACTAAAAGCCATTCAAGACAAATAATTTTGCATATATTATATGCAGAGCCGGCTCGTGAGCTTTTCTTAGTGTGTGCAAAAAAAAAATTGTCACCCTTAATAATGATCAAATTTTATAAGAACGACGTATTTTTTTGACAAATTTTCATTTACTGTTGATCTTAAAATTTGCCGCCTGAGTGCTTTGTACACTTCGCACACGCCACTATTGCTGATTATACGACAAAATGATTTGTCTTGAACAGCTTTTAGTAAACAATTAAAAGCAGTGAGTTCCAATAATGAAAATACTTATTAATCATTTTTAACTATAGACACCAACATAAAGGTAAGCCAAATGTAACAAAATTAGTTACATAATTAACAACATTACGCAAAATTTTATTAACAGGTATTATATGTTTCCAGAATAATTAATAATGAAGGCTAGACAACACCTTAGCTTTAGGCAGTAACACCGCTTGACTGGCAAGGTTGACAAATCTTGCTCTAAACGTTTGCCATGTCACACCATTTTGAAAACATAGAAAAAACATAATATAAACATATATATTAACTATAAAACACAACATATTTAACTTTGTATAACATATCAGCATGTCCACCACAAAGTAGGGGGGGCGGGGGTTTATGGCGGTTCTGTAGCACTGGGTCCCAGAGGTAAAGAGGGCCCGGTAGTAATCGGAGAAATAGTAACCGAGTAAAATATTATTGCTTTGAATTAAAAATAAATGTGAAAAGAAAAGAAAAACTTTTGAACCAAAAACATTGTCTAAAATTAAAAATTAGAAAACAAACAGACATTTCAACAATTAAGGTAAACTTTTTTTTTTTTTTTTACTTATTTCATATATATTGTCGTTTTTTTTTTTACTTATTTCATATATATTGTCGTTTTTTTTTTTACTTATTTCATATATATTGTCGTTTTTTTTTTTTACTTATTTCATATATATTGTCGTTTTTTTTTTTACTTATTTCATATATATTGTCGTTTTTTTTTTACTTATTTCATATATATATTGTCGTTTTTTTTACGTTTATTTCTTTGAGCGATTTCTGAAGCTAAACTCATCTTCGTTATGATTACTCAGTGTAGGCAATTTGAAAATATTGTAGCGTCTGTACGATATTTTGTTGACTACGATATTTTTTTTTTTTTTTTTTTTTTTTATAATATATATTTCGCTGTTCATATAATAGTCAAATAATAAAATTACAAAGAAAATTTTACGTTAAACAAAGTGTATATAAATAAACAGACAGGGGCTCAAAGAAGATCTGGATGACTGGTGTCACCACAATCTTTTCATAGAGCCCCTTTAACAATAATATTTAAAGCCAAATATCTTTAAAAAGTTTACAATAAGATTTATTACGTAAAAAACATAAATTAAAAACTCCGTTACAAATATAAACGATAAAAAATTTCAGCCAAATGAAGATTAAAAATAAACACGCAGAAGCATGTCAAATATATATAGTTAATATATATAAGATAAATAAGTAAATAAATATATATACATGTATTTCAGAGATTTGGGAGATGCAATTTTATTTGTCGTTTAAAAGAGAAAGTGCTTTTCAGGTTTTTTAAACTGTTATTTTCTAATTGATTCCATAATGACGGGCCTTGGATTATAATTGAAAATTTTGACAGTTGTGATTTTACTCTACTCAAGTGATAGTTATGATTAGTATTTGACCGAAGATTGCATTTTTGGGAAACAGCCGATGTAAAAATATTAGAAAATACTTTTGGCAGCAGGTTATTTTTATATTTATACATAAAAATTAATATTTGAAGGGAATTAAGTTTTGATATATTTAGTACACTAATGTATTTCATTATAGGGGAAGGATTTTCTAATTTGTCTAAATAGTTAATTGCCCTACATGCATGGTATAGTATACTCTGTAATCTTACTAATTTAGTTTTGTGTGTGTTTGCCCAAACAATATTAGCGTAGAAGAGATGACAATGAACAAGACTGAAATAAAGCATTTTAAGCAATTTATAATCAAGAAAGGCTCTAGATTTATATATCGCACTAATAGCAGAGGATATTTTTGTTCCAACGAGACTAATATGGTTTTTCCATGACAGGTTCTCATCGAATAAAACTCCCAAAAACTTTGTATGATTTACTCGGTTTATTTCATTTTTATTAATTTCCAGTTTTGGAAGCCTTAACGGAAGATTAATCGATTGTCTTATTTTATGGAAGAGAGTAAAACTTGTCTTTTCACAATTTAATGATAATTTATTAGCTTTAAATCATTGGTTAAAACTTTCCAATTCAGTGTTCATTGTATCGAATAATATTTTTACATCGGAGTGGTTAAAGAATAAATTTGTATCGTCCGCATACATAATTGACGATATTTTATGAGAAGCTTTATTCATATCATTAATATATATCAAAAATAATAAAGGCCCTAAGATTGACCACTGAGGGACTCCGCATACAATATCAAGAGCTTCTGACTCCTCCAGTCAGCCTTTTTTAAAAACTGGGTGAATTTCGGCTGATTTTAATTTATCAGGAAATATACTATTCTCAAATGAAAATGCTATTAAATAAAATAATGGTTTCCTTATACTATCCATAACATAGATTACATTACTGGTAATGTCATCATATCCACATGATTTGTTACGCTTTAGTTCAAATAGCGCTTTGTTAAATTCAAGTTTATTTATTTTTTCATTACATATGCTGGTCCTGGGTTTCTCTCCCAAGTATTCATCAAACTTTCTAGTTGACTGAACAATGTTAGATGCAAGAGAGGTGCCTACTTTAACAAAGTATTTGTTAAATTCTTGACATATTTGTTTTTCACTAGTTATAATTTTGTTGTTAATAATTACTTTTTGTGGCAAGCAAGAGAGCTTCTTTTTCTCTCTTCCAGTTACATCATTTATAATAGACCAAGTTTTCTTAATATCAAATTTATTTTTATCGAGCTGATTAGAATAGTAATAAATTTTTGTTAGTTTCACACTATTTTGGAAAAACTTTTTATATGTTTTGTATGCAATTTCGTCATTTTCTTTTTTAGATTTCAGAAATTTTATGTAGAGCTTTTGTTTTCTTTTTGATGATTTAATCAAATTATTGGTCATCCATGAATTTTTAAGTTGTTTGTTTTTTATTTCACTGACTAATTTTGGGCAGACATTGTCATAAATATTTTGAAAATATTCGCGAAATTATCAAACGCGTTATTGGGGTCTGCAGAGGAATAGACATTCTCCCATTTCTCTTCGTGCAGCTTCTTTTTAAGTTTATCTAGATTTTTAAAACAGAGATTTCTTTTAGTAACTGATATTTTTTTATTATCGTTATTAGACAAAACTCCGTGCGCAACATGAAAGATAGGAAAATGATCTGAAAAATCTGCAATAAAAATACCGGATTCAAAACTTGTACCTAAAACGCTATTAGTTAAAATATTATCAATTGCTGACGAAGTTGTTTTTGTAATACGCGTAGGCTTAAATATGGTTGGTATAATATTAAATTCAAATAATGAATTAAAAAAGTTTTTTGTATTTACAAACTTTTCGTAACACACGGCATCCAAGTTTAAATCACCGGCAAAAAAAATATGCTTGTTTTGTATACTCATTTTCGATATAATGCTTCTAAGGCTATTATGAAAGTTAATTTGCTTACCACATGGCGGTCGATAAAACGAGGAGATTAAAAAAGGTTTACCAGTTTTATTTAAAATTTCTATACACAAAGTTTCAATATGTTTATTTACTTTACAGAAAATATTTTTTGGTTTAAATATGAATTTGTCAAGAATATAGATAGCAACGCCGCCTCCCTTGCTTCTAACACGTGGTTGGCTTATAATTTTATACGATGATAAATTATACAAGGAATTTTCTGACAAAGGCAGTTTTGCATCTTCCCAAGTTTCTGAGATACATATAACATCAAAAAGATAGTTTAAAGAGTAATAAAAATGTTTAAAAGCTTCAAAGTTTTTGTTCATTGATCTTATGTTTATACTTAAGATGCTCAAATCTTTGTTGTTTTTTTCTATATTAAATTTTTCAGGTTTATAGTATGAGTTGTCGAGACAACTTATATTTATATCACTCAAAAAATTATATTCATTTTTATTAGTTTTCAAAAATTGTAAAATTAGGGATTCAAAGCTTAAAAAATTATTTGATACATTATGTATGGTATTCGAACTCATTTTTTCATTTGATCATTAAATAATTTAAATATGATGAAAAGAATAAAAAAATAGATAATAAAATAAATACAAATGAATCAGTTTTACTTATCTTTTTTAACCGTTGTATCGCTTAAACTTGCATTAACGTCGTTTTTATTTGAAGCCCATTCCCGAATGATCAACTTATCGTAAGAGATGTATGCATATTTACCAGCCGCTCGTTCAACCTTCATCTGCTCTCGTAGAGATTTCCTAATTGTGACAGTTTCGGCACAAAAATCTTTATTAATATATATATTTTTACCTTTTAATTGAGATGTTTTTTTTAGAATTTCCACTTTATCTTTATAGTCTAACAGTTTTAATACAATTGTTCTTTGTTTGCTCAAATCTCTCTGACCAGTTCTATGAGCTCTTTCAATTTTAATATTTGTTAACCCCAAATGCTTCTCGAAAACCTTACTGACTTTCAATTTGCTGTCAATCCACGTTTCGCCTTCGTTTTCTTTTAACCCGTCAACCCTTAAATTGTTTCTGCGAGATCTATCCTTCATCTCTCTTAATTTACTTTTTATTTTAACATAGTCGGTATTATTATTTCGCTTATCGATACAAGATGTTGTTGTTTTTTCTTGATAAGCAATAGCGGTCTTAATTTTTTCTTCAAAAAGGTGTTCGTGAAAATTTAAGCTTCGTTTGATTTCTTCAACGTCTTTTTCTAGTATCTTTATTTGTTTTGCATAATCATTAACCTTTGAATCTACTTTATCCAGCCTATCGTATATAATCTTTGTGTTGGCGCTTAATATGTTTAACACGTTTTTTTCCTGTTGTTTCATCATTTCTTCGATTTCGTTTTTAAATTCTTTAAACATTTTTTGTACTGTTTTTTTTACCTGATCAATTGTGACAGCCATAGTTACTCAATATATTTTTATTTCAAAATATAAATTTACGTATTTGTTTATTTAAATAGTTCAAAACAATCAAAAAACAATTTTTTTTTTTAGAAAAAAATTCCAACAAAAAAAAATTTTCAAAACAACCACGCTGTAAAAAACACGTCCGTTCGTGAAATATGTTTAGATGCGTATGTGGCGTATGTGACATATTTCCGTTAAATGGTCAGGTCTGTGAATTATGAAAAATCAAAAAAAATAATTTTGCGGTATATAAAATATAAATATTTGTAGCGTAAAAACCAAGACCAAAGATTCTTTTTTTTAAAAAAAATCTTAAAATCGCGATTGCTTGTTCAAATTTAAAAAAGATTTTAAATAAATACGCTTTTTAGGTGAAATGAACATCATAGTTTAATAATATGATCTGCTCTGATTGGCAATTTTTTTTAATTATATGCTCTTTCTTAGTCGAAATTCTTGTATTTTTTGTGAAAATTGATAGAAATATTGTGTTTTGACAACTATATATACACAGCAAAAAACATAACGCTAAAGTAACGGTTACATAACAGTAAATGAAAATTTTGGCGTTATGTTCACCGTTATATTAAGTTAAAATTATGTTAAAAGAGTCGTAACACATTTATATGCCCAAAATTTATATGCACATAACGGTTAAACATAATGCTTTAAAAATATATATTAACAGTTTTATTTTATCAGAAAAAAATAGCGCGAATTTAAAGGATCTTTGCAATTAGATTTTTTGTTATGTAATAATATTTATTTACATATATTTTTTAAATAATTAATAATAGTAATAACAATGATAATAATAATAATTATAAATATATATATATATATATATATATATATATATATATATATATATATATATATATATATATATATATATATATATATATATATATACATATAATATATATATATATATATATATATATATATATATATATATATATATATATATATATATATATATATATATATATATATATATATGTATATATATATAATATATATATGTATACATATATATATATATATATATATATATATATATATATATATATATATATATATATATATATATATATATATATACATATATATGTATATAATATATATATATATATATATATATATATATATATATATATATATATATATATATATATATATATATATATATATATATATATATATATATATATATATATATATATATATATATATATGTATATATATATATATATATATATATATATATATATATATAATATATTATGTAAAAATATATATTATATATATATATAAATACATATATATATATATATATATATATATATATATATATATATATATATATATATATATATATATATATATATAATACATACATATATATATATATATATATATATATATATATATATATATATATATATATATATATATATATATATATATATATATATATATATATATATATATATATATATATATATATATATTTATATAGGATAAATCTTCTGCGGCTGAATATTTAGCCTCTCTAAACTTCAAATTCTTACAATCTTTTTGTAGACATAACTTGTAACATATTACTATTATTTTTGGCTTTGTCACTTATCAAGTCATATTAAGTTTAAATGTCCAGGCTTGTGGAGCCGATTGTTTCTTTTTTACGGCTCCGGCTCCGGCTCCTAAGAAATATCCGGCTCTGACTCGGCTCCCGACTCGGCTCTGGCTCGGCTCCGGCTCCCGAACTTTATGAGCAAGTTTTGGAAATTTTTTTGATCACCATAACTATACCAACTACAGCAATTAATTTTTAACCAACTCTCATGATTACACGGTTATTGTATTACTATCACTACTCTACTCAACTACCGGATATTACCTTTAAAAAGAAAAATGTTTTGGGTAAACAAACACTTTTTTCTATATATTATTAACCCAAAACTAGAGCGTTTAGTCCGAATTTTAGTTCTAATTCTACACGTACATAAAAAAGATGTCTTTTGAACGTCCAAAAGACCTCCAAAACGTTCAAAGGCATCCAAAACTTTCTAAAGACGTTTAAAAGAGTTCAAGTTCAACTAATGCAAAAACTTTAATATTTATTTTAATCTAAGGAACTTGAAGATTATAAAAATGCTTTTTATTTTAATATTTTTCATTATTTTGAATAACGAACATTTACGCTAATTTACATCAACTTCTGCATAGTGTCTGTTACAATTTTTTTCTCTACTAATGTTCACTCTCTAATCAAATCTTTAGCTGTACTTATTGTTTTGCCACTCTTACGTAAATAACCTTTGCCAATTCCGCAAAATTTCTCAATGGAACGGAACTGTGTGCAGATTAATGGATTCAAGCTGAATTTAAAGTCTCTCGAATTGTACGATTTTTCTTAAAATAATAACAAGAAGCAAGATTAGGCCAGAAGTAACAGGGAACATCGTGATTTCGGTAAAATTGCAAAAGTCTAGCTTGCAAGTATTCTTTGATGTAAAAATCCGAGTTTAAAGTTGACAATGTGACAAAAGCTCAAGATCTCAAACCACAGCTGCATATTGGTTGCCAAAATTTAATCTTTAAAAAACTCTGAAACTTTATACCTTTTGGCTTGTTCTTTGCTCGAAAGCCGGGGTTTGATTGATGATCGTCGAATACTAATTGCTGTTTTCTTATCTTTAAAGCCACTCTTTCTTCCAGATCCTTTTGCTCGTTCGATAGATAGAGAGCTCATGTATTGTTTTATGCCCATACAAACAATAGTTTTGCTAGATTCGGATGCTTTAGCGATAGAAAGTAACGATACAAAAGAATTTGGTAGATTGTTGTGCAGACTTTTTTTTTTTTTTTTTTTTAATTGTTTTAATCACAACTTAATTAGTAGAAACATTTTGACTCGTTTGTTGATGTTTTTAATTAATACTATAATTACTTAAAGTAATTACGCAAAAAAAAAAAAAAAAAAAAAAAAAAAAAATTAAAAATGCGTTAGTGACGAAAATCATTGTTTCCAGTTCAACGATCGCATGCTTTAATAAAGTTTAAAAGACATGAATAACCTGTGATCATTAAGGTGGCTTCACAGGAAATAATTTTTTTTCAGTAAAGTAACTTAAATCAATTCTAAAATCAGTTTTATAAACTTAATTTAATGAAAATAATAATAAAATATGAAGGTTTATTGAAAAAAAAAAAAAAAAAAAGGGCTTTATTGTTAAAATACACACAAAAAAGCATATTTATTTTTCAAAACACGATTACTCCAGAATGGCTAATTAAAACAACTCGGTACTTTGCAATATTACTTTCTGATATATGAGTCAGAGGATGAACTAAAATCGTTATATAAAAATAAAAATATTTCTTTAAAGTCCCAAAAAACTGAAAATTAACTAATTTCTAGGGGGGTAAGGTTCAAAAAAGACTTAGCAGTTGATAAATATTCATTCAATCATCAAGATTTTAGTTCATTCTCTACATATATATATATATATATATATATTGAACAATTGGAGAAAATTTGGAGGTCTAAGCATTTTTTAATGTTGAGATATCGTGTTTTGAGTTGATAAATTATGGTAAAATATTCATTTTTAGATATATCGCAAATAAGTAAAAAAAGTTTTAAAAACATCCCTTTTCGTAGCTAGTTTTTGATGATTGATCTTGATCTTTATCAATCCAACCTTTCCTAATTCCTCTTAAATCTTTTCTTCTTCTTTTTTTTTGTGGTTGGCTTTTTTTTACCATATTTTGTAACCTCTTTTGGTCTTTTTTTACTGAACTAGTTATTGTACTTTTTCCCAAGTCTAGATTTAAATGTTTAAATACACGATAAATACCAGATGAACCTTCGTTAAAAGAGAGAACTGCTGAGTTTACTCCCATTTCAAGAACATTAGTCTTTACATAAACATTTTTAGGGCATCGAGATCAGATGATATTATTTAGTCCTTCACAACAATTTTGAGTTTGCCCATGAAGACATTTTTTTAATAGATCATCGTTACTCAATTTATCAAAGTCTTTCTTGATAATTTCATAAATCCATTCAGGCAAGTTTAACTTAGGAGAATAGTTTTCATCTGCATCTGCATTTATACTTTTTTTCCACTTGCACCAGCTATCTGGACCAATTGGGCAAAAAATATGTCGATGCGATTTGTCTTCAAAATCAGTATAATGGCGCAAAACAACTTTTATGTTTTTTTTTCATTTGATACACTTTCTGCTCATCAGTTAAATTTTGTTTTGCAGCTGTTTGCCTGATAGCAATACCAAAAGTATTCTGCAATGTATTAACACTTGCTTCAGTTAACCTCCCTTTACCAGACAATTTTTTATCGCCATATGACACTTTGCGTCGACTTCTCAAACGTGAACCTATTCTTTTTTGAACATGTTCAACACATTCTAATTTTTCAGGTATAATACTAAAAACATCATATGGCTTGCTTGCAACAACATCATTAAAAGAAGAAGAATCACCGTCTCCCAGATAGTATTTGTAAATTAAACCATATTGCGAGAGAGAACGAGAAAAAATATCAACTGCACCAGCACTCTCCATGGCTCCTGACAACTTGGTATGATTGAGACTACACTTGTGCTTTACTTTCCATGTTTCATATTCTGTAGAACCTTTTTTATGTGCCCAAATTTGACAACCTCTACAATATTTACTCATTACTTGTACATCTAAACATTTTCCTCCACATATGGCTGTAACAACTCCATTTAATGAAGTGTGGCACATACTGCATACTATACAAAGGAGTGGTTCAACGATAATAGTATCATGACAATACCGCGGCCTTTATATTCACCTGATTTAAACCCGATTGAAAACATTTGGGCTTGGATTGACCGTGAATTAGCAAAGGTTCAAATTTCCACACTTACTCAGCTGAAGGAATTCCTTAAGGAGACCTGGTATGGGGTCCCAGAAGCGATGTGCAAAAGTTTTGTTGAGTCTATGCCTAGAAGAGTTCTTAGTTGTATTAAAGCAAAAGGCGGATACACAAAATATTGATTGGTTCATAAATTACGCCTTCTAATGTATTGTGCGTCTAAATTTATGAATAATTTTTTTGTCTAATTTTTTTAATACCATGTAGTTGTACCTAATTATTACTTAGTATTTCATTTTTTTTGTAAACTTTTTTTAAATTTTGTATTCTGTATGTAATTATTTAATAAATAGAAAAAAAACTAAACCAAAATCTTTTTTCGTCATTGTTTTATCGTTGAAAAACTAAAAATTTCTATTCTCAAATATGAGTGCGTCTAAATTTATGAAAACCACTGTATATATATATATATATATATATATATATATATATATATATATATATATATATATATATATATATATATATATATATATATATATATATATATATATATATATATATATATATATATTTATATATATATATATATGTATATATATATATATATATATATATATATATACATATATATATACATATATATATATATATATATATATATATATATATATATATATATATATATATATATATATATATACATACCTGTAATTTTTCTAAAAGACAAGTTAAAAGAATCTTCAAAATTAAAACTGAAGCTCTGCTTTGAAAATTTAACTCTATTTTCTTCAGGCAAACATAAATCATTTGACAATTTATAAGCAGAATCTTCAACAATGTTTTTAAGATCAAGATGACAAAATGTTATGGAGTTTTTGTTTTCGCTCACTGGGTTGATTAGTTCGTATTTCGAAGTTGTGTGTCTTTTTAAGCCATTTTTCGTTTTATAAACTTTTTAGGCTTCTAAACTTTTTAGGCTTCCAAAGCATATTTGAAGGTCTTGATAAACAATATTAAATGATATATATATATATATATATATATATATATATATATATATATATATATATATATATATATATATATATATATATATATATATATATATATATATACGTTTTTTAATATTTTTTCTGTTGCAATTTAAATTTCTCAAGAGAGCGATTAAATATATTTACCGCACCAACAGTTTGCATTCCACTAGCAGATCCATTCGCTACAAATATGTGTTTTACATTCTGCTTGGGTTTGCTGCTTTGAATTGAGGATATTTCGATTTTCATCACATATTTTACATTTCCTAGATAAGGCTTCAACATCTAAAACCTTCCCATTTTTTATGGACAATGCTGCCGTAACCCCATTGTGGGAACTATATCCCCTTTTTTGCCATGTTCCATCGACAAAAACTCCGACATCAACTACCTCATCAGGAGATTTGCCTTCCCTGAGTTTTTGTACAACTTCATGCAGAGGTTGCAAACATTCTGGACATCCAAGTTTATCAAATACGGAGGCAAGAATTTCCATATCAACAAATCTGTAGCCACTGACACATTTTGAGTGTTTACTTGATACTATTATTGGTTTTACTTTTCTTTTTGATACACTTGCAAATACACTTTCACTATCAACATTATCAACAGAGTCTGTCATATTTACACCATCACTATTAACACTATTTACATCAATATTTACACACTTTTCTTGTTTTCTTAAACCATAAAAAGTACATTGACGTTTCTTAAGACGTTTAGTTGAAAATTTAACTCTACGACAACTATATTTCAACTTAAAACTGTCCATTTTTCTTCACTCGTGTGTAAATAAGCAGTTTAAAAAGATGACTTACAGTGAACAAGACCCAACAAACTTTTCTAAATACGTGGTTTAAAAACATGGCTTTAAAGATAGTAGAAAGTATTTCTGATGAAACTGCAAAAAAAAAAACGGCACAAAGAGGGGACTATATGCATTTTATTGATAATTTTCTTGTAACCAGGGGCGTTTTTAGGTGAGAATTGCAAATAGGTGGTCATACAAAAATGTCATTTATTTTACATGTAAAAGTTAATTCTGAATAAAATTTTCACCATTTAATTTCATAACAAATTTCCTTTCAGAATAGCTAAAAAAAAATAGAAAATAAAAAAAAACGTTTTTTTTTGAGAAGTGTTCCCCCTTAAACTGTAAATTAAACTTACAGCTATTTTGTATGAAAACTGTTAGTCTAAAAAATAAAATAAGCTAAAAAATTTTAAGTCTGCGCGAACTTATTACTGAAAACGTCACTAAACTTAAGTTACACGGAAAACTAGGTAAAAAAATTGCTTCAACTTTTAGGTCAGATTTCTGCAAATCAGTAAAGTGGTTTGTATTTGAAACTTTCACAAGATGTTAAAAAATCTATGCCAATTTAAAAAATATATATATAATTTTATCTCATTCATTAAAAATAATTAACAAAGGAAATTTTAAAAAACTGGTGGCACTCTTCCTAAGTGATTTTTCATAACATTTATAAAGTTATCAAATTGAAAACATTTTTTCCGCAAGACCAAGTGCAACTTTAAAAAATTATTTTAGTATTAGGGGCCATCCATAAAGGACGTCATCCAAATAGGGGGGGGGGGAGGGGTCGAGTTAAAAAGGACAAAAAAGGACAAGGGGGGGGGGGAGGTTGTCAGAAAAGAACGTCACTTTATAGATTTATTATTTTCGCACCAGATTCAAACATCATTGCAAGATGAAATAAATTTTTTTGAAAATTTTTGAAAATAAACTTTTCAATACTTATTTGAGTCGTTTAAATAAGAAAATCTTTGGTATGTCGAAGTTTTTACTTACTCTTCTTACGTTTATGCGTATTGCCTTATTTTCATTTAGTTGAATTTTTAAAATGCTGCAAAGTATGTGATCGTTTGTGACGGGAGAGAAGGGGTAAAAAATTGACAAATATAGGCTGAGGTGCTTTATGGATGACCCATAATAGCATTTACAAACGATTTATTTTACTAAAACAAAAACGAAAAAAATTCTGATTTTTTTTATATCAGGAGAATAGGAAATAAATCTTTTTTTTAATGTCTAAATACAAATATTTATATAATTCTTGTTTTTATTTATTTATGTGTATTTATCTCAGATGAAATAAAAATACATAAACAAATAAAAAAGCAATAATATAAATAATTTTAGTTAACATTAAAAAAAAAGACTTTTTTCTAAGTTCTCCTTATATAAAAAGTTTCAGAACCTTGTCAAAGAAATAATAATTACTTAATGATGTATTCATTTTGTAAACGCAAAAACGCCAGAACTTAAGTAAAAGCTTGTAGTTTTAACTTACACAAATTTAAAATAAAAATGTGCTCTAACTAAACATCGTTATTCAAAACTTTAAATGCAAAAACGTAACATTTAATATTCTTTCGCATATATTATTAAAAAAATTAAGTTTTTTAAATAAATTTTAGGAAAAAAAAACTTTATTATGTTTTTGTCAACTTACATTACAAGAAAATTGCAAAAGTTCTTTTGTTATTTTCTCGAAATATATATAATTAATAAAGTATAAAATTTGACTAACAACAATTTGAACATGTTAGCTTCATTTTCACGTTAATTTAATTCCGATTATGCAAATAAATTCATGGTTAGAATAACATTTTACAATGATATCTTTTTTATCATACGACAATGAGAAAAACCGTAACTTTCGGAGGCATAAAAATGACTTAAATAAATTAATTTTAGTATTAAAGATATTTTAAATAAACTTTCATGTATCTACATCAATATTCATTTGCAGTTGACGATGAAGAGACTAAAATTTGACTACTTTTTTATTTTCCGCCGTGGAATTGCCCATATATATGTATGTATATATAAATAAATATATATATATATATATATATATATATATATATATAATATATATATATTATATATATATATATATATATATATTTATATATATATATATATGTATATATATATATATATATATATATATATATATATATATATATATGTATATATATATATACATATATATATATATATATATATATATATATATATATATATATATATATATATATATATATATATATATATATATATATATATATATATATATATATATATATATATATATATATCAGGGGCGGATCCAGCATTTTTTGGTCGTTGAGATAGCTAACTTCCGGACATGGAGCGAAGTCTAAACATTTATATGTTAATACCTATTCAAATAAGGATGCTTTGCAAAAAATTGCAATTATTGGAGCCTGGAAACAAAAAAGCCCTTAAATTTTAGCTACAACTGCCCCAGACGTGAGAGCATCAAGTTGATAAAATATTATTTTTACTATTTTTAACCAAGTATATATTCATCGATAAACTTTAAAACTCACACAATAATCTATTAACGTTCAACAGTTATGGCCTTATAAAGTTTGCAACCCCCTCAAATTGAGGGGGGTTAAAACTTTTTATTGGCATAGTTATTGAATGCTAAAAGATTTTTGTGTGAATTTTAAAATTTGCTTCATGTCTGGAAGTGTGGTATCTCAAACATCAAAAAATGCTGCATCCGCCCTTGTATATATATACATAAGTTTTCACGAATAAAATTAAATAAACAAATTTATCTTTTTAGATTAATTTTATAAATTTTTTTTCAGGCATTGGAGTCTGAAAGATAACCATCAGGAATTTAAAATGTTGGAAAATTTCCAAAGTTTGTTATTGAGTTAATAAAAAACAAAATTCAGGAAGTTTTATTGGATGGAAAACTTAGGCTTGATTCCTAAAAAAGAGGACTCAAAAATCAGATCAACTTTAATTTTAATTGAACTCAAAATGCACAAAAGAAATTTTTCCATTTAAAATTTATGCAGAGATTATTTGAGATTCAAAATTGTAAAAAAACTGGTCAAATTATAAATATAATTAATAAAGTTCTACGAACAAATCAGTGGCGGATTGAGGTTTAGTGTCGCGGGGGGGGGGGGGGGGGGGGGGCAAGTCAATAAATAGGGGCGACCGGGGTTGCCTTCAGTAATTTAATCTTATATATATATATTTTAATTGTTTTAGGGGGCGCCGTTAAACCGTTCTAGGGGGGCGTGGGGGCAGCTCGCCCCCCCACGCCCTATACTAAATCCGCCACTGGAACTAATATTGATACTCGATTATGGTATGAGCTCAAATAATTTTGATAAAGTTAAATGAACCACGAAAAAAATCCATCAAAGATTTTTTCTATTCAGAAAGTGTTTAGTAATCATGTACAAATTGTTTTCAAGGCTTCTCATATTGTTTAACGAGATGAAGTACATCAAAACATATTGTAGATAAAATTCTAAGCAGAAAGCTTCAAAAGAGTTATATGTTTAGATGTTGTTTTTTTTGTGTCTAAATGAATTTATGTTATAAGAATTTACATAATGAATTTATGTTAACAAAAAAATTAGAATCGTCCACATAAATATAAGAAGTATGAACAAAAATTTTGAAAATCTTCGACATTTTATAGAAGAAACTAAAAACTATTTTAATATTATTT